>CM026403.1:68208043-68277251 GCA_014843695.1 Archivesica marissinica | reverse complement strand
TTTCCTAAAGCAGCATTATATCGTAATAAAGGATGCTTTGGGTAAAATATAAATACTAATGTGTGTGTGTTTACAAAAATCGAAATAGTCGCTCAGAAACGATAAAATTCCAATACATATAAACCTTCGTATACGCGAATGTTTTATCAACACACGAAATGTAAACACGCACAGCGCGCATGCGTGAAACAACAGAGGATGCAGAAAACAACGTATATATTTTGAACATGAAAGACTATCCATCTATCTTCCTCTAATGTCGAACCCCTCGCGGGGATGTAGAAATGTCACTAAAGACTTAGCTAACAGAGGTATGAATCAACATATCAAGTAATTTAATTACAAAATACAACGTGGGAAAAATGGGGACGATGCATTCAGAATGTAAACAAGTGCGGACGATGCGTTCCGGTTGTAAACAAGTGCGTGACCGACCGACTCGGAAAGTCCTACTTTCGGATTCGAGTCTATTTTATCGTAAGAAAACACTGTTTACCAAATGAACATAAGCATCCGTGATGCATCCGTGATTGTTAGCCTACACACATATTAGCCAGCTCTGGAGTCATGGTGTATCGACAGTTACCAGCTCGGCCTCTATAAAGAGTGTGCTATTTCTCTATTTTATACCACTTAAGAACAATACCTCTTAACTGAACCACATACAAAACTCAAACTCTGTTTGCATTGGACAATACTTGCGATGTAATGGGCAAGACTTGCGATGCAATGGACAATACTTGCGATGTAATGGACAAGACTTGCGATGCAATGGACAATACTTGCGATGCAATGGGCAAGACTTGCGATGCAATGGACAATACTTGCAATGCAATGGGCAAGACTTTCGGTCGTTTATTAACTGTAATGACGAGGTTAATTGCAGAACAAAATAAATGTGTTCAAATATCTTTGACTGTACTACGTACATATATTAGAATACATGAAACATAGCATCGAGATACATGTGACCAGGCTAAAAACCAGAGGTAAACAATCTAATACTAACAACATGTCTTTGGTCGTTTGTAGTTTCCAAACGATAACATATTCGTACTCGGTTTTACGATATACTGCATGATACTTATAACGATGATCTGAATTCTTGATTTTAACATTAAATTATTATGGAAACCCGTTCATAGATCATATTCCCGAAACAATTCGAATTTGAATAGCGAATTTGCTTGCGACGCGATCTAAACCTACCGTAGAACTGATGATCAATCGAACCAGATCACATGACCAAGCACGCATTCACAATCATGTGATGATCTTTATATGCACCAATAATTCGCACACACATTGTTGTGCCAAGTATTGTTAAGACATGCGTTCTGAGCTATACTAACGTAACTTGAACTTGAAATACTTAACTGAAACACATACAAAACTCAAACTATGTTTGCAATGGGCAATACTTGCGATAGAACAAATACAAATGTTAGTAGTCGATGCTATTCATATTCGAAATTCTCCACAATAATGGCATCCTATAAATGTACTGTTAATCATAAACAATTTTTAAATCATCTATTTAACCATCTTTGGCTAAATCACTTCTCCAATGACCATGACTTTTCACACATCTAATATACAATGCATTAGTATTTACTGCAGACCACTGGCTCTCAATGTAACTTTAAATCTGATACATCTGATAAATTTAGCTAAGCCTTTCCACCCGTCCGCAGGAACATTTAGTACCAGACCTATAAACTGAAAATCAAATATGTGTCTTAGCTCGAGGACATACGAGAAACATTAAATATCTACGAGACATTTTTACCGGACAAGTAGTGGTCTCCCTATGGCTATAAATACTTTGAACTGTACCAGATATCTGTACATATTACAGAGGGATATGTAGTCCAGTGGTAACACAGGGTCTGACCCTAATACAATTAACAATCTTTCAGATGGGACGTTAAACCGAGGTCTCGTGTCGGTGCTTTACACCGTGCACGTAAAAGAACCAGAGGAGACTCTGGAATGGGTCTCTGTCTGTATCATGCACTTTCCTCCAAAATCTAAAATGACTAATCTCTTCAGGAGGCGTCGCGCATATGGGAAACCGGTAGCGACGATAAATAAGCGTAAAACAAAAAACAAGATATATGTACGTTACCTCAGCTTTCCTTAATGAACAAAACAAAGTGATTTGTCTTAATTACAACAACGTAACCAATTACTTCACCGAATGTCTAAACCCCGGCATAACGAAGCATGATCATGTTCAAATCGATAACATCTGTATAATTCTTAAACATATCACACAGATCGATTAATGTTAATTTTTCACAGTGGTTTTGAATTCGAAAGTGTTTCTAAAATGCTTTCTAGACCAGGCTTTGAAAGCGTTAATATTGTGATGCCATTGTATTCCGTAATTACATGGTCTGGTGTTCCGTTGTCTCTCGAAGATTGTAAATACATTGCAACGTGAATTGCAAATGCATGTATGCTCTGTACTCCCCTTGTAATACAATATTCATTGAACAATTTCACCTCTTTATCACAGTATTATCTGCCCTTGAAGTGGTACCATTCGACCAATAACCATATTGGAAAGATCTTTATGTGTTTTTTTCTTAATTGCGTCTTAGACTAACACATGGAAATGAGTTGGTGTCGATTATTACTGCGTAAACAAACAATTATGATGACTTATCACTAACCATATACATGTATGTCAATAATTGTATTCGTCGATATCTCGTTATCACCACTCGGTGCCAATAACCTGAAAGATAATGGTTATTTAACAAATATTCCGTTGTTGCCAAATTCTTTCTACACAAGATCTGTCATCTGTGAAACAATAGCCTAATTAAAGATGTGTTTATCTTTCCACGGCATCACATACAGGTCAACACGCCTCTTTCTCTTTCTAACATACTCACTTCCGGCCCTCTCGTTAGCATCCCTTATCCGAGTGCATCATACCATTAAACATACTCACTTTCTGGACACCTGTTTGCTAACAGTCCTCCTCTGAAGACATCCTACTGTTAAACATACTCACTTCCGAGAGACCTGTTCCCTTCCCATTCTCCCTCTGGGAATAAATTACTGTTAAACAGTCTCACTTCCGGGAGACATGTTTCCTTGGTGTCCACTTCCGGGAACACCTTGTTCGCCATCTGACTCACTTCCGGGTGTTCAGTTTCCATAGCGCCCTTTTCGAGGGACACATAATTCCCAAACAGACTCACTTCCGGGAGCACTGATTACTTATCGCCCTATCCCACGGACGACCCTTGATTAACTGTACACTCATACATATAATTATTTTCACAAATACGCTCCTGCGTGTGTATTTCAAGTGGCACGACCAACACTGTCCGATTTGTTCGTCACGTTCATAGTCTAGCATACTAGTGTTTAATACGAACAATAATTTCTAAATGGATCGCATTGTTTTGTTGTTATTTTTTCTTTATTCATATAACCGCCATAACCTAAGCCGCCAGCGTCCAAAATAAGTTTTAATGTAGGCGTTAACATATCAATATTGCAGTTGCAACTTGCCCTATTAATATATATGGACACATTTTTGCAAATATCTAGTTTGTAAAACTACTACTTTGCCTAGTACCATTTGAAGGTATCTGATGCGATCAATAGACGACGCAAAGCCTAATTGTCACAGTGTCCTGAAATCTGAAACAGCATTGACTTCGGTCATTCTCTAACGTAATATTCTTGTTTCTGAAATTAAAACACCTGTCCCGACAATACCGAATTTTTGGTCGGGAAGCAAATGCATCTGTCTTATGCTAACGACCATTCAAACTTGAACAAACTAGTTTGTTCAAAATAACTTGAAAATAATGCATCATCAAAATGAACATAAGTAAGTAAGTACATTTGTTAGCGGGTATACAAAAAAACAAGTGTAAACTTATGTTTAGGTGTCTGAGGTCAACAGTAGTTTCAGGCAGGTCAACACAACCACACACCAGCTTCAACATAAATATATAAGTATACAGTATTACATCGTTTGATGTAATTAAATCACGAGGAGTACGAATGCACTAGTATAATTAGTACAATGCGAACAACCTAAATGTATTATTTTATATTAATTACGTGCAATGAAAATCAATAACAACTTTAATAAACAACACCCAAGCATATTTTATCAAAGGTATTCAATTGGTTAATGTCACGGACTTGTCGCCTATCATCCCTGATGGTCACAGGTTCAATCCCCGCTCTAACCGTGTGTCTTTTATAGGAAAACAATGTCAGTTTCTTATAGAATGTGGTGCTCCAAGTACTGGTTAACTGCTGGAGCCTGCCCAGGAAAGTTGTTGTTAAGTAAACTGTCCGTCGCTCAAATTAGCAATCGGTAGCGACAATACATAACTTAAAAATGAAGGTCTAATATCAATAATATTAATAAATGACATCGTAAGTAATGATGGCGGACGGTATAAAATACTGATTACAAATAAGCTAATAACAGAAATAGGATAGGTGAATATTATTAAATAGTAAACGCTGTTCCGAAAGCATTGACATATAATTTATTATACTAACACCATATAGAAAATGTGCACTTTTATAGTGAGCAATACTTTTTCGTTACAAGTTTAGAATGATGGATTTTACTACCATGAGTGGAAGACAATAATGGGTAAATACCTAAAGTATAACTATCTCAGTACCATTGCATACCTAAAGTATAACTATCTCAGTACCATTGCATACCTAAAGTATAACTATCTCAGTACCATTGCATACCTAAAGTATAACTATCTCAGTACCATTGCATACCTAAAGTATAACTATCTCAGTACCATTGCATACCTAAAGTATAACTATCTCAGTACCATTGCATACCTAAAGTATAACTATCTCAGTACCATTGCATACCTAAAGTATAACTATCTCAGTACCATTGCATACCTAAAGTATAACTATCTCAGTACCATTGCATACCTAAAGTATAACTATCTCAGTACCATTGCATACCTAAAGTATAACTATCTCAGTACCATTGCATACCTAAAGTATAACTATCTCAGTACCATTGCATACCTAAAGTATAACTATCTCAGTACCATTGCATACCTAAAGTATAACTATCTCAGTACCATTGCATACCTAAAGTATAACTATCTCAGTACCATTGCATACCTAAAGTATAACTATCTCAGTACCATTGCATACCTAAAGTATAACTATCTCAGTACCATTGCATACCTAAAGTATAACTATCTCAGTACCATTGCATACCTAAAGTATAACTATCTCAGTACCATTGCATACCTAAAGTATAACTATCTCAGTACCATTGCATACCTAAAGTATAACTATCTCAGTACCATTGCATACCTAAAGTATAACTATCTCAGTACCATTGCATACCTAAAGTATAACTATCTCAGTACCATTGCATACCTAAAGTATAACTATCTCAGTACCATTGCATATATAAAGTATAACTATCTCAGTACCATTGCATATATAAAGTATAACTATCTCAGTATCATTGCATACCTAAAGTATAACTATCTCAGTACCATTGCATACCTAAAGTATAACTATCTCAGTACCATTGCATACCTAAAGAATAACTATCTCAGTACCATTGCATATATAAGTTTGATTAACTCAAACAATGGTTGCACTCAACTTCAATAGTGGGTCCGTCCGTCAATTAGACTGTCGTACTCAATTACTAAGACAAAGTAAATGCCAATTTAGGCATACTACGTGCTGGTGGTGGTTCTTATGTTCCGCCCCATGAAACATACACTAGGAGTAACATTGCAAATAGTGTAAATGCAAACGTAGGCATACTACGTGCTGGTGGTTATTCATGATTTGCCTCAATGCTCCGTTATACAGGTTGATAACCTACTAGAAATGTCCGCACCCCATGTGCATATCAGCCCGAATCTAACGTACAGTAAATTTGCCAAAACAAATGCTGATATTGTTGACTCACGCCATACATTACGTTAATTTACAAATCCTGTTACTGTAGATACATATCAGACGCCACATACGCATGGTAGGTATACGAGCCGATATTCAGTAAGAACCCAGCCCAACGGATTACGTATTATACACCACAGGCTAGTAGGCAATAAATAAAACCTGATACGTTTGATGGTACTAGTAGTGAGTGGTCAGATTATGTTATACATTTTGAGCAAGCAGCAACATGGAATATATGGGACAATTCTCAAAAAGCATGTATGCTATCTATACATTTACGGAGTGAAGCACAACGATTGCTATCAACTTTGTACACACATACCTATATATAGTTATATATATTTCTTTTAATACTGATGTGAGTTTGCTAATTATCATGTAGGTAGTCACTTAATTGCTTTAAAAATTGTATGCCACTAATGTCCGAGTTTTTGTAATATTTATGCAGGAGATAGAGCTCCTGTTTACATATACGATATATATTGACATTAACAGATCTACTATCGCTTAAGAAATATGCTTTGTAAATACTAAAACCAATTACTGAAAGAATTATGTTGATGAAAAAATACTTTATATCCAATAATCATATATTTGAGTTTCCGATTCCAATTTGACGTAGCATGAATGAAATGTGATTCCATATTTCATCAACTGATGTTATCGTCCTTATTAGATCAGAAACTTGAACAGAAATTTTCTAAGAAAAAGTTAAAAAGAAATAATTCTGGTGTTTCTAATCGTAGCTAATTGGTTGGGACTCAAACTGGTTATAGAACACAACACCAAGGTTACATGCATCCCAATGGTTTCCGTAGTAACAGGTATAACAATTATCCCCTCAACAACGCATGCTACAATCAGGGTTCAGGAAATAGGGATAGTTTTTCTAGTTATTGTCATCGAAGGAGCCATGTAGAAAGTCGTTATTATGAAAATCAAAGAGCTTCTAATGTTAAAGTTAAAACATCCCGTGGTTCTAGGCAATTCTGAGAACACTGGTGGAAATTCAAAATGAACGAATATTGTTCTCAGTCCAGGTTTAGTTCTCATAAAAGCGAAGGTGTTCCGCAAAACAACAATGCATTACGATTTGAATCTACTCATTGTATGCTGGAATGCACACCGGATGTCAATGGTACACATAAACCAGAGATAGCCGTCACATTATCAAATACAACCGAAATAGTTAATGCTATATACCAAATTAGTTGCCGTGAAATAAGAGGGCACATGTGTGAGAATTCCATGCCCATGAACACACATTGTTCACGACGATCAGAGAAGGGTATGCAAGATTATGAGAATGAGATGTCATATGCAGAGAATAATATGCATTTGTGTGAAGAATGATATGCCATGTGCGGAGAATGATATGCCATGTGCGGAGAATGATATGCCATGTGCGGAGAATGATATGCCATGTGCGGAGAATGATATGTCATGTGCGGAGGATGATATGTCATGTGTGGAGAATGATATGTCATGTGCGGAGAACGATATGCCATATGCGGAGAATGATATGTCATGTGCGGAGGATGATATGCCATGTGCGGAGAATGATATGCCATGTGCGGAGAATGATATGTCATTTGCGGAGAATGATATGTCATGTGCGGAGAATGATATGTCATGTGCGGAGAATGATATGCCATGTACGGAGAATGATATGTCATGTGCGGAGAATGATATGTCATGTGCGGAGAATGATATACCATGTGCGGACTTCCACAATGTCAATGCCACGAGATCAATATTGTTTAAATATAAAAGACAAGGCCATTAGAAACTCGCTTTTACAGACAGATCAGTATTCCAGTGGTTTAAATACGCTGGACTGTTAAGCCACGGATCATAGGTTCGATCCCTAGTCTGACCCTAAATAAAACGTCTTTCAAATGGGACTTTAAACTGAGGTTTTGTGTCGGTGCACGTAAAAGTACCAGAGGAGACTCTGGAATGGGTCTCGTTCTGTATCATTGCACTATCCTCCAAAATGACTAACTTCTTCAGGAGGCGTCGTTCATATGGGCAACCGGTAGCGACGATAAATAAACGTACCCCCTGGACTCACTTTAAGTTTGAATAATTTTCTTTTATAAAGATAATATTGTGTGTGTACCTGCCTGCGGGGGTGACTGTGTGCATGACTGCGTACATAAATGCATACTGACCAGGTACTCGAAACACGGATGGCTTGTCCCATGACTGTACGGTATAGAGGCCAGACAGGAATATGAATACAATCCGAGCTCCTGTCCAAGCTACCATGCTAGAGAGTGTAGCGTGTCCAGTGTCTTTCGCTATGTTATATGTTTATAAATACTAACATGCATTACATTTTGGAATCGTCGCTACTGTTTGCCTAAATGAGCGACATCTCCTGAAGTCATTTTCATAGTATATTTTGGAGGATAATGCAATGATACAGGCAGCGACCCATCCAAGAGTCTTCGAGGGACTGACGCACTAGCAGATTGATTCACTTTGAAATGTTTTTAGTTATTTCATCGCTTTCTATCCCCTCCCAATCCCCATCTGTTTTAACACCCTGTAATTATTCCTGGGGACATGTATGAACATAATATCATTAGGAATTAGATTGTTCAAATTGTGAGTAGCTGTGATGCTATTCTCTCATCGTATTGACAAAATCTTAAACCAATATTGTATTATTCGTACATATCTGTTAATATATAATGGGTACCTTCCCAGCTCCCCATATATAACTGCATTACTGGTACCTTGTTTTACGACTAGTACCATTTTACAATATTTCAAATGCAAATGTTCAATGTTTCGTGATTTACTGAAGCCTGTTACTTCGCAACCGTAGTATATTATTGATGACAGGAACGAATCGAATAGTTGTAATGCAATGTTTGGCTACGTATTGTAACTCGATTTGTTGTTACTATATTCATTGCTTTTAATCCATTTCCATATAAAACATGTGTCATTTAATATAAAAGTTCCAGTATAGTGAAATGTGCAACCCATGTAGTTGAAATTGTTAACTATTTCTATACACACATTAATATGTATAGTTACATACATGTATGCAAATCATGGATAACAATATTGTAAATATATTCAAAGAAAGTATATGACATAAGTACATAATCAATCATACGATGGCCAAGAGATGATATGTACGTAAAACTACCAACCCCACTATCGTCCCCCAATGGGTCTATACATGTACTAATAATCTTCAAATCGCTACTTAAACAAATATCGAATGATTTATTTCCAGAAGTATGAACAGATTTATCCATAGAAAAATCTGGAAGGTCACCGGGATGACCAATTTTACTATATTCATATTTATCTAATATATGTTTATATTTATCATAATCACGAGTATTTGGTAAAATATCAGACCGTTCACCACATCTAGCATTAAGATCCCCAATAACCGATACTTGTCCATATTCTTTATATTTGTGAATATTATTTTCTAACATTTCAAAGAAACCAATATATTATGAGATAAGTAATAGACTGAGTTACTCGGTGGTATTTGCAGCAAACATATATACAGATCATCAACGAATCCGAAGAATGTTCACATAGTTTTATCTAAATTAAACCAGTGTTATCAGTTTCAATGATAGATATATCATTTCGTAAAATATCTTTATAAACCAGACAAACTCCACCATGTCCTCTTCTGGACTTGGAACTTTCAGACCTAGGTAGAAACATAGATGCATATCCATTCAGAGAAAAAGTTACCATATTAGTAGGACATGTGACTCTCCGTCGATTGCAGTAGGCAATGGCACTATCGCTCGTCACATTATCTACCTTGTTACCAGCACCGATTCTACGCCTGGTTACGTTCCGATTCATGCCGGATCTGTCTAAAGTCGAGTCATGATTATGCCAGATTTTTCTAAAGTTATGGTTTGGTATTCATATGCCATTTTGTAGGAGAGCTTCTCCCCGGGGTGGTTACGACCACGAAGCACTCAGGCAGTCCGGTGACAGTAACTGTATGGTGTTGTAACCATCATTGTGTTGTGATTACTCATGAGATAAATGTAAGCATACATTATCATTTTGCGATCTTGGTTTGATATTCATATGGCTACTATTATTGTTGAAGATAAGCAACTGTTGAGTAATGGTAAGCTTATACCATTCCGGATACATAAACTATTGTCCATAATCATATATTACACGTATCAAGAGAGTGCACTAAACATAAGTGTATGCAAATAATAGTTACTGAGACAGTTGAATGTGCATCAACTGTATATTCAGAAATAATTTACAAACACGAGGACATTTTACCATTACATGGTCATTCATGACTTTCATTTAACCTCATACATCAGAATGATCAGTCATATGTACATATGTACACCTGTGAAATATTAGCACATGTCAGTAGTATATTAGCACATTTCGTCAACAAGAAGGTATAAGAACAGAACATTTAGTCCGACTTGTACCTAGTGCATCGTCAAATATACATACATAATTATATAACATGTCTGTAAATACTAATTCGCTTGAATTGGAACAAAAGAATTTGCAATATTATCAATAGCAGAGGATGAGCTATATTACATAACAATATTTAAAAGTGAAGTTCTAGCATTCAACGATTCTTTGATAAATTTAACTCGATTAGCTAAAATATAGGTAGAAGTTAGAAGTAAAGTAGCAGCAACAGTAAAACATGATCTCAAACATACCCTGACCAAGCCCATAGAATACTACTACAATCACCATGGTAACAAACATGGCGACCTACCCAGAACTCGAGACGTATACTAGCCATGAAAGGAAATTATATTTGGGAAACCCACTGTCCTTATAATCATCCAATTTGGTTCCAAACGTACATTTGGTTCCAAACGTAGGCTACTTCGGAAGTGTGTGGTGATAATTGGTGCAATGCAATGGAAATGTTATTACATACGATTGTATCGTAAGCTGTATACAACAAGCTGTAGACCACATCACGTAATATGTAACACACAACACATATAAACTGTAAACCACATACTATGATCTTAAAGCAGCATTACATCGTAATATGATGCTTAAGACCATGGCCTGCAAAACAGACAGTAACATTGTAAATCACTATGCGTAAACTGTATCCGTGCACGTATTTTTTAATCTTTAATTTGACAGTTGAAAGGTTTCTCTAATATATATGATACGTATGGTTACTGTGAATGTGCTTTGCACCGTGCAAGTAAAAGAACCAGAGGAGATTCTGGAATGGGTCTCTCTCTGTGTATCATGCACTATCATCACTCATATGGGCAACCGCTAGCGACGATAAATCACACACACAAACAAAAGATTACCTTCGAATATCACGCCAGTTGTAATTTACTTCCAGGTTCAGAGGAGGTTCATGGATTATTGATGGTTCTAACAATAAACATCCAATATTGTTCTGTGTATGAATATCTCTGGAGCAATTTATCCTATCTGTGTTACTGAATATTCCTGCTAAGTGATGTGTGTGTAAGCGGGAGTATAATTATTGCTTGTTAAATCCACTTGTATTTTGTTTAGCATGTAGAACGCCATCTTATTTATAGCGCGAAAACATGCTGGAACGTAAGTTTCGGGTGTTTGTATGAGTACATGTATGTTATTAATATGCATGTAGTGTTTAGTTGACACAGCAGTCTTATTATAGTTGCGAGTACCTGTTGCACCACCAATTTGAGTGCGTCGTGAGGCAACCTGCTGGCGGCATTATGAATACCCAGCATGACTTCATTCTACAGACGGATCTGTAGTCCAGTGGTTAACATGTTGTACTGGTAATCCAGTGATCGCAGCTTTGATTCCCCGTCTGACCATAACATTAGCAGTCATTCATGTTGGACTTTAAACCGAGGTCTCATATCGGTGCTTTACAACGTGCACGTAATTGAACCAGAGGAGAATCTGGATTGTGTCTATGTCTGTATCATTGCACTATCCTCCAAATATCTAAAATGACTAATCTCTTCAGGAGGCGTCGCTCACATAGACAACCGGTAGCGACGATAAATATAAACGTAAAACACACACATTCTAGGTCTCCAACACTCCAGATTAGCTGAGAATCCGTGCCAGTTTATATTTTGGTTAAATGTGCGTTTTGTTAAGTATCATACATAGGAGTTGTGTCAACTAGACATGTCATTATATAATTAGGTTTTTAAGATAATAGTTATAGTGATCGCTAGGACCCACGTATACGTATAACAGTTGATGAGGAGTGAAACCGAATATGTTCAGAGTATCAGTGTCGTCACTCAGTCAGGTTTCCACGGTGATCTACCTGCGTCCGTCCGACGGTCTGCCCAGTGGATTGAACTTGGCTAGCGCATAACAATATGTTGCTGATGGACAAAACATAATTATATAACGTATATTCACATGAATTGGTACAAATCAGTTTGCAATATTAACAATAGCAGAGGATGCACACATTACATAATAGTAATTAAAAGTGAACTTGCAACTATTATTTCAATTATTATTTCATAAACTTGACTATATTAGCTAAAAGAGAGATGAAGTTAGAAATAAAGTAGAAGCAGTAAGTGCAGCAGCAGTAAAACATGATCTCAGACATACATTGATCACGCTCATAGACTACTATTACAATGCCCACCGTACCAAAGGTGGCGGTACTGTGGGGACACACACATAACTAATGCTAAACACTAACCATAAAAGAACATTATATTTAGGAAACCCCCTGACCGTATGTTTCCCATTTAGTCCCAAACAATAAAACAAATGTATACATTATTTACATGTGTATGTGAACTCCAGGCGAATTATGGCCCAAATTCGTGCATTATTCTTGCAGCAATTGCAATGTGACGTAAGTACCAATTAACCAATCGCGAAATGCCCTATCGCTCCGCCTCTAAGATCACGTGACCCAGTAACGCGAAACCTCCGACAAACAAATACAATATGGCTGTATGATATATATATATGTAGAACTATATGGATTGAACCAGAGTTATAGATAGATAAAACAGGTCCTGATTGAACATATTAAATTGAGAATTTGCCGGAAATATTTGTATGATGAGACTGGTGTCGTACTGCAACTATTTATGTTATACTAGTCTATTACTACACTAAACTAATACGATGGATGTCAGTGGCATATATAGCAGTAATATTGCGGAGGGATGGTCATGATTATAGTACGTAGATAGTATGTGGCACAAGGAGTAGGAACGAGTGTGTGGCACAAGGAGTAGGAACGAGTGTGTGGCACACGGAGTAGGAACGAGTGTGTGGCACAAGGAGTAGGAACGAGTATGTGGCACAAGGAGTGGGAACGAGTGTGTGGCACAAGGAGTAGGAACGAGTATGTGGCACAAGGAGTAGGAACGAGTATGTGGCACAAGGAGTAGGAACGAGTGTGTGACACAAGGAGTAGGAACGAGTGTGTGGCACACGGAGTAGGAACGAGTGTGTGGCACAAGGAGTAGGAACGAGTATGTGGCACAAGGAGTAGGAACGAGTATGTGGCACAAGGAGTAGGAACGAGTGTGTGACACAAGGAGTAGGAACGAGTGTGTGGCACAAGGAGTAGGAACGAGTGTGTGACACAAGGAGTAGGAACGAGTGTGTGGCACAAGGAGTAGGAACGAGTGTGTGGCACAAGGAGTAGGAACGAGTGTGTGGCACAAGGAGTAGGAACGAGTGTGTGACACACGGAGTAGGAACGAGTGTGTGACACAAGGAGTAGGAATGAGTGTGTGACACACGGAGTAGGAACGAGTGTGTGACACAAGGAGTAGGAACGAGTATGTGGCACACGGAGTAGGAACGAGTATGTGGCACACGGAGTGGGAACGAGTATGTGGCACAAGGAGTAGGAACGAGTGTGTGGCACACGGAGTAGGAACGAGTGTGTGACACACGGAGTAGGAACGAGTGTGTGACACAAGGAGTAGGAATGAGTGTGTGACACACGGAGTAGGAACGAGTGTGTGACACAAGGAGTAGGAACGAGTATGTGGCACACGGAGTAGGAACGAGTATGTGGCACAAGGAGTAGGAACGAGTATGTGGCACAAGGAGTAGGAACGAGTATGTGGCACAAGGAGTAGGAACGAGTATGTGGCACACGGAGTAGGAACGAGTATGTGGCACAAGGAGTAGGAACGAGTGTGTGGTACAAGGAGTAGGAACGAGTATGTGGCACACGGAGTAGGAACGAGTATGTGGTACAAGGAGTGGGAACGAGTGTGTGTCACAAGGAGTAGGAACGAGTATGTGGCACACGGAGTAGGAACGAGTATGTGGCACAAGGAGTAGGAACGAGTATGTGGCACAAGGAGTAGGAACGAGTATGTGGTACAAGGAGTGGGAACGAGTGTGTGTCACAAGGAGTAGGAACGAGTATGTGGCACAAGGAGTAGGAACGAGTGTGTGGCACAAGGAGTAGGAACGAGTATGTGGCACAAGGAGTAGGAACGAGTGTGTGGCACAAGGAATAGGAACGAGTATGTGGCACACGGAGTAGGAACGAGTGTGTGGCACAAGGAGTAGGAACGAGTATGTGGCACAAGGAGTGGGAACGAGTGTGTGGCACAAGGAGTAGGAACGAGTGTGTGGCACAAGGAGTAGGAACGAGTGTGTGACACAAGGAGTAGGAACGAGTATCAATTTCCTGTTGTATATAATTATATACACTTTACTTCCCTCGACATACACGGATTTCAAGTAAATACACATAAATGACATGACATTTAAGCAATGCCTGACTATAATATAAATTGTTTGTTTGAATTGTTATGCTGCAGTAGATAATGTCTGCATAATAACAAGCTACATTTAATATACCATACACAATTATCGTGTTACAATTCAATATAGACCATACAAAATTACCGTGTTACAATTTAAACTATCTACGACTCTAGTGTAATGTCCATATAGATTCCACACTCATATATGTCACTGGCATGATTCATCTACAACTTATATAACTACTAAAACATTTACTGAGAATTATCCGTATAACAATGTAAATATGTAATAATTCTATTTATGATTTCCTAATAATTAAACAAATATAAAATTTAAACTATGTATCGATATAACTTCATATTTATAAGTATGGTCGAGGACAGCTGTCAATATATACAATCAGTCTGAGTGTCCCCAATCAGTATAATGGCATAATTATTGTATTCCAACATGAGATTATTTATAACCCGAATAAGGACTTCTGCCCATTCACTTAGAATCCATACTGGTAGATTCTCTAACAATAGAATACAGAGAAATGAGCGTTATTGTCAATGTTGTAATGTTAGAGATATTGAAGATGAGTATCACTTTATTTTAATTTGTCCGTGTTACTCATATTTGAGGAAAGTACTTATTAAAAAGTACTACTACACGAGACCAAGTATGTATAAATTGTGTTCTTTAATGAACAGTGATAATAGAAAGGTTTTATTAAGCTTGGCTCGATTTATTAAGAATGCTTTAAACCATAGGAACTCAATATTGAACGCTTTGTCTTCTTAATTACACAAAACAACTAACTAGAATGTTCATCCTCTATTTTAAATTATATACAGTAGCTATACTAGATTACAGTACTAACTATACGAGTAGCATACGATAGCTTTATTGATCACTTGTTTATTTATATGTAATTATATGTATATATTATGACTATGTACTTATGTATACGTCATGAATAAACTTATGTTCTGTTCTGTTCTGTATAATACACAAGGTGATTAAACACTTCCAATAGTGGGCATCACATAGCCTGGTACATTCAGATTAGTAAAACATCATCACCAATTAAATTTCAACAAAAGGATTAGTATCTATATGCAGACATTGCCAATAACAATGAAATAAATATGTCTATGTTTGCTCAAAACATGAATATCGTCAATCTTTAGCCGATTTATCTTTAAATGTATCTAGCTAGCATTTTATCTGTAGTCTATAAATAATATGTGTTAAATGTTTGCATACAATTAATATCTATATCTAATAAATGGTTAACCATTATTTTCTAAGTTTAAAACGGTAGTTTTCCTGTTATTACAATGTAGTTTTCATGGTAGCTTTTCGAAGGATATTATTTCGAGAGACGTGTTGTCTGTGTGTGGGTGTGATATAACGATATCTGATTGGATTATTGATTAGGTTGATTGACTTGCAGCGACTGGTCAATTCAGTGTGAATGCAATTAAACTTGTCGCTAATTCGCATATTTTCTAGCAATTGTGTTTTTCTACCTAATCGCCAAGATTCGCATTCTAGAAAGAGATACTGAGATACTACCATAAGTCACCTATTTCAAATATATGTATATACAGTTAGCGGTGATATCAAACAATTACAATCATAACTCATCAATGTAGCAATTAAGAAAATCAATATATGTATACATGCCCGTATGCACAGTCATGTGACTATGTTACACTATGCATCACTTATATAGCCATTATACCATTGTTGTCTTATGTCTCATATTTACAAGTTACGATATTGTACGACTTAATTCAAAAATTATGCACGACAATCGGTCCAAGATAAATACAATCAATGTGATAATGTTTGTATGACCATGTGATATACTGAATTATGTCTCCTGTATTTCAATTTTAGTGAATGGCTATGCACTTTTGTATACTGTTCATGTTATGTGTTATTAATTGTATATGTACATAGATGAATGGCTGTGCTCTGTTGATGAAATAATAGTTTGATAGAAATATATTATAGTTGTATAAGTATCTTGCTAAACTATTTTTATTCATTATATGTACATAGTTTATACCATTCGCAAGTTTATACCATTCGCATCTTATTCGGTGATATATTTGCTGTAAAACCCAAAACAAGATGATATTGTATAATCACAACAGATAACAAATATGACAGACTGATTTATCAACCATCAAGTTGACGATATAGTATCCGCAATGTACTTTTTGCAAACTCCCAAAGCCATCGAAACAATACAATGTCTATTGAGTTATATTAATCATGTACCGTCGTACTTCGTTACCTCGAACTTGGTTAACAAGAACACCACCGTTGGCTCGAACATGTCGTCTGTGTTTTACGTTTATTTATCGTCGATACCGGTTCCCATATGAGCGATGCCTCTGAAGAGATTAGTCATTTTAGATGTTGGAGGTTAGTGCAATGACACAGACAGAGACCCATTCCAGAGTCTTCTCTGGTTCTTTTACGTGCATGATGTAAAGCACCGACACGAGACCTCGGTTTAAAATTCCATTAATTCTAGAGTAATCATGTCACAACCAAATCATACCGTTCTTAACGCTGAGCAACTTAGCAAAGGAGCCGGCAACATAGGGATACCTAAGTCGGCTACCGGAAAACAGTATGTAAAACGGAAATTAGACCGAAATAGCATGCCATCATATCACACCACGAGCGAAGGATATACTGGATGTATTGTTTTATTTTATTGCATATACCAATATATAACAGTAAGATGCCAATACACAAATTAATTTGTCAATATTATGGGTCAACCCACACAACTATCATTGACTCGAACCTCCCATGACTCAAACCATTATTCAAAGGACCCGTCGAGTTTGAGACAACGAAGTTCGACTATATTGCTAAGTTTAATAATTGTATCAGAATGGGATAAAAACCTACATATCTAAACTAAGATTTAGTTTTAAGCTTCGTGAATTTAATTTCTAATTTAGTTAATACAATTAGTAGATTAATCTACCAGAGAACATACCGTTAATCACCAATGGACGAACCGTTTAATATATTGAAACAGACTAGACATGATTCTGCTACATCGAAATGATATAATTATTTTCTTGATTTATCTACAATAATTAACCAGTATGTTCTTTCTTCAGTTTCCTCCTCCTGTCGGTACTGCATCAGGCCCCAAAGGTAAGACATTATAATTATTATTTTATCATCTATTATCATATGGCATTCAATGGTTCATACTTTGTCATGATTGACACTTTAGTATAATAGCATATTCGCCCCTTACTCTGAAATTAAGTCATGTCTACATATGTGTATGTCATCATTCTGATCTATGTGAACGCATCACTGATTTCATATCTAACAAAATCTAATTATATCTTGGAATGAGTGTCATTTAAAATATTTCAGTTCTGGAGGAATTCCAGCAAGACCCGTTTGCTGCTGACTTATACATACAAGCATTAAGAGATGGAAAGGAGAATGATTGTTCAGTACGCATCAATATCGTCGGGAACTACAGGCAAGGTAAAACATCGCTAATGAAACAAATGACAGGAATGGAAATGAAAGACATCAAAAGCACAGATGGCATAGATATTGGCCGCTTTGTATGCTATAGAACAGTGGATGGGAAGTTGTCATTCAGAAAAGCAACTAGCAATGACTTGACTGATAATATCTGTGAACGGCTCGTATCAGTTGCGAATACAAAGGTTGAACCTGGACATTGGCGTGTCGTCACCTTCAAAAGCATGCAGTCGCATACAAGTACAACATCTGAATCAGTACAAGCTAATGTGTTGCCCGGAAGTGATGGCGTCATAGCCGACAAGATATCAGTATTGTCACTGAAAGACAAGGATACTTTTGCAAAAGAAACAAGAGAAAACAAGTCATCTGGTTCATTAACGGCAAATCCGACTGTATTTGACATTTGGGATTTTGGAGGTCAGTTTGTATTCTATGCCACGCATACAATTTTTCACAGTAAACGCGCAATTTATCTCGTGGTCTTTGATTTGTCCTTAGCACTGAACAAGCCAGTCACTGTTACAGACTTTCCGTCAGAGTCGAGTGACAACGACATGGAATATTTCCTTCGATTTTGGATGAATTCTATTCATTCATTTGTGGGATCAGAGGATGGATTGGAACCAAAGGTTATTCTTGTCGGCACACACAAAGACAAAATCAAAGGCAATGCAAAGAAGAAACAAGAGTACATCAACAAGTATTTCGATGACGTCCGAAAGCTTTTCGATGGTACTGTTATACTAAAGCATATTCACCCGGATGATTTTGCTGTTAATAATAATGACACAATGGATGAAGCTATTATGGAGCTACGGGAAACCATCGCCAAAGTCGGGAAAGACGTCGCCAAGAACGTAATACCAGCAAAGTGGATTCAACTGGAAAAGTCACTGCGAACACTGGTATGTATGAAGGTAATTTCTGTACAACAACTCTTGGACAATGACGCAAAAAATGAAATGCCATTGGGTGAAGTAGAACAAGTTAAGTTGTTTCTTCGGTACCACCATGGTAAGGGAACGTTAGTCTACTTTGACGAGGAACCGATATCTGAGTTTGTCGTACTGGATCCACAGTACCTGATCGATGCCTTCAAATCCATCATTACCTGCGAACGATTTTGTACAAATGATACTGACATTCGACCTCTCTGGCAGCTGTTGCAAAGAGATGGACGACTTGAAAAACGTTTGATTGACAGGCAGTGGAGAAAGTCCGAAGATAAGTACATCCAACACAAGGACATCTTACTCGCATTTCTTACAAAACATCACATCATATCAGAGGCAGCATCCTATGATGAAACTACGCATGCATCAACAGGACTAGGATGGTACGTTGTTCCAAGCCTTATGAGAGATAATACACAGAACACAGATGTTATACCATTTCTTCAAGGGAAGCAACAGACAAAGCTCCGCATTGTGATTTTGTTTGTCAACTCTCCAATAGTACAAACCGTCTACCATCGCCTAATTGCTGCAGCAATAGGAAAGTGGCCAATAGCGCACACCGGCAATCAGGTTCTGCTGTTCAAAGAT
The DNA here is from genome assembly GCA_014843695.1 of Archivesica marissinica. NCBI lineage: Eukaryota > Metazoa > Mollusca > Bivalvia > Venerida > Vesicomyidae > Archivesica > Archivesica marissinica. The sequence continues at coordinate 68,257,476 of CM026403.1, read as the reverse complement.
CTTTGCATCGTGAGACTTAACTCGGATCATGTGGGCATAGCGGAGATGAAGCCTGACTGCATCGAACTGCGAGTTGTTAACCTTTGTTCTGCGCCAGATGTTGATAGCGAGCAAGCAGATAAATTCCGGCGTTTTTCAGAATCAGTTATATCTCATGAATTCCGAAAACTGCGTAGTAAGAGTGAGGACTGTGTGAAACCATACACCATCATGTTCAGATGCAATCATGAAAGACATGATGCAAAAGGCAGCATCAATATAAAGCCAATAGATGAACTGGTTGATGACAAAATGATTCCATGTCCCGATTTGCTCCACCATGATATATGTGTGAATACAGCGAAGACTGAATGGTTTCAAGACAGCAGAAAATCAATTGTATGTCCAAGCATAAAGTTGAATGACAAACTGATTAGCCGGCTGTCAAAATGTATAGGTCATGGCTGGGAGTCACTGGGATACGAGCTGGGGTGTACAGAAGCAGAAATAGAGCAAATTACCGAGAATCACCCAAATTGCGCATCCTCAAGAAGATATAAAATGTTGAAGATATGGTGCAAAAAAATGTCAGACTCGGGTACAATGGATATATTGGTACAGGAAATGGAGCGGTGTCGGAAGATTACCATTGAATGGGACGAAATAAGAAACATTATCGACGATGTGGTGAGTACATTATGAAATAGACTGCTGTCCATTAGGAAATAGACTGCTGTCCATTAGGAAATAGATAGTCCCTTAGGACATAGACAGTCCATTAGGAAATATACTGTCTATTAGGAAATATACTGTCCATTAGGAAATAGACTGCTGTCCATTAGGAAATAGTGTCCATTTGGAAATAGACTGCTGTCCATTAGGAAATAGAGTGTCCATTTGGAAATAGAGTGTCCATTTGGAAATAGAGAGTCCATTAGGAAATAGAGTGTCCATTTGGAAATAGAGTGTCCATTTGGAAATAGAGTGTCCATTAGGAAATAGTGTCCATTTGGAAATAGAGAGTCCATTAGGAAATAGACAGTCCATTAGGAAATAGAGAGTCCATTAGGAAATAGAGAGTCCATTAGGAAAGAATTCCATTAGGAAAGAGACTGTCCCTATAAGATAACTGTTGTATTTACGATATTATTTCTCTTTCAACATACATAGACATGTTGAAAGGGTCGATATAGCAACTGTTTCTATTGTACATTAAAAGTGTCTTGTTTGTTTTGGAGGAATGCAATTGATTTTTATATTTTTATTTTATAAACAAATCCAATAAAGTGGACATCGGTTGGAGTAACCTTCTCATATTTCCCCATGTTTTATTTAATGTATGTTTAATAATGACACAGTTCCATCTACATGGGGTAAATGCATTGGGCTCGGCTGTCTTACATATCGTCATCAAAATTAAACAACCGAATTGCATTTTATGCAAGTTGTTGAGTCCGAATATCACTTTTAGATAGGTGTAGTTAATAAAGTATATATCTCGATACTGTGAATAGGGAAATTGTAGTGTGTAATGTAATGGTGTAATAGTGTGATTTACTAAACTCATTATTGTAGATTAGTATTACCTTTTAGTTTCGTAATTAATATTTTATATTCCATTATTATACTAGTACTAACTGATTGTTGCACATGTACGATATATCATGCTTTTCTGATTGTGTGTCAAACATATATTTGTTACTTGGTTATGAACATATGTTGTTTTTGCAAACAACATTATTTTTTACTCAGCTTTGGGCAGGGCGTATGCTAAAGCTAATAATGCATGTATGAATAGCTTGTATTAGTTCTGTGTAATTAGTGCCTCCATTGCTGTACATTCATTTGTTGAAAGAATTAATGACAAATAAGCACACGACATTATTTAATAATAACTAGAAGGAATCTAATTGGCAATATTTCGAGGTCGAAATAAACTACGATCATACTGTTTATTTAAAACAGAATATGCGGGTGAAAAGTGTTGTCAACTTAACCAGCCCCTTCTCAGTTACAATCAATTAATGTACTAGTTGTCTTTCTTCCAGATATATGTATTTTATATATCTAAACGGCATGCATAACTGGGATGTATGTATATGTATGTTATATATCTAAACGGCATGCATAACTGGGATGTATGTATATGTATGTTATATATCTAAACGGCATGCATAACTGGGATGTATGTATATGTATGTTATATATCTAAACGGCATGCATAACTGGGATGTATGTATATGTATTTGATATTACCCCGCAAGAGCTACGATCATGTGAGCTATTGTTACCGCAATGTGTCTGTACGTCCAGCCGTCGTCGTCGTCGTCCATGAACATTTTCAAACCTCGTATACTCAGTAACCATTGTGTATATAATCACCATTTATGGGCATGGTACTTGGGTAGGTGAGATATTACATAATTGTTAAAATTACGCCATTGCGTAATTGAAGATGATCGCCATCTAAAAATAGCACAGCTTATTTAAACATCTTCTCACGAACTGCCAGCCAGATTGTGACAAATCTTGGTAGGAATGATCGCTGTACAATGCTCTTTCAAACTTGTTAAAATGGTGGCCCCGGGATCAAACATGGGCGTGACCCGGTCATCAAATAGGGTCACATTTACATTTGACATAAATTTTACCAAATATGGTCATGTCATATATCAAATCTAAGGGGGTGTGGACGTCGTGATATCGCAGTGGTAGTGGGTTCGCTTCCGGTGCGAAAGGCCCGGAATTCGCGCCCTGTTGTAGTGTTTCGCAATCGAGCTAAGAACAATTATATAAACTAAATGCGGATCGTTCTGGTGCACTTTTTGTCATACTCAATGATGTTGCCATCCAAGATGGTTGCCGAAGGATGAAAGAGTCGTTGTTATATGATAGATTGTTAAAATGGAGGTTGTCGCGAATAAAACATGGTCACAGTCTAAAGATAACACAAATTCTTCAAACATTTTAACCACCGATCGGATTTTGGTAGAATTGATCGAAATACAATAGTTCCATTACTCAATCTAGAAAATCCAGTTTATAATTTAAATTCTGCATACATATTTAATCTTCAAAAATGAACTTATTCAAAGGCGTTGCATAAGTCGAACGTGTATAGTATTGTCATTAAGTACTTAATCCGTCGATATTGTTTGTCAATGACAATACTGTTTAAAAAGCTGTAATTATATGTCGAAATCGTCGTGTCATTGCTGCTAACAGTTGTTTTAAAAACAAAGTCACCTCCATATTTATATATAATATATTTGCATACCTCTATACCCATTTCGATTATTTTTTAAATAATAACCACTTCTTGCAATGCCGCGATTCTGATTGGCTGATTCAGCCCATATGATCGCACTGTATTTAAAAGAAAATAGTAACGCTTACAACGTGGTCGAGTGGTTAATGTCACTGGCGTGCATACCACTGTAATCATCACTGATGGTCACAGGTTCGAATCTCGCTCAGACCTTGTCTCTTTATTCGAAACAGTGGACATTGCTTAGGGAGGTTGGCGCAGTCAAACAGATCCTGCTATGTCTAGCATATTTAACCTGTCATGACCTTATTATTGAATTATTTACTCCCTGGCCCCGAGGTTATAAAACTTTTCTCAGATCGCAAACTCGAGCTCAAATGATCTGATTGGTTGATTCTGGGTGTTACTGTCAGCTGAACCAATCACACTCTTAAGACTGAGTTTTGAGATTTGAGAAAAGTTTTATAACCTCGAGGCCTGGATAGTGTAGCTATCATAATATAGATATGTTTACATCACTTGTTTGATTTCTTTACTTGCTTGGCAATTAGGCCTATCGAAGTGGAAGTCGTGATAGCGCAGTGGATGCGCGTTCGCTTCAGGTGCCAAAGGTCCGGAGTTCGAGCCCGCTGGAGCCGTTACGATTGTGCCCTTAGGCAAGGCATTTAAATTCCACGTTGCCTCCTCTCTCTCCCTCGTGACGATGGATTCCATCAGGAATGAGGTCTCAAGAGTGATTAATATAAGTTGAAATAACTTGTTTTGCAATCGAGCTAAAATAAATGTGTATAAATAAAAATAATTTGGATATTATACGTTTTGGAAATGCGAAAACAGTAATTTGTCCTAGTAAAGATTGTAACAGTTAACAAGTGATACAACTTATTTGTAGCATATCATTTTTGATGGGGGAGACATATTGTCTTTGTCATCTGTCTATCTGTCCGTCGATCCAATTTTACATTTTCCTCGCTTCCTCTCTTGTTGAATGTTCACAACACTTGGCAGACATATGTACACATTATAATCTCATTCCATATGTATACTGCGGATTTGCGGCCCTTTGAACATATCTATAACACAAAGCTCATCTGCTCTTCATCTCCAAAATGCCTGGTTGGGTTTTCACCAAAGTTAGCATGAAGCATCAGTATGAATGTTTCTTTATGGATTTACGAATGCCTTTTGTGGATTTGTTTGCAGATTTACGAACCATTGAAAATATGTGTATATGTCCGTCTGTCAAATTTTACCTTATCCACACTTCGTCTATCTAAAACGCTTGTAATTTCACCATGATTGCAATTATTATTATGTCTGATTGTTGCAATGCCGTTCGGAGTAGATGATTAATTTCTGACTTACGGCATTTTGAACATAATTATAACACAACGCTTCATCACCAAGCCCCTTGTGATGCATTTACCAAACTGTGCACGAAGCATCAGTAATCCCGTTGTAGTTGGTTCAGACGGTGTGCCCGTGCTTCCTCTCTAAAAACTCCTTTGGTTTTTCATTAAACTTGGCATGAAGCCTGCATATTGTGTGCTGTATTTGGAAACATACCCTGTAGTCGAAATTAAGATGTGATACTGATTAAGAAGAAGTGATATATTTTTGAAATTCAGACAAATCATTATTTTCTAAAGGATAATTTAGTATTAATTAAGAATTTATGACCAGAACATTTTATATAATTCTGTTGATAGATCATCCTATGTGTTTGTTGTTTTCATATCCTTGAGAGCAGTTGCAATTAAATTGTATTATAACAAAGAATATATTACCAATATCTACAGCAATGGTGCACACAATTAAGTTCCTTTTCTACATTGGAATGTTATAGTATATTTAACCCTTTCCCCCCTAGAGATGTCGTTTTATTTCCTACATTTGGCTGTAATTTACCAATCGTACACAATGGATAAGCTGTGAACTTGCCTACTCCACCTTCATGGAGGTTACTAGGAATTATTGTTGTATACACTACGTTGTTCCAATCATTATTATAGCTTGTTTGACTACTAATGTGTCGATCTATGTGCAATAGGCATTGGTGCCGAGAGGCGCTACTAAGGGGGAAAGGGTTAAGACTGAATTCACACAAGAAAAATAGTTGTGTTGATAATGTGAAACATCGGACTACATTATCTAGATTTCGATGTTCAGCCCATAAATTGGCAATAGAAAAATGAAGATGTTGAAACATTGAAAGAAATTTAAAATTATGCTCAAAATGTAACATGCATCAAGTAGAATCAGAATATCATTTCTTATTAGTTTGTCCTTATTATAATGATATCAGAAATACATATTTACCTAGATATTATTGTTCGTTCATGGCCAACCATTAATAAGTTTAGAACACTCAAGAATTCAACACCAAAAAACAAACCTGTCAATTTAGCTAAATATATTTATTTAGCAACAAGTAAAAGAAATGATATTAATTAACTAAATGAATGTTGCAACTTGTAAAATAATGATTTGAAAGACACTGAATACCAACTATATTGTTAAACAATGTATATTTCGTAAATGTTATTGCTATATTTGCTCATACCTTATATATATATATATCATGCTTTTCTGTAACTTTGTATGTAACCACCAATCATGTTTCTTGGCGATTGACATGTACATGTTTATGCCAATAAAAACTTTCACTTGAGAGCAGTTGCGCATTCGTATTCTGTTAATAATCGCTGTCTGAGTTATTCGGGCACTGTATTGTTGTTTGTTAAGAATTGTTTCGTTATTGCAGTTGTGAATGTTCGTATATTGCACAAGTTATGTATATGTATCTTACATGTAGACGGTATCTGGTCAGCCAAGCCAATAAAGCCATGTATATCCTTTTTGTACGAATTAATAATTTAAATCTTCCAATTGACCTTCAGATTAAATTGTTTGACCATACCATATTGCCAATTTTAACATATGGCTGTGAAACGTGGGGTTATGAAAATCTTGATATACTGGAACAAGTTCACTGTGAAAATAACTAAAAGTAGGAAAAGCACCCCCAGATATATGTTATTTGCCGAAATGGGGCGCCACCCTCTAGAAATTACTATTAAAACTTGTTATGTATATATTTAGATCTAGCATTGTACCTGACTAGGCATAGTTTACAGTATTTGTGAAACATTGAATATATCCGTACTTCTCGATTAAACTATATGATGGATATGTATGGAATGTCACTTGGTGTTAAACACTTTTCAATAAAAAGAAATTACATATACCAGTATGTTCCCAAAATGACTATTTATATTTGTTACATAGTATATTATATATAGTCATCTTCCAGACAAGCTAAAACAATGTTCGAATATTTATAGAATTGATAAAATTAATGACAAGGTTTTATTTTTCAGTTCCTTTAGGTCAAAAAGCCCTTGAGGACAATATTTGCATGATAAAAGTTTTAGTTGTTTAAATTTAGAAAGTCTGAAACCCATGCGGCATACACATACATATAAACAAATTTGGCGACAGCAAATCACTATATCAATATATCTACTTTATTATGTAACTGTATAGCAAATATTTATATGCATGACATGTTAACATAATTTAAAGGATAACAATATTTTTGATTTTATTTTTATAAATAACACATCATCCTAACCTCGTTCATGTAGAATAAAGAATTTACTAAGTAAATAATAAATTTATTATTAATACATAAATACAATTATTTTATGATATAGATTAATATTCTGAAAGTTTAAATGTAGAACAAATTGGGACTTTAATTTACAGCTGTATCATAACATTAAATTAAATCTTGGCATACGAATGACATTTATGAAATAGTTTAACGGCCCGTGATTCTTGTGTAATGAGAACGTATGGGTTGATCGTCCGTAAACAGGATAAACATGCTAATTAATAATACAATTAGTACATATTAATCTTCTAAAGGTATACACTTATAACATTGTGCGACTTTGATTTACAGCTTTCATTGTTAAAATAAAACATTAAACTAAGAGATCGTAACAAGTAGTTTAAAGGCCCATAAGCTGTTGTAAGAAGTAAGAAATAGCTTACACATATCAATCGATATAGAAGAAACAGATGCTATGTAATAATAAATGTACATATATTTCATAGCAAAGATTAAAATGTATGCGCTTGAATTTATAACACGAATGATATAGACGAACCGAATGATATAGACGACCCGTGAATTAACAAATAAATATAGTAAATAATGTATTATGCTGTACCTCGTCAATCATAGTGAACTGTGAGCGAATTTATATTAAATAAAACAATATGTGATGAAAATAAGTTGCAATTTATAAATATTTCCAATACTTGAAGGGATTTTGAATGAGAGGTTAATACCATTGAGTTAATGCAACAAATGGAAATACAATATTTATATATTAAATGGAAATACTGAGGTGCTCTATACATATGTGTGTAACATTTGCACAGTTTCCACAACTAATAGTACCATTCAACATTCCACATATATTGTGGAGTAGCGGTAAGGTTCTTCCACTCGTTTCTAGTACATAAAACAATTGTTCTTAAATTCTATAATACACGTACTAATAAAGTGACTCTAAAATGGTATGTAAGCAATTGGCAAACAATAGATACACTATATAATTATGTAAATAGGTAAACAATATATACACTATATATGTACATAGGTAAACAATAGGTACACTATGTATGTAAAACAATAGGTAAACAATAGGTACACTATATATGTAAATAGGTAAACAATAGGTACACGATATATGTACATAGGTAAACAATAGGTACACTATATATGTAAATAGGTAAACAATAGGTACACTATATATGTAAATAGGTAAACAATATATACACTATAAAAGTATGTAAACACTAGGTAAACAATAGGTACACTATATATGTAAATAGGTAAACAATATATACACTATAGTATGTAAACACTAGGTAAACAATAGGTAAAGATGCCAGTTGAATTAACATAAACTATACTTTTAACAGTTAGCTTGTTCGTATGGCCGCAATTCACGGCATATCTTAATAAATTGTCTCTATATTATTTAAGTCAATTCTGATTGAAACATTTAAAAACGATAAAGGTATCAATTTATCACAACTCGTCACCTTGCAAATATCCCATACACGCTGTTTTTGGATTACATGATCTATGTTGAACATTGTTACTGCGCATGTATTACACATTTATTTGGATTACATGATCTATGTTGAACATTATTACTGCGCATGTATTACACATTTATTTGGATTACATGATCTATGTTGAACATTGTTACTGCGCATGTATTACACATTTATTTGGATTACATGATCTATGTTGAACATTGTTACTGCGCATGTATTACACATTTTCTCTTTTTTTATCATTTGATCATGATTTCTACTTAATGCGTTTGTCTTCACTGCGGAGTCAGATATGTATATAACCAATCTTATTTAGTTGTTAGTCTTCTCGTATCATAGTTGTAAATGTTTGTCGTTTTGGAAGCAGGCGAATTTAATATATTTGGAAGCCGACGTTGAGATATATTTGGACAGATTCTAAATTGGTTTGGATCACCCAGATGCAAGCCCATCTGTTGGAAAGCGCGATTAACAAGATGTATCAATTTAAACTAGTATAATGTAAATGTAACTTTGTTCATAAGTTCTGCAATACTTAATTAAATGCAGTTATTGCAGCTCACACATGGTGCCAGTATAAATGACCAGCCGGACATCGGTCTATTTTAAGGAGGAGGTTATTTTCTGTAACACACGCTACATCAGCCTGGTGTTAACCAATCACTATCAATCTTGTAATGTGGGTTTATTTACTGTAACACACGCTACATCAGCCTGGTGTTAACCAATCACTATCAATCTTGTAATGTGGGTTTATTTACTGTAACACACGCTACATCAGCCTGGTGTTAACCAATCACTATCAATCTTGTAATGTGGGTTTATTTTCTGTAACACACGCTACATCAGCCTGGTGTTAACCAATCACTATCAATCTTGTAATGCGGGTTTATTTACTGTAACACACGCTACATCAGCCTGGTGTTAACCAATCACTATCAATCTTGTAATGTGGGTTTATTTACTGTAACACACGCTACACCAGCCTGGTGTTAACCAATCACTATCAATCTTGTAATGTGGGTTTATTTACTGTAACACACGCTACATCAGCCTGGTGTTAACCAATCACTATCAATCTTGTAATGTGGGTTTATTTACTGTAACACACGCTACATCAGCCTGGTGTTAACCAATCACTATCAATCTTGTAATGTGGGTTTATTTACTGTAACACACGCTACATCAGCCTGGTGTTAACCAATCACTATCAATCTTGTAATGTGGGTTTATTTACTGTAACACACGCTACATCAGCCTGGTGTTAACCAATCACTATCAATCTTGTAATGTGGGTTTATTTACTGTAACACACGCTACATCAGCCTGGTGTTAACCAATCACTATCAATCTTGTAATGTGGGTTTATTTACTGTAACACACGCTACATCAGCCTGGTGTTAACCAATCACTATCAATCTTGTAATGTGGGTTTATTTACTGTAACACACGCTACATCAGCCTGGTGTTAACCAATCACTATCAATCTTGTAATGTGGGTTTATTTACTGTAACACACGCTACATCAGCCTGGTGTTAACCAATCACTATCAATCTTGTAATGTGGGTTTATTTACTGTAACACACGCTACATCAGCCTGGTGTTAACCAATCACTATCAATCTTGTAATGTGGGTTTATTTACTGTAACACACGCTACATCAGCCTGGTGTTAACCAATCACTATCAATCTTGTAATGTGGGTTTATTTACTGTAACACACGCTACATCAGCCTGGTGTTAACCAATCACTATCAATCTTGTAATGTGGGTTTATTTACTGTAACACACCCTACATCAGCCTGGTGTTAACCAATCACTATCAATCTTGTAATGTGGGTTTATTTACTGTAACACACCCTACATCAGCCTGGTGTTAACCAATCACTATCAATCTTGTAATGTGGGTTTATTTACTGTAACACACCCTACATCAGCCTGGTGTTAACCAATCACTATCAATCTTGTAATGTGGGTTTATTTACTGTAACACACCCTACATCAGCCTGGTGTTAACCAATCACTATCAATCTTGTAATGTGGGTTTATTTACTGTAACACACCCTACATCAGCCTGGTGTTAACCAATCACTATCAATCTTGTAATGTGGGTTTATTTACTGTAACACACCCTACATCAGCCTGGTGTTAACCAATCACTATCAATCTTGTAATGCGGGTTTATTTACTGTAACACACGCTACATCAGCCTGGTGTTAACCAATCACTATCAATCTTGTAATGCGGGTTTATTTACATCCTGGAATTTCCTTTTATCATTTTCTTGAGGGCAGACATTTCATCTCTGCAATATTTGGGATTTCTAAGTATACATTGGATCAGATGTAATTAGTTCCAATTTTACTTATTCCGCCGCAACCTCCCTCCTGTTCTGGCACCTCGTGCGGGTATGTCCAACCTTATGTATATTGAACATTGTTACGGTGGATGTATTGGCACCTCGTGCGGGTATGTACAACCTTATGTATATTGAACATTGTTACGGTGGATGTTCTGGCACCTCGTGCGGGTATGTCCAACCTTATGTATATTGAACATTGTTACGGTGGATGTATTGGCACCTCTTCTCTTTTGTGTATCGCTTCATTATGTACTAAAAAATAAACGTATTCAATCCTATTCAATGGTTCGTCTTCTCTTACCATAATTGGGTAACATTCGTCACAAGTGATTTTAAGATTACTCCAGCGGTTGAACATATTTGAGTTGACGGACACCATTCCAATATGCTGGTTAAATGAGATGCTACTGACAAATTGTATTAAATCACGAAAATCAAAGAATTTCAGATAATGTAAAAGGATTGTTTTGGCAAATACTTACATCATGATGAAATCCAAGCATTGAGCTCGAGTCTGTACCGTAACAACACTAGGTTGGAATGTTCTAAAGGTAATAAAACATGTACATCCATTTAAACGTTATTTATTTTACAACGATTGCGAAACAAGTTTTAACAACTTATATTAATCACTCTTGTTGGCGCGGATGAAAGCGTAAATGTTGTCATTCGTGTGGGAGAAAACGGGAACACCCGGAGAAAACACACCTGTCTGATATGGCGACCACCGTACCATCTCGCATACTTCCCGGTCCGAGGATCGAACCCGGGTTGCATTGGTGAGAAGCGAGCGTGCTAATTGGAGAGCCACGTTCAGTTGAAAGTGCTGAGAAATTGAATTTTTCATTTATGAGTACGTGACTGATACAGTCATAATAATGCAATATTTCCTGTCCAGACGGCTCCTACAGATATTTGGAAATCCATCACAGGGCTTAGGAAATATACTAATTTGGAATCGAACGGTCCCGGGTTCGATACTCGGTCAGGCCACGTATGTAGTGTCACTGAGCAAGGCACCTCACACATTGCTTAGTACTTGTTAATCGCTTAGGTCGGCTAAGCCTGCCCAGGAAAACATGTCTAAGTCCCCGCGAGGGGTTTGAATATAAAGGAACATACATACATACATGTATCCAATATAACAATAATCCATTAAAAGCGTACTACAAACTGGTTCATTTATTATTGTTCTATCATGAGTGGCATTTGTTTCTGCTAAAATTAACATAAATAATGTCTGACCACAAGTTCCCTAAACATTTGAAATATTTTGTTCTTGGGGTTTATTGTCGCACCTAGCCTGTGTTCCAGTCTGTCGCACCTAGCCTGTGTTCCAGTCTGTCGCACCTAGTCTGGGTTCCAGTCTGTCGCACCTAGCACTGGTTCCAGTTTGTCGCACCTAACCTGGGTTCCAATCTGTCGCACCTAGCACTGGTTCCAGTTTGTCGCACCTAGCCTTGGTTCCAGTCTGTCGCACCTAGCCTTGGTTCCAGTCTGTCGCACCTAGCCTTGGTTCCAGTCTGTCGCACCTAGTCTGGGTTCCAGTTTGTCGCACCTAGCCTTGGTTCCAGTCTGTCTCACCTAGCATGGGTCCCAGTCTGTCGCACCTAGCCTTGGTTCCAGTCTGTCGCACCTAGCCTTGGTTCCAGTATGTCGCACCTATCCTGGGTTCCAGTCTGTCGCACCTAGTCTGGGTTTCATTCTGTCGCACCTAGCCTAGGTTCCAGTCTGTCGCACCTAGCCTTGGTCCCAGTCTGTCGCACCTAGCCTTGGTCCCAGTCTGTCGCACCAAGCCTGGGTTTCATTCTGTCGCACCTAGCCTTGGTTCCAGTCTGTCGCACCTAGCCTTGGTTCCAGTCTGTCGCACCTAGCCTTGGTTCCAGTCTGTCGCACCTAGCCTGGGTTCCAGTCTGTCGCACCTAGCCTGGGTTCCAGTCTGTCGCACCTAGCATGGGTTCCAGTCTGTCGCACCTAGCCTGGGTTCCAGTCTGTCGCACCTAGCCTGGGTTCCAGTCTGTCGCACCTAGCCTGGGTTTCATTCTGTCGCACCTAGTCTTGATTCCAGTCTGTCGCACCTAGCCTGGGTTTCATTCTGTCGCACCTAGCCTGGGTTCCAGTCTGTCTCACCTAGCCTGTTCCAGTCTGTCGCACCTAGCCTGGGTTCCAGTCTGTCGCACCTAGCCTGGGTTCCAGTCTGTCGCACCTAGCCTGGGTTCCAGTCTGTCTCACCTAGCCTAGGTTCCAGTCTGTCTCACCTAGCCTGGGTTCCAGTCTGTCGCACCTAGCCTGGGTTCCAGTCTGTCGCACCTAGCCAGGGTTCCAGTCTGTCTCACCTAGCCTGGGTTCCAGTCTGTCTCACCTAGCCTGGGTTCCAGTCTGTCGCACCTAGCCTGGGTTCCAGTCTGTCTCACCTAGCCTTGGTTCCAGTCTGTCTCACCTAGCCTGGGTTCCAGTCTGTCGCACCTAGCCTGGGTTCCAGTCTGTCTCACCTAGCCTGGGTTCCAGTCTGTCGCACCTAGCCTGGGTTCCAGTCTGTCTCACCTAGCCTGGGTAGTCAGTCACACCTAGCCTGGGTTCCAGTCTGTCTAACTTAGCACGTGTTCCAGTCTGTCGCACCTAGCCAGGGTTCCAGTCTGTCGCACCAAGCCTGGGTTCCAGTATGTCACACCTAGCCTGGGTTCCAGTCTGTCACACCTAGCCTGGGTTCCAGTCTGTCGCACCTAGCCTGGGTTCCAGTATGTCGCACTTAGCCTTGGTTCCAGTCTGTCACACCTAGCCTGGGTTCCAGTATGTCACACCTAGCCTGGGTTCCAGTCTGTCGCACCTAGCATGGGTTCCAGTCTGTCGCACCTAGCCTGGGTTCCAGTCTGTCGCACCTAGCCTGGGTTCCAGTCTGTCGCACCTAGCCTGGGTTCCAGTCTGTCGCACCTAGCCTGGGTTCCAGTCTGTCGCACCTAGCCTGGGTTCCAGTCTGTCGCACCTAGCCTGGGTTCCAGTCTGTCGCACCTAGCCTGGGTTCCAGTCTGTCGCACCTAGCCTGGGTTCCAGTCTGTCGCACCTAGCATGGGTTCCAGTCTGTCGCACCTAGCCTGGGTTCCAGTCTGTCGCACCTAGCCAGGGTTCCAGTCTGTCGCACCTAGCATGGGTTCCAGTCTGTCGCACCTAGCATGCGTTCCAGTCTGTCGCACCTAGCCTTGGTTCCAGTCTGTCGCACCTAGCATGGGTTCCAGTCTGTCGCACCTAGCATGGGTTCCAGTCTGTCGCACCTAGCCTGGGTTCCAGTCTGTCGCACCTAGCCTGGGTTCCAGTCTGTCGCACCTAGCCTGGGTTCCAGTCTGTCGCACCTAGCATGGGTTCCAGTCTGTCGCACCTAGCATGGGTTCCAGTCTGTCGCACCTAGCATGGGTTCCAGTCTGTCGCACCTAGCATGGGTTCCAGTCTGTCGCACCTAGCATGGGTTCCAGTCTGTCGCACCTAGCATGGGTTCCAGTCTGTCGCACCTAGCATGGGTTCCAGTCTGTCGCACCTAGCATGGGTTCCAGTCTGTCGCACCTAGCATGGGTTCCAGTCTGTCGCACCTAGCATGGGTTCCAGTCTGTCGCACCTAGCCTTGGTTCCAGTCTGTCGCACCTAGCATGGGTTCCAGTCTGTCGCACCTAGCCTGGGTTCCAGTCTGTCGCACCTAGCATGGGTTCCAGTCTGTCGCACCTAGCCTGGGTTCCAGTCTGTCGCACCTAGCCTGGGTTCCAGTCTGTCGCACCTAGCATGGGTTCCAGTCTGTCAATTAATGGTTTGGATGTTAAATAAATATATTTATATTACTGACAAGGCAATATATATCAACACCTGTTCCCAGGCTATATCGCACCGACAGCTTAGGTCATATGGCGACTCTCCAGCTAGTATTGGTGGAGGTAGACTTGGGTAGAACAACCGATCTTCCGCAAGCCTCCTCCCATGCAATGTATTTAATACCCCCTGTGGGATTCGAACCAGCTGTGGTGATTATACGTCAATGTAGCAACTCGGGGATTCGAACCAGCTGTGGTGATTATACGTCAATGTAGCCACACGGGGAAACGAACCAGCAGTGGTGATTATACGTCAATGTAGCCACACGGGGATTCGAACCAGCAGTGGTGATTACACGTCAATGTAGCCACACGGGGATTCGAACCAGCAGTGGTGATTACACGTCAATGTAGCCACTCGGCCACGGGGGCCCCTACGTTGTAGTCATATTAGTTTAAACGTTATTTATTTTTACAACGATTGCGAACCAAGTTCTAACAACTTCTAATCACTTGTTGGCGCGGATGAAAGCGTATAAAGAGTATGTTTATTATAGTGTCATTCAATGCTATTTAAAGAGCCAGCTATTTCTGACTTTATGAGACACCTCTTTTTATGAACGTTCTGTACTTCCCGAATCATATGCTTGTATACCAGGCGCCAGGCTGGTAGGCAATCGGTAACCATTGTTTAACTAGCTGGTGACTCACCAACCGGCCATATCAGAACGAACCCCTGGCGAGATTCGAACCTTCGACCTCCCGCTCCGTAAGCGGACGCTTAAACTACTATGCCACGGAGACGGTATCTGTGGTCATTCCTATGGGAGGAAACTTGAGTAGCCGGAGAAAACTAACCTGTCCGATCTGGCGACCAACATGCTTTCATAGTTGCGTGTATTGCACGCGTTCGCGAGTTCCAGATAACCAACATGAATGTACGGATAAACAAGAACAACCGTAACATGAAGACCAGAACATATCTAATGACAATTGGTTAACGGCTGAAGAAAAGGTACATTTGGGGAATCTGAAACATGCAGATATAACAGTGGCCAGTGAAATCACTGTAGTAGGTAGTGACAATCTTAAATCTAGTGCAGATAGAAATCAAAAGGAAAATAATCATTGTAATTACGGTGACAACAAGAGACGCCGAGAATTGTTATAAATATGAGCTAATGACATATAATGGCACATCAGGCGATTAAAATAAAGATTTACAATCAATGTCGGCATTTACAAAGTACAGAACGGATAACAGTGAAGTCAGTATTGTGTAAATGAAATAAACGACGAATATCATTATTTATTTAAATGTGATCATTTTGAAAACGAAAGAAAAACATTTATCAAACCTACTATTACAGAAGACCAAATATGTATACATTTGAGCAGCTAATGAATACGAATAATAAAGTTGAATTTATAAAAATATGTAAATTCATAAAATGTATACTTAGCAGATATAGAAAACCTGTCTATAATATAAAAAAAAGAATAAACTTTCATTTTTCTCATGATATATACGCAGAATGTGGCAATGTAAATTTTACTTATACTTTAGTGTTGTTTAGAAATATATTTATCACATAAACTACGGCGCGGGAGTTTAATAAAGCCTTGTCATAAATTCGGTAATACACTAGTGTATTAAATATGCAAATGAGGCAAATGCGTGGGCGAATCACTTTATTTGTATATTCATACGCGCTGTCAAAAAATTAAATAAACATGACAGTCACATCAATCACAATCAGCACAAAGAAATATCCAAAATCCTGTATTCGTCCAACAGCACTGTACATCCAAGTCCTGATAGGCCTGATAAAGCACATTATACAGCATATCGAAACCAGGTCAACACATATTCGTCACCAACCGTGGCAACTTCTATGAATACCAATTCCAACTTCAATATTAATCTGACCGGTGGATTCCAAAGTCTGTTGGCTGGCCCAATCCATGGTTGTACTTTTAATGTATACATTAACAACCCTAAAACAATGTCCCCATCTAATCCAACAAGAAATGTCTAAGAATCATTGAAAGCGATAGCGATTCGCAGTGACATACATAAACTAGCACGCGCTGTGTAACTTTGATTGTGACGTCATTTGCCAAAACATCGTGTACATTTTGTATTTGTTAAAATATACTGTTTGAAAATAATTAAATAGTGTTTAATATTAAATTGTTGCACATGATATGTTGTGATAGTTTAAAATCTGTTTACAAAGGAAGAAAATAAAAAAATTGGAGTATTTAGTGCCACACTATTTTCTTGGCCCATTAAGTAGAAACCGCAGTACTACTCTGGCTTTCATTTGCTAAAGGGGAAGTGTCAATAGTGTGCAGACAGTTAAGGCCACAGGTTTGCCTTATATGACATGTTTCGCACCCGATTGCAATGGTGTGCAGAGAGTTAACGCCACCGGTTTGCCTTAGATGACATCATCTGGACCTGATTCCAATGGTGTGCAGAACGATAAAGCTACAGGTTTACCGTATTTGACATTTTTCGCACCTGATTTCAATGGTGTGCAGACAGTTAAGGCCACACGTTTGCCTTAGATGACATTTTCCGGACCTGCTTTCAATGGTGTGAAGAAAGATAAGTCTACAGGTTTGCCTTAGATGACATTTTCGCACCTGATTGCAAATGTTTGCAGACAGCTAAGGCCACTGGTTTGCCTTAGATGACATGTTGGCACCTGATTGCAATGGTGTGCAGAAAGATAAGGCTACCGGAGTACCTTAGTTGACAATTTTCGCACCTGATTTCAATGGTGTGCAGAACGATAAGGCTACAGGTTTGCCTTAGATTACATTTTCGCACCTGATTGCAATGGTGTGCAGACAGGTAAGGCCACAGGTTTGCCTTAGATGACTTCTTCCAGACCTGATTTCAATGGTGTGCAGAAAGATAAGGCTACAGGTTTACCTTAGTTGACATTTTCCCCACCTGATTGCAATGGTGTGTAGAGAGTTAAGGTCACAGGTTTGACTTAGATGACATTTTCGCACCAGATTGCAATGGTGTGCAGAAAGTTTAGTCCACAGGTTTGCCTTAGATGGCATTTTCCAGACCTGATTTCAATGGTGTGTAGAAAGGTTTGCCTTAGTTGACATTTTCCGGACCTGATTTCAATGGTGTGCAGAAAGATAAGGCTACAGTTTTACCTTAGTTGACATTTTTCGCACATGATTTCAATGGTGTGCAGACAGTTAAGTCCACAGGTTCCCCTTAGTTGACATTTGTCGCACATGATTTCAATGGTGTGCAGACAGATAAGGCAACATATTTGCCCTAGATGACATTTTCAGGACCTGATTTCAATGGTGTGCAGAAATATAAGGCTACAGTGTTGCCTTAGATGACATGTTCGCACCTGATTGCAATGGTGTACAGAGAGTTAAACCCACAGGTTTGCATTAGATGACATTTTCGCACCTGATTGCAATGGTGTACAGACAGTTAAGGCCGAACGTTTGCCTTAGATGACATTTTCGCACCTGATTGCAATTGTTTGCAGACAGTTAAGGCCACTGGTTTGCCGTAGATGACATGTTTGCACCTGATTGCAATGGCGTGCAGAAAGATAAGGCTACCGGTGTACATTAGTTGACATTTTTCGCACCTGATTTCAATGGTGTGCAGAACGATAAGGCTACAAGTTTGCCTTAGATTACATTTTTGCACCTGATTGCAATGATGTGCAGACAGGTAAGGTCACAGGTTTACCTTAGTTGACATTTTCCCCACCTAATTTCAATGTTGTGCAGAGAGTTAAGGTCACAGGTTTGCCTTAGATGACATTTTCGCACCTGATTGCAATGGTGTGCAGAAAGTTAAGGCCACAGGTTTACCTTAGTTGACATTTTTCGCACCTGATTTCAATAGTGTACAAAGAGTTAAGCCCACAGGTTTGCCTTAGTTGACATTTTCCGGACCTGATTTCAATGGTGTGCAGAACGATAGGGCTACAGGTTTAGCTTAGTTGACATTTTTCGCACCTGATTTCAATGGTGTGCAGACAGTTAAGGCTACATGTTTGCCTTAGTTGACATATGTCGCACATGATTTCAATGGTGTCCAGAGAGCTAAGCCCACATGTTTGCCTTAGATGACGTTTTCCGGACCTGATTTAAATGGTGTGCAGAAAGATATGGCTACAGATTTACCTCAGTTGACATTTTTCACACCTGATTTCAATGGTGTGCAGACAGTTAAGGCCACAGTTTTGCCTTAGTTGACATTTGTCGCACCTGATTTCAATGATGTGCAGACAGATAAGACCAAATATTTGCCCTAGATGGCATTTTCCAGACCTGATTTCAATGGTGTGTAGAAAGGTTTGCCTTAGTTGACATTTTTCGCACCTGATTGCAATGGTGTACAGAGAGTTAAACCCACAGGTTTGCATTAGATGACATTTTCGCACCTGATTGCAATGGTGTGCAGACAGTTAAGGCCGAACGTTTGCCTTAGATGACATTTTCGCACCTGATTGCAATTGTTTGCAGACAGTTAAGGCCACTGGTTTGCCGTAGATGACATGTTTGCACCTGATTGCAATGGCGTGCAGAAAGATAAGGCTACCGGTGTACATTAGTTGACATTTTTCGCACCTGATTTCAATGGTGTGCAGAACGATAAGGCTACAAGTTTGCCTTAGATTACATTTTCGCACCTGATTGCAATAGTGTGCAGACAGGTAAGGTCACAGGTTTGCCGTAGATGACTTTTTCCAGACCTGATTTCAATGGTGTGCAGACCGATAAGGCTACAGGTTTACATGAGTTGACATTTTTCGCACCTGATTGCAATGGTGTGCAGACAGTTAAGGTCACAGGTTTACCTTAGTTGACATTTTCCCACCTAATTTCAATGTTGTGCAGAGAGTTAAGGTCACAGGTTTGCCTTAGATGACATTTTCGCACCTGATTGCAATGGTGTGCAGAAAGTTAAGGCCACAGGTTTACCTTAGTTGACATTTTTCGCACCTGATTTCAATAGTGTGCAAAGAGTTAAGCCCACATGTTTGCCTTAGTTGACATTTTCCGAGCCTGATTTCAATGGTGTGCAGAACGATAGGGCTACAGGTTTAGCTTCGTTGACATTTTTCGCACCTGATTTCAATGGTGTGCAGACAGTTAAGGCTACATGTTTGCCTTAGTTGACATATGTCGCACATGATTTAATGGTGTCCAGAGAGCTAAGCCCACATGTTTGCCTTAGATGACGTTTTCCGGACCTGCTTTCAATGGTGTGCAGAAAGATAAGGCTACAGATTTACCTCAGTTGACATTTTTCACACCTGATTTCAATGGTGTGCAGACAGTTAAGGCCACAGTTTTGCCTTAGTTGACATTTGTCGCACCTGATTTCAATGATGTGCAGACAGATAAGACCAAATATTTGCCCTAGATGGCATTTTCCAGACCTGATTTCAATGGTGTGTAGAAAGGTTTGCCTTAGTTGACATTTTTCGCACCTGATTTCAATGATGTGCAAACAGTTAAGGCAGCAAGTTTGCCTTAGATGACATTTTCCGGACCTGATTTCAATGGTGTGCAGACAGATAAGGCCGCAGGTTTCCCTTAGTTGACATTTGTCGCACATGATTTCAATGGTGTGCAGACAGATAAGGCTACAGATGTGACCTAGATGACATTTTCCGGACCTGCTTTCAATGGTGTGCAGAAAGATAAGGCTACAGTTTTGCCATAGATGACATTTTCGCACCTGATTGCAATGGTGTGCAGACAGTTAAGGCCACAGGTTTGCCTTATATGACATGTTCGCACCTGATTGCAATGGTGTGCAGACAGTTAAGGCCGCAAGTTTGCCTTAGATGACATTTTCCGGACCTGATTTCAATGGTGTGAAGAAAGATAAGGCTACAGGTTTGCCTTAAATGACATGTTCGCACCTGATTGCAAATGTTTGCAGACAGTTAAGGCCACTGGTTTGCCTTAGATGACATGTTGGCACCTGATTGCAATGGTGTGCAGAAAGATAAGGCTACCGGAGTACCTTAGTTGACAATTTTCGCACCTGATTTCAATGGTGTGCAGAACGATAAGGCTACAGGTTTGCCTTAGATTACATTTTCGCACCTGATTGCAATGGTGTGCAGAAAGTTTAGTCCACAGGTTTGCCTTAGGTGGCATTTTCCAGACCTGATTTCAATGGTGTGTAGAAAGGTTTGCCTTAGTTGACATTTTCCGGACCTGATTTCAATGGTGTGCAGAAAGATAAGGCTACAGTTTTACCTTAGTTGACATTTTTCGCACATGATTTCAATGGTGTGCAGACAGATAAGTTCACAGGTTCCCCTTAGTTGACATTTGTCGCACATGATTTCAATGGTGTGCAGACAGATAAGGCAACATATTTGCCCTAGATGACATTTTCAGGACCTGATTTCAATGGTGTGCAGAAAGATAAGGCTACAGTGTTGCCTTAGATGACATGTTCGCACCTGATTGCAATGGTGTACAGAGAGTTAAACCCACAGGTTTGCATTAGATGACATTTTCGCACCTGATTGCAATGGTGTACAGACAGTTAAGGCCGAACGTTTGCCTTAGATGACATTTTCGCACCTGATTGCAATTGTTTGCAGACAGTTAAGGCCACTGGTTTGCCGTAGATGACATGTTTGCACCTGATTGCAATGGCGTGCAGAAAGATAAGGCTACCGGTGTACATTAGTTGACATTTTTCGCACCTGATTTCAATGGTGTGCAGAACGATAAGGCTACAAGTTTGCCTTAGATTACATTTTCGCACCTGATTGCAATGATGTGCAGACAGGTAAGGTCACAGGTTTACCATAGTTGACATTTTCCCCACCTAATTTCAATGTTGTGCAGAGAGTTAAGGTCACAGGTTTGCCTTAGATGACATTTTCGCACCTGATTGCAATGGTGTGCAGAAAGTTAAGGCCACAGGTTTACCTTAGTTGACATTTTTCGCACCTGATTTCAATAGTGTGCAAAGAGTTAAGCCCACAGGTTTGCCTTAGTTGACATTTTCCGGACCTGATTTCAATGGTGTGCAGAACGATAGGGCTACAGGTTTAGCTTAGTTGACATTTTTCGCACCTGATTTCAATGGTGTGCAGACAGTTAAGGCTACATGTTTGCCTTAGTTGACATATGTCGCACATGCTTTCAATGGTGTCCAGAGAGCTAAGCCCACATGTTTGCCTTAGATGACGTTTTCCGGACCTGATTTAAATGGTGTGCAGAAAGATAAGGCTACAGATTTACCTCAGTTGACATTTTTCACACCTGATTTCAACGGTGTGCAGACAGTTAAGGCCACAGTTTTGCCTTAGTTGACATTTGTCGCACCTGATTTCAATGATGTGCAGACAGATAAGACCAAATAGTTGCCCTAGATGGCATTTTCCAGACCTGATTTCAATGGTGTGTAGAAAAGTTTGCCTTAGTTGACATTTTTCGCACCTGATTTCAATGATGTGCAAACAGTTAAGGCAGCAAGTTTGCCTTAGATGACATTTTCCGGACCTGATTTCAATGGTGTGCAGACAGATAAGGCCGCAGGTTTCCCTTAGTTGACATTTGTCGCACATGATTTCAATGGTGTGCAGACAGATAAGGCCACAGATGTGACCTAGATGACATTTTCCGGACCTGCTTTCAATGGTGTGCAGAAAGATAAGGCTACAGTTTTGCCATAGATGACATTTTCGCACCTGATTGCAATGGTGTGCAGACAGTTAAGGCCACAGGTTTGCCTTAGATGACATGTTCGCACCTGATTGCAATGGTGTGCAGACAGTTAAGGCCGCAAGTTTGCCTTAAATGACATTTTCCGGACCTGATTTCAATGGTGTGAAGAAAGATAAGGCTACAGGTTTGCCTTAGATGACATTTTCGCACCTGATTGCAAATGTTTGCAGAGAGTTAAGGCCACTGGTTTGCCTTAGATGACATGTTGGCACCAGATTGCAATGGTGTGCAGAAAGATAAGGCTACCGGAGTACCTTAGTTGACAATTTTCGCACCTGATTTCAATGGTGTGCAGAACGATAAGGCTACAGGTTTGCCTTAGATTACATTTTCGCACCTGATTGCAATGGTATGCAGACAGGTAAGGCCACAGGTTTGCCTTAGATGACTTCTTCCAGACCTGATTTCAATGGTGTGCAGAAAGATAAGGCTACAGGTTTACCTTAGTTGACATTTTCCCCACCTGATTTCAATGGTGTGTAGAGAGTTAAGGTCACAGGTTTGACTTAGATGATATTTTCGCACCAGATTGCAATGGTGTGCAGAAAGTTTAGTCCACAGGTTTGCCTTAGATGGCATTTTCCAGACCTGATTTCAATGGTGTGTAGAAAGGTTTGCCTTAGTTGACATTTTCCGGACCTGATTTCAATGGTGTGAAGAAAGATAAGGCTACAGTTTTACCTTAGTTGACATTTTTCGCACATGATTTCAATGGTGTGCAGACAGTTAAGTTCACAGGTTCCCCTTAGTTGACATTTGTCGCACATGATTTCAATGGTGTGCAGACAGATAAGGCAACAGATTTGCCCTAGATGACATTTTCAGGACCTGATTTCAATGGTGTGCAGAAAGATAAGGCTACAGTGTTGCCTTAGATGACATGTTCGCACCTGATTGCAATGGTGTACAGAGAGTTAAACCCACAGGTTTGCATTAGATGACATTTTCGCACCTGATTGCAATGGTGTACAGACAGTTAAGGCCGAACGTTTGCCTTAGATGATATTTTCGCACCTGATTGCAATTGTTTGCAGACAGTTAAGGCCACTGGTTTGCCGTAGATGACATGTTTGCACCTGATTGCAATGGCGTGCAGAAAGATAAGGCTACCGGTGTACATTAGTTGACATTTTTCGCACCTGATTTCAATGGTGTGCAGAACGATAAGGCTACAAGTTTGCCTTAGATCACATTTTCGCACCTGATTGCAATAGTGTGCAGACAGGTAAGGCCACAGGTTTGCCTTAGATGACTTTTTCCAGACCTGATTTCAATGGTGTGCAGACCGATAAGGCTACAGGTTTACATGAGTTGACATTTTTCGCACCTGATTGCAATGGTGTGCAGACAGTTAAGGTCACAGGTTTACCTTAGTTGACATTTTCCCCACCTAATTTCAATGTTGTGCAGAGAGTTAAGGTCACAGGTTTGCCTTAGATGACATTTTCGCACCTGATTGCAATGGTGTGCAGAAAGTTAAGGCCACAGGTTTACCTTAGTTGACATTTTTCGCACCTGATTTCAATAGTGTGCAAAGAGTTAAGCCCACAGGTTTGCCTTAGTTGACATTTTCCGGACCTGATTTCAATGGTGTGCAGAACGATAGGGCTACAGGTTTAGCTTAGTTGACATTTTTCGCACCTGATTTCAATGGTGTGCAGACAGTTAAGGCTACATGTTTGCCTTAGTTGACATATGTCGCACATGATTTCAATGGTGTCCAGAGAGCTAAGCCCACATGTTTGCCTTAGATGACGTTTTCCGGACCTGATTTAAATGGTGTGCAGAAAGATAAGGCTACAGATTTACCTCAGTTGACATTTTTCACACCTGATTTCAATGGTGTGCAGACAGTTAAGGCCACAGTTTTGCCTTAGTTGACATTTGTCGCACCTGATTTCAATGATGTGCAGACAGATAAGACCAAATATTTGCCCTAGATGGCATTTTCCAGACCTGATTTCAATGGTGTGTAGAAAGGTTTGCCTTAGTTGACATTTTTCGCACCTGATTGCAATGGTGTACAGAGAGTTAAACCCACAGGTTTGCATTAGATGACATTTTCGCACCTGATTGCAATGGTGTGCAGACAGTTAAGGCCGAACGTTTGCCTTAGATGACATTTTCGCACCTGATTGCAATTGTTTGCAGACAGTTAAGGCCACTGGTTTGCCGTAGATGACATGTTTGCACCTGATTGCAATGGCGTGCAGAAAGATAAGGCTACCGGTGTACATTAGTTGACATTTTTCGCACCTGATTTCAATGGTGTGCAGAACGATAAGGCTACAAGTTTGCCTTAGATTACATTTTCGCACCTGATTGCAATAGTGTGCAGACAGGTAAGGTCACAGGTTTGCCGTAGATGACTTTTTCCAGACCTGATTTCAATGGTGTGCAGACCGATAAGGCTACAGGTTTACATGAGTTGACATTTTTCGCACCTGATTGCAATGGTGTGCAGACAGTTACGGTCACAGGTTTACCTTAGTTGACATTTTCCCCACCTAATTTCAATGTTGTGCAGAGAGTTAAGGTCACAGGTTTACATTAGTTGACATTTTTCGCACCTGATTTCAATAGTATGCAAAGAGTTAAGCCCACAGGTTTGCCTTAGTTGAGATATGTCGCACATGATTTCAATGGTGTCCAGAGAGCTAAGCCCACATGTTTGCCTTAGATGACGTTTTCCGGACCTGATTTAAATGGTGTGCAGAACGATAGGGCTACAGGTTTAGCTTAGTTGACATTTTTCGCACCTGATTTCAATGGTGTGCAGACAGTTAAGGCTACATGTTTGCCTTAGTTGAGATATGTCGCACATGATTTCAATGGTGTCCAGAGAGCTAAGCCCACATGTTTGCCTTAGATGACGTTTTCCGGACCTGATTTAAATGGTGTGCAGAAAGATAAGGCTACAGATTTACCTCAGTTGACATTTTTCACACCTGATTTCAATGGTGTGCAGACAGTTAAGGCCACAGTTTTGCCTTAGTTGACATTTGTCGCACCTGATTTCAATGATGTGCAGACAGATAAGACCAAATATTTGCCCTAGATGGCATTTTCCAGACCTGATTTCAATGGTGTGTAGAAAGGTTTGCCTTAGTTGACATTTTTCGCACCTGATTTCAATGATGTGCAAACAGTTAAGGCAGCAAGTTTGCCTTAGATGACATTTTCCGGACCTGATTTCAATGGTGTGCAGACAGATAAGGCCGCAGGTTTCCCTTAGTTGACATTTGTCGCACATGATTTCAATGGTGTGCAGACAGATAAGGCTACAGGTTTGCCATAGATGACATTTTCGCACCTGATTGCAATGGTGTGCAGACAGTTAAGGCCACAGGTTTGCCTTAGATGACATGTTCGCACCTGATTGCAATGGTGTGCAGACAGTTAAGGCCACAAGTTTGCCTTAGATGACATTTTCCGGACCTGATTTCAATGGTGTGAAGAAAGATAAGGCTACAGGTTTGCCTTAGATGACATTTTCGCACCTGATTGCAAATGTTTGCAGAGAGTTAAGGCTACTGGTTTGCCTTAGATGACATGTTGGCACCTGATTGCAATGGTGTGCAGAAAGATAAGGCTACAGGTTTGCCTTAGATTACATTTTCGCACCTGATTGCAATGGTGTGCAGACAGGTAAGGCCACAGGTTTGCCTTAGATGACTTCTTCCAGACCTGATTTCAATGGTGTGCAGACAGATAAGGCAACAGATTTGCCCTAGATGACATTTTCAGGACCTGATTTCAATGGTGTGCAGAAAGATAAGGCTACAGTGTTGCCTTAGATGACATGTTCGCACCTGATTGCAATGGTGTACAGAGAGTTAAACCCACAGGTTTGCATTAGATGACATTTTCGCACCTGATTGCAATGGTGTGCAGACAGTTAAGGCCGAACGTTTGCCTTAGATGACATTTTCGCACCTGATTGCAATTGTTTGCAGACAGTTAAGGCCACTGGTTTGCCGTAGATGACATGTTTGCACCTGATTGCAATGGCGTGCAGAAAGATAAGGCTACCGGTGTACATTAGTTGACATTTTTCGCACCTGATTTCAATGGTGTGCAGAACGATAAGGCTACAAGTTTGCCTTAGATGACATTTTCGCACCTGATTGCAATGGTGTGCAGACAGGTAAGGCCACAGGTTTGCCGTAGATGACTTTTTCCAGACCTGATTTCAATGGTGTGCAGACCGATAAGGCTACAGGTTTACATGAGTTGACATTTTTCGCACCTGATTGCAATGGTGTGCAGACAGTTAAGGTCACAGGTTTACCTTAGTTGACATTTTCCCCACCTAATTTCAATGTTGTGCAGAGAGTTAAGGTCACAGGTTTGCCTTAGATGACATTTTCGCACCTGATTGCAATGGTGTGCAGAAAGTTAAGGCCAAAGGTTTACCTTAGTTGACATTTTTCGCACCTGATTTCAATAGTGTGCAAAGAGTTAAGCCCACAGGTTTGCCTTAGTTGACATTTTCCGGACCTGATTTCAATGGTGTGCAGAACGATAGGGCTACATGTTTAGCTTAGTTGACATTTTTCGCACCTATTTCAATGGTGTGCAGACAGTTAAGGCCACAGTTTTGCCTTAGTTGACATTTGTCGCACCTGATTTCAATGATGTGCAGACAGATAAGACCAACTATTTGCCCTAGATGGCATTTTCCAGACCTGATTTCAATGGTGTGTAGAAAGGTTTGCCTTAGTTGACATTTTTCGCACCTGATTTCAATGATGTGCAAACAGTTAAGGCAGCAAGTTTGCCTTAGATGACATTTTCCGGACCTGATTTCAATGGTGTGCAGACAGATAAGGCCGCAGGTTTCCCTTATTTGACATTTGTCGCACATGATTTCAATGGTGTGCAGACAGATAAGGCTACAGTTTTGCCATATATGACATTTTCGCACCTGATTGCAATGGTGTGCAGACAGTTAAGGCCACAGGTTTGCCTTAGATGACATGTTCGCACCTGATTGCAATGGTGTGCAGACAGTTAAGGCCGCAAGTTTGCCTTAGATGACATTTTCCGGACCTGATTTCAATGGTGTGAAGAAAGATAAGGCTACAGGTTTGCCTTAGATGACATTTTCGCACCTGATTGCAAATGTTTGCAGAGAGTTAAGGCCACTGGTTTGCCTTAGATGACATGTTGGCACCTGATTGCAATGGTGTGCAGAAAGATAAGGCTACAGGTTTGCCTTAGATTACATTTTCGCACCTGATTGCAATGGTGTGCAGACAGGTAAGGCCACAGGTTTGCCTTAGATGACTTCTTCCAGACCTGATTTCAATGGTGTGCAGAAAGATAAGGCTACAGGTTTACCTTAGTTGACATTGTCCCCACATTATTTCAATGGTGTGTAGAGAGTTAAGGTCACAGGTTTGACTTAGATGACATTTTCGCACCAGATTGCAATGGTGTGCAGAAAGTTTAGTCCACAGGTTTGCCTTAGATGGCATTTTCCAGACCTGATTTCAATGGTGTGTAGAAAGGTTTGCCTTAGTTGACATTTTCCGGACCTGATTTCAATGGTGTGCAGAAAGATAAGGCTACAGTTTTACCTTAGTTGACATTTTTCGCACATGATTTCAATGGTGTGCAGACAGTTAAGTTCACAGGTTCCCCTTAGTTGACATTTGTCGCACATGATTTCAATGGTGTGCAGACAGATAAGGCAACAGATTTGCCCTAGATGACATTTTCAGGACCTGATTTCAATGGTGTGCAGAAAGATAAGGCTACAGTGTTGCCTTAGATGACATGTTCGCACCTGATTGCAATGGTGTACAGAGAGTTAAACCCACTGGTTTGCATTAGATGACATTTTCGCACCTGATTGCAATGGTGTGCAGACAGTTAAGGCCGAACGTTTGCCTTAGATGACATTTTCGCACCTGATTGCAATTGTTTGCAGACAGTTAAGGCCACTGGTTTGCCGTAGATGACATGTTTGCACCTGATTGCAATGGCGTGCAGAAAGATAAGGCTACCGGTGTACATTAGTTGACATTTTTCGCACCTGATTTCAATGGTGTGCAGAACGATAAGGCTACAAGTTTGCCTTAGATTACATTTTCGCACCTGATTGCAATGGTGTGCAGACAGGTAAGGCCACAGGTTTGCCGTAGATGACTTTTTCCAGACCTGATTTCAATGGTGTGCAGACCGATAAGGCTACAGGTTTACATGAGTTGACATTTTTCGCACCTGATTGCAATGGTGTGCAGACAGTTAAGGTCACAGGTTTACCTTAGTTGACATTTTCCCCACCTAATTTCAATGTTGTGCAGAGAGTTAAGGTCACAGGTTTGCCTTAGATGACATTTTCGCACCTGATTGCAATGGTGTGCAGAAAGTTAAGGCCACAGGTTTACCTTAGTTGACATTTTTCGCACCTGATTTCAATAGTGTGCAAAGAGTTAAGCCCACAGGTTTGCCTTAGTTGACATTTTCCGGACCTGATTTCAATGGTGTGCAGAACGATAGGGCTACATGTTTAGCTTAGTTGACATTTTTCGCACCTGATTTCAATGGTGTGCAGACAGTTAAGGCTACATGTTTGCCTTAGTTGACATATGTCGCACATGATTTCAATGGTGTCCAGAGAGCTAAGCCCACATGTTTGCCTTAGATGACGTTTTCCGGACCTGACTTAAATGGTGTGCAGAAAGATAAGGCTACAGATTTACCTCAGTTGACATTTTTCACACCTGATTTCAATGGTGTGCAGACAGTTAAGGCCACATTTTTGCCTTAGTTGACATTTGTCGCACCTGATTTCAATGATGTGCAGACAGATAAGACCAAATATTTGCCCTAGATGGCATTTTCCAGACCGGATTTCAATGGTGTGTAGAAAGGTTTGCCGTAGTGGACATTTTTCGCACCTGATTTCAATGGTGTGCAGACAATGAAGCCACAGGTTAGCCTTAGATGACATTGTTCGCACCTGATGCAAATGGTGTGCAGACAGCTAAGGCCACAGGTTTGCAATATATTACATTTTTCGCACCTGATGTCAATGGTGTGCACACAGCTAGGGCCACTAATTTGCCTTAGATGACATTTTCGCACCTGATTTCAATGGTGTGCAGAGAGTTAATGCCGTAATGGTGCCTTAGATGACATTGTTCGCACCTGTTGTAATGGTGTGCAGATAGTTAATGCCACCGGATTGCCTTAGATGACATTTTCCGTATCTGATTTCAATGGTGTGCAGAGAGTTAAGCCCACAGTAGTGCACTATGTGACATTTTTCGCACCTGATGTTAATTGTGTGCAGAGAGTTAATGACATAATTGTGCCTTAGATGTTCTGGTTGTACTGGACTTGTTGCCTATAGATGACGTGTCCAGATTAAATAAACCTCTGGATGACAATTGATATAACAAAACAATATAATAGTTACATACCTAATCTGTCGCATGCACAATAATGTAACCAACCTACACTCTGAGATGTAGTGGGAGTACTGTCTCTCCTGTGTGCGTGTGTCGGTTTATACAATCCCAGTTGAGTACAAGCACGATCTGTTCATGCGTGTATCCGCTTAGATAATCGACAGACACTATTTAATGCGTTCTTATCGGGCCCTGGTGATTAATTACACTGATAAAGGGAACAGTGATTCTAACAGAATAAAGCCAACTCGCTTAATAATAGTCGGATTTATATCAATTAAACGGGACTTTCCCTTGTAAGTGATATACATGTATAATAATATACCAATGTTCCTTATCTGGTATATATACATTCTTCCCAATTTTAGTATAACATCACAGAATAAATGATTCAATGGTACGACATAATGTTCGTATGTTCAGAATTATATCAGTATTTGTATCTGTATTGGCAGCCACGTATGTCCAGAATTATACCAGTATTTGTATCTATATTGACAGCCACGTATGTCCAGAATTATACCAGTATTTGTATCTATATTGACAGCCATGTATGTCCAGAATTATACCAGTATTTGTATCTATATTTACAGCCATGTATGTCCAGAATTATACCAGTATTTGTATCTATATTTACAGCCATGTATGTCCAGAATTATACCAGTATTTGTATCTATATTGACAGCCACGTATGTCCAGAATTATACCAGTATTTGTATCTATATTGACAGCCATGTATGTCCAGAATTATACCAGTATTTGTATCTATATTTACAGCCATGTATGTCCAGAATTATACCAG
Source organism: Archivesica marissinica (assembly GCA_014843695.1). Lineage (NCBI taxonomy): Eukaryota > Metazoa > Mollusca > Bivalvia > Venerida > Vesicomyidae > Archivesica > Archivesica marissinica. The sequence goes on along the minus strand of CM026403.1, from coordinate 68,226,944 downwards.
TATTTGTATCTATATTTACAGCCATGTATGTCCAGAATTATACCAGTATTTGTATCTATATTGACAGCCACGTATGTCCAGAATTATACCAGTATTTGTATCTATATTGACAGCCATGTATGTCCAGAATTATACCAGTATTTGTATCTGTATTTACAGCCACGTATGTCCAGAATTATACCAGTATTTGTATCTATATTTACAGCCACGTATGTCCAGAATTATACCAGTATTTGTATCTATATTTACAGCCACGTATGTCCAGAATTATACCAGTATTTGTATCTATATTTACAGCCACGTATGTCCAGAATTATACCAGTATTTGTATCTGTAACAGACACAACGCATGTCCAGAATTATACCAGTATTTGTATCTGTAACAGACACAACTCATGTCCAGAATTATGCCAGTAGTTGTATTGGTATATGCAGCAACGTATTTCCAGAATTAGACCAGTATTTGTATATCTGTAGTTGCAGCCACGTATGTCCATAATTAGACAAGTATTTGTATCTGTATTTGCAGCAATGTATGTCCGGAATTATACCAGTATTTGTAATTGTCTTTACTGTGAAGAATTCTAATTCACATTCAGTTGTGTCAATCAATTTCTGTATAAACTGTTCACAGTAACATCAATGTGTTGTATCCGGTTTCATAGGGTGAGCCTCAATCTATTTATATGAATACGTGAAGGGATTGGGTGAGAGGAATATAGAACACAACTACTAGTACACTAACAGTATTATATTTTATTTACTAGAATAAAATAAACTTAACAGCCATTCCATATACATGTAAAATTTAATTTCTGGCTCCATATTGTTGCATGTGAGAATATGATATGATGAGTGGAATTTCAAAATACAGTATTATGGCAAAACACCCTTACACATAGACTGGTACCTGCACAGTTACATCTACCAGTTAGGGTTCAAACTTACTAGTAATACATATATGACTTATCTGACGTGAAGAAGGTTATTGCCACGACCAATCATGACATTTCATTTGTTTCTATGATCATACTTACATAATGGTTTTCAAATTACTTTTTTTGTAAATGTATTCTGTGATTCAAATACATCGGCATGCTATTCGTCAGAACCTTGACTAATGAATGTACAGGTTTGTTGTCCTATTCTTCCAGAAACCAGTTGGACACGAACAAGTTAAAAATATGTCAGGTGACCTTCAGCCAATGAAAATCAATAGAGAACAATATGTTGGAATTATTATACAGAACATAATAAAACGGAATGTATTTATATGACGCATATAATTACATGTATCTTGTTTGTCTAACTTACGATACATTTTGAATTACACATGATAAGCAATGGCATTTTATGTTTCCAATACATTTTATAGCACAATCGTAACGATGTCATATTTAAAATATTTCACTCTAACTAGCTTTGGGCACTGGGTCAACCAATGTTATCGGTGGAGAATTGACGTAATCATAGTGGATTGAAATCTCCTTCTAGCAGACAGTCGTGTACACTATATGTACAGGTAACCCTCAATCGTTACCTCCGAGTCTATCACAGTCGGACATTGTTTTTACTCTGCATGTATTCTATAAATCGTCACCCTGAAAATATATGTAACATATATATACTATTACTATATTGTGTTTGCCCAGGAAAGGTGTTTGTAGGTAAACTGCTCACCGGCGATATAGCCATGAATGGTGCTGATGAATGCGTAAAACCCGAATGTGTGTTTTACGTTTATTTATCGTCGCTACCGGTTGCCCATATGAGCCACGCCTCCTGAAGAGATTAGTCATTTTAGATATTTGGAGGATAATGCAATGATACAGACAGAGACCCATTCCAATCTCTACAATCTCCCCTGGTTCTTTTACGTGAACGGTGTAAAGCACCAACACGAGACCTCGGTTTAACGTCCCATCTGAACGACTGTTAATTTTATTATGGTCAGACGGGGGATCGAACCTGCGATCCCTGGATTACAAGTCCAGCGTGTTATCACTGGACTACAGATCCGTCTGTTTTTTTAAGAAAAATGTGTTAAATGGTATTCATAATTACGTTTTAGAAAAGATTTGTTCAACTTGCACTGGCTAAACATACATTATACATGGGCTGGTGTTCATTTTATCAACCCGTCCTATATGCGAGTGTATGCCAAAACCAACATATTTCATGACTAAAGTAAGGGGGGTCATCTCATAGGCGAGATCGTCTTATAGGCGAGTATGGACTAATTATGTAAGTGTTTTTTTGCAATTGAGGTAAAGAATTATAGAAGGATACCTTCACGACTAAACGTTCTCACAAGAAGCCAGTATTTTCTGATGTATCAACTAGTGTTGTTTCAGTTCCTTTAATTGTTGCGTTAGGTTGAACCGACTGTGTTATATTGTTACCTGCGAGAAAACAACATTTATAAATTATGCTCTAATGTCTGATACCTGCTCGCCGTCCCGTTTCTTTGACACTACCACATCAATGTAACCGTCAATTAAAAACTAACTTAAAATAATATATTTACATGTATGTTATATGTTAATTCAAAGTAATATGTTACATTTTGGAAACAAATTCTAATACCTGTCTGCCAAATGTTGGCCACATTTATGGCAGTTAATTTTCAGTTTTCATAATTATTTACTGACCAAAGACGCAAAAACAACCATAGGTACTCAAAATTGCAAGTGTCTAGTCAATTCTTTCTAGCCAATCCATAAACAATGTAAAACAAAAATACTAACCTTTCCTCACCCTCCCCCACCCACCACGAGCAAAACATATTTTATGCATTCGGTGATCAAATATGCCTTTTAAATAAATACAAGGGTCTCAATAGTCCATGTATTACTTGCCTTCTATAGTTGTGACCGAGCTTTGGCTAAAGCTAAACCCTGATTGTGACGTATTTTTCGTATCACTTCCAGCATTCCCGGTCCCCTGCACAGGGAAAGTAAGGGTTGTGATTCCTGTTCAAGACAAGAAAACATGTTTTAATTTGGATTCTACGCGAACATTGATGCTGCTATGCCAAAGTATCCTACAAACCAGTGTAAAGTGCACAGTGACCTCGGCACGTCCCGCAGTAGCTTTTTGTTTGAGCCCGGCATGAGGAGAACTGCCCGGGGATGCATTGACGTGACGAAGACCTTGAAGAGGATATCTGAGCTGGTTTCTGCTACTGTGGGATGGCAAATGTGGAGGATGTAACCCTAATAAGGACCCGTTGATCGAAGGCAGCAATCACCACCCAGGATGTGTGACCCTGGACCAGAGGAAGACGAATACTTATCGGGATGTCTGCATAAGCAACGTAGCAACCACATACACGTCTAGAGAAACAAGTCGCCCCAGCGGCAGAATATCCTATAAATAAAGCTACAGGAGTAGACTCACCAAAGAACCCGGGTCGCACCATAGAGTGGGAAGTATGTGAGATGGTATGGTGGTCACCAGATCAAACAGTTGAGTTTTTCCCGGATACTCCAGTTTCCTCCCATACGAATGATCATATATATACATGTATGTATACGTGTTCGTCCTCGTCTACGAGTGATTAATATAAGCTGTTGGTTGAAGCTTGTTTAAATAAAGTGTATACACGTGCATATGCAGAGTTAAATAGTGACTGCCCAACCCTCCCCATCCATGGTGTTTTAACTCGGACTAAATGGATTATTGAATGGCCAATGTAATTTCTCATCATATTGTTTCAAACTAAAGTGAATGTTGTCTGCATAGGGTGAAAGTGGAAAGGAAGCTCCACAATAGAAGAGACAAATTATGTTCTCTCCATACTACTGATAAGAAATAGGCACACTGTACATCAATATTAATGGGAATAGTTTATACAAATTAATTTTAGCTCGATTGCGAAATAAGTTCTTACAACTTATATTAATCACTATCGTGACCTCATTCCTGATGTAATCCAGGGGCACGAGGGAGAGAGAAGAGGCAATGTGGAATTTAAATGCCTTCTTGCCAAGGGTACAATCGTAACGGCTACGGCTGAGCGCGAACTCGGGGCCTTTCGCACCTAATGCGAACGCACAACTGCGCTATCAGGACTTACACACGGGAATAGATCTCGGCGTGGAGTGGCTGCTATATGTGAGCAGCGATAAAGGTGCTGGGTGCTGTTTACGTGGAGCATATGGACACTTGAAACATACTGAAAAAAGGACCGTAAGCTTATTATTGAAACACATTTACCCCGTCAATATGCAATATGTATATCACACTATGCAACCCGATATAATAACTTGTTTTACTGTGACAAATTGATGCACATTGACTGTAAGAACTGACGGCAAGATGCATACAGCTCGTATTCAAACTTTCATACTAAAGATGAGTTATTGCATTGTGTCACACAGGTTGAATATACCCACCTTGAGGTACAGGTCCAGTAAACGGAGGCGGTTCCGGTGCATTGAACATGATCGGTGGCATCTCTGAAGTGACAGAAAATCAGATCTCGTACAAGACGACGGGATATACGATTTAGCTAATAATAGTTAGTTTATTCAGAGCCAATACTATAGGACGGGAAATATACACATCTAATATAATCTAGCTAATGGTTTCCATAAATTTAAGCGGTTCGTATACTAGAGGACATAGAAAACGCACACCTACATTATATAATAATTATTACATGAATACGGAACACGAAGGACTCCATCAAAGATATATCACATCTTTATTACAAAACACAAACTGAACAACTAAACATATTCCAAAATGTTTAAAACTATGTATTTATATAGTTATTGTTTTTCATGTAAAATACACTAATCAAAATTGTGCGTTTCTATGTTTCTAGTTTATTAACGACCTTTTTTAGATGCACAGATTCGGCCATTTTATATTTTGAAAACAGGAAATTTAAGAGACGTAATCTGTGACATACTTATTGACATGAGTGTTTCTATTTTTAGAATTCAAAATGGTGTAACGTTTGATTGAATTTGAAGTAGTGCATATAGTACCACTACTACTACCATCTACAATTAAGGATATTCGAAGGAAACACGTCACACATTCCCGGTACAACATGGCATAGTTTGACATACTTATAGGCTCGAACAAAGTCTGACTCTACAATTTATACAGGACAGGTACAATATAATACAAGTAAAAGCTTGCACCCTAATAAAATTAACAGTATTTCAGATGGTACATTAAACAGAGGTCTAGTGTCGGTGCTTTACATCGTGCAAGTAAAACAACCAGAGGAGACTCTGGAATGGGTCTCTCTCTGTATCATTGCACTATCCTCCAACATCTAAAATTACTAATCTCTTCAGGAGGCGTCGCTCATATGGGCAACCGCTAGCGATAATAAATAAACTTAAAACACAGGAAGGAAGTTGAAAATAAGTAAAATCACAAACTTTGTATTTTAAGATTATCTATGACGAATGTTTATTAAGTAAATGTCATAAGGTGGAAAAATTGTTTAGCTAACCGGTAATTTTCGCTTAGTCGGCAACTCTCTAACAAGTAAGCTAACCCCGGGCCGCTTACAAATAATTTCCTCATTGAAGCTATATGAAGCTATATTCACGTACGGGAATACATTGTCATTTAACCCTTTGGCACGCTAGCGGCAGATAAAATCACTTGCAAACAACATAGAGCCAGATCAGACGGCACAGACTAATAATAATATTATCAAAGCTCATTATCTTCCCTTGAGTAGGTTGTATCATTACCGTTTGGTGCTTGGTTGCTGCTATCTGCTATGAAAAACGAGAAATCTTTATTTAATGAAGACGCAAATGGTCCATCTTGTAGGGAATGTGTTGTGCTGCTTCCCGATGAATTGGCCACAACTGCGTCATTTCCGGCTATAGTGACGTCACTTCCGGCGACAATAGATGCAGCTTCCGGTGTGACAACACTTATATCAGTAGCCAACGTTGTGTCAGGTCCTAAGCTCAGATCAATAACATTTGGTGAACCGTTCACTGTAAGAATACACACTTGATATAAGACTGTACATTATAAGTCCGGAGTGTTTAAACAATAGTGTATTCAAGCATAACACAGGAATAGTTGCAACAGCATAGTTAGGATTGGGAAACAAGTTACATATATAGTAACATATTCGAATCCCTTTCCTTAAATACGATTACATGCACACACACACATATTAAATCGAATCCCTTTCCTTCAATACGATTACATGCACACACACATATTATCTTATGACAGGTTATATTACAAGTATTGTTTAGTATGACATATTTTATAATGCTATAAAGCGTGTTTAAGCACAAGAAGGAAACACAACATGCAACAAATAACTGATGCTTTTGTTGGAATGTTTCGTTTTGATATAAAATGAAGAGAAAAAACTTTCGGGGAAAACCCCATGTGAGTTGGCTGCTCCAGATCCCCCCCCCCCTCCCACAACCGTTGTCCGGAGTGGATTAGTAGTAACAGGCTGTACTATTTATCCGAGGATCGAGCATTCAGTGCCCCCCCCCCACAACCGTTGTCCGGAGTGGATTAGTAGAACAGGCTGTACTATTTATCCGAGGATCGAGCATTCAGTGCCCCCCTCACAACCGTTGTCCGGAGTGGATTAGTAGTAACAGGCTGTACTATTTATCCGAGGATCGAGCATTCAGTGCCCCCCCCCACAACCGTTGTCCGGAGTGGATTAGTAGTAACAGGCTGTACTATTTATCCGAGGATCGAGCATTCAGTGCCCCCCCCCCACAACCGTTGTCCGGAGTGGATTAGTAGTAACAGGTGTACATTTCCGGGATCGAGCATTCAGTGCCCCCCTCCCACAACGTTGTCGGAGGGATTAGTAGTAACAGGCTGTACTATTTATCCGAGGATCGAGCATTCAGTGCCCCCCTCCCACAACCGTTGTCCGGAGTGGATTAGTAGTAACAGGCTGTACTATTTATCCGAGGATCGAGCATTCAGTGCCCCCCTCCCACAACCGTTGTCCGGAGTGGATTAGTAGTAACAGGCTGTACTATTTATCCGAGGATCGAGCATTCAGTGCCCCCCTCCCACAACCGTTGTCCGGAGTGGATTAGTAGTAACAGGCTGTACTATTTATCCGAGGATCGAGCATTCAGTGCCCCCCTCCCACAACCGTTGTCCGGAGTGGATTAGTAGTAACAGGCTGTACTATTTATCCGAGGATCGAGCATTCAGTGCCCCCCTCCCACAACCGTTGTCCGGAGTGGATTAGTAGTAACAGGCTGTACTATTTATCCGAGGATCGAGCATTCAGTGCCCCCCTCCCACAACCGTTGTCCGGAGTGGATTAGTAGCAACAGGCTGTACTATTTATCCGAGGATCGAGCATTCAGTGCCCCGCTCCTGTACACCACTTGTTTACGTCGCTTGCAATAAATATATCACACACCAACCATCTAAAACACAAATGCATTCGTACTCAGACGTTTAGCTTAGATTAGTTTATGCAAATTCATTACATTCTTACTTATATTAATTACTCTCGATACTTTATTTAACTGTCTTGCGTAATCGTAACGGCCTCTGCGGTGCTCGAACTCCGGGTCTTTCGCACCTGAAGCGAACGCTCTACCACTGCACTAGCACGACTTCCACGCTTAATAATCTTATAAAATGAATTAACAGATTAGGAACCTAGATATCAATCAAATAGACCCTGAACAGATCTAACCTAAATTACTTTCATCATACGCATTATTATACAGTTATTTAAAACTGTTCTCACCTGTTTCAAAAGCACCAAAAGGTTGGAAACTTGGTGGTTCGTGTTGACCACTAACAGTATTTATGGTAGCTGCTGACTCTCTGCTCACACCGCTGTTCACGAAGCCATCATCACCAAGAATATGTCCCACTCTAACTAAGCGAAATCCGGTATTATCGCCTGTGGGGTTCATCTCAACTGGTCGTTCTGAAAACTTTGTCACAGCAATGTTCCAGCCTTGTTCACTTGGTCCAGATGAGATAGATCCCGTTCTGTTTCCAATTCCGGCATCTTGTTGGTTCGATGTTGTTTCAACAAAATTTGTGAATCCGCCAAACTGATTCGTATTAGCTCCTATACTGTTTTTAAACCCAGTTTGGGTTGAGCCATCGAACTGGAATCCGTCTATGCTTGACCTGTTTGGTTGGAACACACGTTGACCGGACATACCAAACTGAACGCCGCTCTGACCGGGAATATCTGACTGGAAGCCATTATTAATATTATTTGTGAGAATATTTGGTCCTAGTCCCAACTGGTTTGGGTTTATTTGTTGTTCGGGAATGTGTGGTATTTGTTGATGCAGTTGTAATGGTTGGAACTGAATATTAATGTTTTCGGAGGATGAAGGTTGTATGCCGGTTGTAAATGCAGGCCCGGCGGCTCCTCCTGATGGTCTGACGAAGCCAAAATTTGGATTGATAATTTGACCGCCAGCCATTCCTCCGATAGATGGCCCCGCAACACCTTGTCTGAAAGCTACTCCTGGAAAGCCCGGGAAACCAGTTGTCTGAAAATTTCCGGTTGAAAATGGGCCTGGGAAGAAATCACTTTGGACGAAGTTCCGGGCGCCGTCTGCGAATGGGAATGCGGGTCCGTTTGGGGACCCCGGCATCATGGGTACGGTGGGGGCGCCACTGAAGCTCCTTCCAGCAGTGAAACTTGGACCACGCTGGCGAATAATAGGTCGCTGTGCAGTCTGTGACGGGAATATAGCAGAACCTAAAATAAAGATATTTTCCGTCGGTACTATATATATGAAGCAAATAGTACAGGTTGCATTGGTGATAAGCGAGCGCGCCTACCACTGCGCTAATCGGACAGATAGTTGCGATAGTTCATGCAAACACAGTGATATATGTTACTTATATGTGTCTGATATTTCCGATTTTCTAAATCATAAATCTGTGGTCATTTAAATATTTGTTGATAATTTACAATGTACATGTATTACTACTGCTAATGAAGAGAATTAAAACGTCTTCAGGCCCGTAGCCACACTGAGGCACACCGAGGCAGATGTCTAGGTTAACATTTCTAATGCAACCAAAAATTAAATGAAAAATGAAATAAATAAAATGCAAAAGATATTCGTTTGCTGCATAAAATGTTGACTGCTAGAGAGGCTGGACGGTCAGTACATAATTATACGTCTAAACTCATTAAATCAGAAAACGCAGGAAACCGCTTCTATGCACCAACAATGTTAAAGGGGAACATGCCCACGGGCCCCCTAGATTGCCTCGGTTGAAATTAGCCTCTGGCTACGGTACTGGTCTTGCGTATCTCTATGCAATATTACACGATACTGGAAGAATACAGGTCGCCAAAGTAACACAGGAATAATTGGTTAAAACATCATTGAAAATCGCTAGCCTCCACATTATGTTAAATAATTTGTTTAATATACATGTATGTAGATCTTTACATTACGATTTGCGATTATTCAACCTCCCTTGGCATTCTTAGTGGGTAGGTGTTCAGCCTCACACCATGACGGCGGGATAGCTTCCAATAAAATGAGTGTGGTTTACGTGGATACTAGAACTTATGTGTAAACTGGTTTTGAATATCAAGCTATGTTGATTGGTATTTAATCATGTATTATTATGTATATATGTGTCAAGAAACTGTCTGTCTGTGTCTGCTATTTGTTTGTTGTCGAATCGAAATATTTAGTCAATAATTGTGTTGGTAGTCACAACAAGGACCTTGTAAAACAAGTCATGTACGTTGCAGTGCCAGGGAAATGTTGATGCATCACCACCAATAATAGCTGGAAAGTCGCCATATGCCATAGGCCGTTGCTTCGACGCTAAACCCCTAAAACAAACAAACACACAAACAAACATACAAACACACAAACGTAGACTATGGTAACTAAACTTTAAATACCGTTTATTATACTGATGCTGAATCTGCACCTACCTGATGAAAATTGCCCAGCGGATGGTTGTGCAGAAGAGAAGGTTGGGCCTCCAAACTGACCGCTCATTGGACCTACCATCTGACCACCCATTTGACCTCCGAATGGTCTTCCAAACTGAAGCATCTGCCCATCTGTCTGTCTGCCAAGCTGAACTGCTCCAGTCTGAGTAAGCCCCATTGCAGACTGCTGGTCATTGATGATTTGTCCTTGCGTTGCAGTGGGAACTGTAATAATTATCAATGTTATTTGTTGAACATATGTTACTATTTTCAAGACACTGTAATAATAATAAATAATAATAATAATAATAATAAACATTACTTTATTTAACGAGAGAACTCATTTGAACAATTAAGTCAATCTAACATAAGGCCCTCAACAAATTAAAACTATGAAATAGCATAATGAAACATGTGAACAATGACCAGTAAAACGTTCATGGGAAATAAGATATAAGCGGCAGGAACTAATACATGTATACTCATTATGTATCAGTTTATTAGGTTAACGGTATGTTCTTAGCACCACCTGATACATAAAGCTTTGAAGTGTGGAACAGAATGAGCTTTTTGATGTGACAAGGGAGGGAATATAAGAACGATTGTCTAAAATAGTCGATACTTTGGCTTTGGAACAGAATGAGCCGTTTTGATGTGACAAGGGAGGGAATATAAGAACGATTGTCTAAAATAGTCGATACTTTGGCTTAGGAGGGTAGAGTTGGAGGATGCTCGCAAGTTTTGAGTAAATATGTGTCTGGCATTACAGGCATTAATTTGGTATTACAGACATACATGCATCAACTGCTGAACTCGGACATTATTTAAAGAATATTGATGTTTGTTTTTTACGTTTATTTATCGTCGCTACCGGTTACCCATATGAGCGACGCCTCCTGAAGAGATTAGTCATTTTAGATTTGTGGAGGATAGTGCAATGATACAGAAAGAGACCCATTACAGAGTCTCCTTTGGTTCTTTTACGTGAACTGTGTAAAGCACCGACACGAGACCTCGGTTTAATGTCGCATCTGAAAGACTGTTAATTTTATTAGGGTCAGACGGGGGATCGAACCTGCGATCCCTGGATTACCAGTCGAGCGTGTTACCACTGGACTACAGATCCCTCTGTAAGAATATTGATCAATCTAGATATTGATCGTATTGGATCAACCTGGCCTGGAGGTTATAAAACTGTTCTCAGATCTCAAGCTCAAGTGATGTGATTGGTTGATTCTGAGTGGTACTGCCAGCTGAACCAATCAGAAGCTTGAGACTGAGCTTTGAGATAGGAGAAAAGTTTTATAACCTCGAGGCCAGATTCTCCATTTCCTTAACCTAAATATCATCAATTATGGATTAGAAATATCAAATACTAGTATAATATTATGTGAATTATAATTGAATGCAATAAGTGTAATGTTTTCTTTGCGTTATTTTAAAACCTATTTCCAACAATGTATCCGTATAAACGGATTCGGCCATTTTGTTTGGAAAAGGGTTAACTTAAAGTTGACAGTTTCTTACGGAGGTTGGTGCACTAAGTACTGGTTAACCGCCGGAGCCTGTCCAGGTAAGGTGTTTTTAGGGAAACTGCCCGTCGTACATATGGACAATCGTTAGCGACGTTAAATAAATATACTAACGTTCTTGTATTTTTAGTTGTATGCATTACCGGGTAATCAGTATGAACTTACCAACAGGTATTTGCACGATTTCTGGAACATTTGGAAATACTGAAATAAATATTAATCCACAGCTTGAAAATGTATATAAACACCACATTACACCCGCAAATATAAAACACAACTTGTTTGTTTTACGTTTATGTATCGTCGCTACCGGTTACCCATATGAGCGACGCCTCCTGAATATATTAGTCATTTTAGATTTTTGGAGGATAGTGCAATGATACAGACAGAGATCCATTCCGGAGTCTCCTCTAGATCTTTTACGTGCACGGTGTACAGAACCAACACGAGACCTCGGATTAAAGTCCCATCTGAAAGACTGTTAATTTTATTATGGTCAGACGCGGGGGATCGAACTTGTGATCCCCGGATTACCAGTCCAGTGTGTTAACCACAACAACCATCTAATCCTATTAATAGTCTATATTTATAGCATGTCACAGGAGTTTGGAGTAGTATACAGTTTTAAATAAACAATTAAAAATACAGTCAAGAAAATGTAACTGCTTAATGAAGGTAGTTTATTAACAGACGTTTAAACATTATTTAGTTTACAATGATTGCGAAACAACTTATAGTAATCACTCTCGTTGGCGCGGTTGAAATCGTGAATGTGGTTATTCGTGTAGGAGGAAACCGGAGTATCGGAGAAAACCCAGCCGTCCGATCTGGCGACCACCGTACCATCTCACATACTTCCCGGTCCGAGGATCGAACCAGGGTTGCATTGGTGAGAAGCGAGCGCGCTAACCACTGCGCTAATCTGGCAGACGTTGAATATAGAACTTAAAGGAAAATTGGTATTCTGGTAACTACTAGTTGATTAATACAAGGGTTGACTATGATCTATATCTTTGGCAGATTTAAAAATAAAACGTGTGTGTATGTTGTCTCAGTTGAGATATTGGCGGTGGGGTTAAGCAAAACAAACTGTTGGTACTCCAAACCCATGTGACTGGCTATACCAAGCTATGCTAGCAAAATAGTATTTGTAAAGCATGCGCAAAGTTGCTATGTATAAGGGACACAATAATGGACATCGATGATTTACAAGCACCCTCGCGAAATTTAATTTTAAAAGATTCGCACATTAGTAGAAAAAATCATTTGGAAAGCGAAACTGTGTTTTAACACTTTAAATAAATATTAATTCTGCTTAGCTATAGGCAAAGCTTTAATTTTAATTCTGCTTAGCTATAGGCAAAGCTTTAATTTTAATTCTGCTTAGCTATAGGCAAAGCTTTAATTTTAATTCTGCTTAGCTATAGGCAAAGCTTTAATTTTAATTCTGCTTAGCTATAGGCAAATCTTTAATTTTAATTCTGCTTAGCTATAGGCAAATCTTTAATTTTAATTCTGCTTAGCTATAGGCAAATCTTTAATTTTAATTCTGCTTAGCTATAGACAAAGCTTTAATTTTAATTCTGCTTAGCTATAGACAAAGCTTTAATGAAATAATAGCTACATTATTGTGCAACTGTTGTCTTAATTAAATGACACTATGACATATTTTTACTTTTTAAATATTATTGCCATTTTATTTGGATGTATTTTAGTTGTGTTAACGCAATAACATTGAGGAGGCGGTGTCAACAGGTGGATGCATAGGGTATGGAAATAACATTGAGGAGGCGGCTTCAACAGGTGGATGCATAGGGTATGGAAATAACATTGAGGAGGCGGTGTCAACAGGTGGATGCATAGGGTATGGAAATAACATTGAGGAGGCGGCTTCAACAGGTGGATGCATAGGGTATGGAAATAACATTGAGGAGGCGGTGTCAACAGGTGGATGCATAGGGTATGGAAATAACATTGAGGAGGCGGCTTCAACAGGTGGATGCATAGGGTATGGAAATAACATTGAGGAGGCGGTGTCAACAGGTGGATGCATAGGGTATGGAAATAACATTGAGGAGGCGGCTTCAACAGGTGGATGCATAGGGTATGGAAATAACATTGAGGAGGCGGTGTCAACAGGTGGATGCATAGGGTATGGAAATAACATTGAGGAGGCGGCTTCAACAGGTGGATGCATAGGGTATGGAAATAACATTGAGGAGGCGGTGTCAACAGGTGGATGCATAGGGTATGGAAATAACATTGAGGAGGCGGCTTCAACAGGTGGATGCATAGGGTATGGAAATAACATTGAGGAGGCGGCTTCAACAGGTGGATGCATAGGGTATGGAAATAACATTGAGGAGGCGGCTTCAACAGGTGGATGCATAGGGTATGGAAATCTAGCGATTCATTGCCGGAGTCGCTTGGTAAGAGTTAGTTTTGAATGGTAACCTATTTGTCCGCGAGATCTGCGCCCTTGGCGGCGATGTCTTTCCCGGTACTCGGACCGTCTTTCTGAAGGCCTTCTAAGAAATGGTGGTCCAGGAGGTATCATTCGTGGTTCAGCTAACGGGATATATGAGCGCTGACCTGGTGGTTGACGAGGTGCACTCCGTGTCAAAGGTGGTGGAATTCGAGGTGACGGATGAGGCGAAAGTCGAGTCTGAACACGCAACGGCTGAGGAGGAAGAGGAGGATGTGGCAAGCGCTGCGTAAACACGTTGCTGGACAGCTGCTGTCGAGACGGGCGTCGATCTTGGTATACAAGAGTCGGAGGTCGAGGCGGATGTCGTGTATGAACACGTAACGCCTGGGGAGGAGACGGTGGAAATCGCTGCGCAAACATGTCGCTAGGCAACTGCTGTAGAGACATGTGTTCAACTCGATGCGCAAGTTGAATGCCTGGCGGATGTTGTATTCTCTGAACTGGCATTCCGGATCTAGACACGACGGTGTCGGGTGAGCCGAATCCAGGACGTGGGGGCTGGTCCGGTCGCCTACCGTCAATCAGTGGCCTGGCAAGCTCCACGGATCCCCTGTTTGTCTCTATATACGCATCAGCTAGAAGCAGAACATGCGAGCAAGAACGCAAGAGTGTAATGTGAGACATTGGTCAGTTACTGCCCCTGAATACTCCCTAACAGTAGATAGATCCTATTAAGTGTTTCCTTTGTTTTTATCGTTGTTTCCTTTGCACAACATGCTAGCAATTTTAGTCCATTATCGCTTCATATGATTATTAAATCACTATTACTCGACATATCTTCTACAGTATATGCAATGGGTACTTATTTGTAAAACAACGTAATCAGTTAATTAACACATTATTGATAAAATCACAATTATCATACCGCAACATCTGGTTGGGGAACAACAGTAAAAACAAAGGATTCTAACTGAAAGGACCTATTCACACAATAATTCTTCACACATTACACTAATTTACCTGCGTGTTTTACGTTTATTTATCGTCGCTACCGGTTGCCCATATGAGCGACGCCTCCTGAAGAGATTAATCATTATAGATTTTTGGAGGATAGTGCAATAATACAGACAGAGACCCATTCCAGAGTATCCTCTGGTTCTTTTACGTGCACGGCGTACAGCACTGTCAAGAACCTCGGTTTAATGTCCCATCTGAAAGACTGTTAATTTTGTTATGGTCAGACGGAGGATCGAACCCAATAGTTGACACATTTGTATACCAAATTTGCTTATATGTTTTTCTAAAATGATATAAATGTTACCTCTAAGGCAAGTGCACAGTTTCTTGAGACGAGATGGTGTCATAATATATTTCACTGAACAATAGTATTCGTAATACAGTCTACATCCACTATGTCGAATTCCGTCGGACCGAACAAAATACTTCGACATAACTTAACGAAATTCGATATAAACGGAGCCAGTTATATGTAACATGATAGTGTCTGAAACAGGACTTTGATCCGACATCGAGATAACCGGATAATTCGACATAACCGACTTTGACATAACGGATGTAGACTGTACTATATAAGTTTATGTATATATATCTACATATTAGTTGAGAGTAAGAACATATGATAAGCTAGTGAACAGGGGTTTGAAGCAGAACTATTTTTTTTATATACAATTATGGTCAAGATTCTAAATAGTTAAGAAATTAAATTGTGATCTAACTTGTAATCTTTTGAGAAAGGCAGCGGTGAAAAATAGTCTTTTTTTTAAAGTTACAGTCAATCTTGCTTAGATTAATCAGCTTGTGTTGCTCGATTCGTTGTACATATACAATGTGCATGTGAATACAAAATACAAATTAAAGAAAGGGAAACGGGTCGGGCCACAAGTTCTAGCAACATTAGTTACGGCCCTTTCCGAATCAATCTTGCTCGAGATACCACGTCTATTAAGATACCACTTATATTAAGATACCACGTCTATTAAAATACCACGTCTATTAAGATACCACGTCTATTAAGATACCACGTCTATTAAGTCTATTAAGATACCACGTCTATTAAGACACCACGTCTATTAAGATACTACGTCTATTAAGATACCACGTCTATTAAGATATCACGTCTATTAAGATTATTAAGATACCACGTCTATTAAGATACCACGTCTATTCAGATACTACGTCTATTAAGATACCACGTCTATTAAGATACTACGTCTATTAAGATACCACGTCTATTAAGATACCACATCTATTAAGATACCACGTCTATTAAGATACCACGTTTATTCAGAAACCAATTCATGCTTGTGTTGCTAAGAAGCAGATTATAGTAGTAAGTAAACAGTCGTACAACAGAGAACACGTGTTTGTATATCCATCGTGGGGTCTCTAAGTACAAGATTGACTGTATTTTATTGTCATATATTATCTTGTTGTACATGTATCTATTGTTGAGATTTCAAACCCCTGTGGTTAGTGTAAGTGTGAGCATTGTGCATAGCAGCATCACTGTATGCAACCCGATACAAGATTTCGTCTTTGGATTTAAACCGATACTGAATAACTGTAATCCACTTTCAATGTGGGATTTAAGTTATAATCGAGCTCCGAAAGAATGTGTATAATATAGTATGCAGGCTTTTTGTTTAGAAATTGTGGACAGGAATATTACTTCAATAATACTACAGGGATACTTATCGTAGCTTCACCATATCCATGTGCATAGCTAGTGATTTTCAATGTGTAGGTCCGACTCTTAGATTGAGCACCAACTGATACGAGTTTGCGAGATGGGTCTGGTCCTCTGGGGGCATGCTCCCCAGGACATTTTGATTCCTAGGACGTTGGTGCATTGATAATTTACGTCTTCTATGTTCAAATATCGATGTTTTCAGAAATTAATTATTAATTTGACTGTTTTATGTCGTGCAGAATGTATGTTACCGTCAAGTTGATAACCAAACTCTTCGTCATATCTCCCCGCCCCCGCCCCCGCCCCCGCCCCCACCCTACAGTTTGCATTGTATGTTTGGTGTTTTATATATATATTTATGTTCTGGGATAATCTGTAGGCAGCCGGTCGATCTCCTCACGACGTGCACGTCGTGACCGGTGCACATCCCGCAGCAGCAGCGTAGTATTCTGGGATCTTCTGGTCGTCGATCTTGTGAAGGGGGAGGCTCGCCAGCATGTGGATTCACGGCTACAGCACATCAGGACAGATCCACCAGCTCTTCTATATAGTGGACACTCTAGATAGTGATATTGAAGCACTATATCTTCGCCGGCTTTTTTCGACACTTTCTCTTCCTTCTTCTACTTCTCCGGCGGATAGACGAGACAGCGGACCTGAGGGAGCGGCAACGGTCGTGGCATCCACGCTCCCCTGAGTGACAATTGACGACCAGATGTCTAACTGTCAGATCCGTATAAATGCTGCTGCGGGGTGACCAACAGTGAGGAGGGTGGCCCTACAGAGGACCAATTCGAAAGAAGAAACACACAGGACTTGTCACCCTGCGAGGAAAGAAGTTGCCTTCACAGACGTCTACATAAGCATCTTAGAAGATATCAACATAAACTACTTAGAAAATACAGTCGCCCAAATGCATTTATGCGGTGGCGACTATAAACAAAACTACGTTGATTGATTGAATCTGCAGGCCCGGGCCTTCATGGCTTTATAGTAGCTACGTGCCTCAATTACCATTGATCCATATTCCTTCGTTGTTCACACTCCGTGGTATCATTTTCAGAGTAAAACAATTCGCTGTATCGGGCTGCATAATGTGAATAATTTAAAGTTATATAAACAAGTGGAGTTAAGTATTTCGATTGCGTTCTTACAACTTCGGTATATTAATCACTCTCGAGACCTCATTCCTGATGGAATCCATCGACACGAGGGAGAGAGAAGAGGCAAAGTGGAATGTATATGCCTTGCACCAGGGCACACTCGTAACGGCTCCAGCGGGGCTCAGACTCCGCGCATTTCGCACCTGAAGCGAACACGCAACCACTACGCTATTACGACTTCCGCAAGGGGAAGTAATTAGTGATATATGAAGACATTACTAGTTAATTTCATTGGGTTAAACAACATTGCATGCATCAATGAAACGTTATATTTCTGATATAAAACAGGTCACACGCATGGATAACCGCATAACAAACAGCATAAATTATTTTGTGTGTGTTTTACGTTTATCTATCGTCGCTACCGGTTGCCCATATGAGCGACGCCTGCTGAAGAGATTAGTCATTTTAGATTTGGAGGATAGTTCATGATACAGAGAGTGACCCATTCCAGAGTCTCCTCTGGTTCTTTTACGTGCACGGTGTAAAGCACCGACACGGTCCCATCTGAAAGACTGTTAATTTTATTAGGGTGAGATGGGGGATCGAACCTGCGATCCCTGGATTACCAGTAAAGCGTGTTATCACTAGACTACAGATCAGTTTGTAGCATAAATTATAAGTCTCCGTGGCCTAGTGGTTACGACGCCAGTCTAAGAAACGGGAGGTCGAATGGCTACCGATTGCCAGGCGCCTGTCCTTCAAGGATAGGATTCGGGAAGTACTGATGTCCATAAGAGGTGTCTCATAAGTCAGAAATGACTGGCCCTTTCAATAGGGGTGACACTAAAATAAAGAAACACTTATACAGTCTATACAGTCAAACCTGTGTTAGTGGTCACCTCTATTAAGCAGCCAACCTGTATTAAGCAGCCAGTTTCCAGATTCCCAATATGCTGTCTTATTATACAGTTGACCTCTATTAAGCAGCCACCTGTGCTAAGCAACCACTTTCTGAGATTCCATTGGCTGGCTGCTTTAGACAGGTTTGACGGTACGTTTACATATCATTTTCTCACATCACTCTAGCAAATGCTTAGGATTTGTATGGGTACATTTTCCAGTTTCGATTAGTATGTTTATATCAGTGTCTGTTTGCATTTTCCATAGCTGCGATGTAATACGTATGCGTATTTCTTACCT
>CM026403.1:68064256-68207043 GCA_014843695.1 Archivesica marissinica | reverse complement strand
TTTCCTAAAGCAGCATTATATCGTAATAAAGGATGCTTTGGGTAAAATATAAATACTAATGTGTGTGTGTTTACAAAAATCGAAATAGTCGCTCAGAAACGATAAAATTCCAATACATATAAACCTTCGTATACGCGAATGTTTTATCAACACACGAAATGTAAACACGCACAGCGCGCATGCGTGAAACAACAGAGGATGCAGAAAACAACGTATATATTTTGAACATGAAAGACTATCCATCTATCTTCCTCTAATGTCGAACCCCTCGCGGGGATGTAGAAATGTCACTAAAGACTTAGCTAACAGAGGTATGAATCAACATATCAAGTAATTTAATTACAAAATACAACGTGGGAAAAATGGGGACGATGCATTCAGAATGTAAACAAGTGCGGACGATGCGTTCCGGTTGTAAACAAGTGCGTGACCGACCGACTCGGAAAGTCCTACTTTCGGATTCGAGTCTATTTTATCGTAAGAAAACACTGTTTACCAAATGAACATAAGCATCCGTGATGCATCCGTGATTGTTAGCCTACACACATATTAGCCAGCTCTGGAGTCATGGTGTATCGACAGTTACCAGCTCGGCCTCTATAAAGAGTGTGCTATTTCTCTATTTTATACCACTTAAGAACAATACCTCTTAACTGAACCACATACAAAACTCAAACTCTGTTTGCATTGGACAATACTTGCGATGTAATGGGCAAGACTTGCGATGCAATGGACAATACTTGCGATGTAATGGACAAGACTTGCGATGCAATGGACAATACTTGCGATGCAATGGGCAAGACTTGCGATGCAATGGACAATACTTGCAATGCAATGGGCAAGACTTTCGGTCGTTTATTAACTGTAATGACGAGGTTAATTGCAGAACAAAATAAATGTGTTCAAATATCTTTGACTGTACTACGTACATATATTAGAATACATGAAACATAGCATCGAGATACATGTGACCAGGCTAAAAACCAGAGGTAAACAATCTAATACTAACAACATGTCTTTGGTCGTTTGTAGTTTCCAAACGATAACATATTCGTACTCGGTTTTACGATATACTGCATGATACTTATAACGATGATCTGAATTCTTGATTTTAACATTAAATTATTATGGAAACCCGTTCATAGATCATATTCCCGAAACAATTCGAATTTGAATAGCGAATTTGCTTGCGACGCGATCTAAACCTACCGTAGAACTGATGATCAATCGAACCAGATCACATGACCAAGCACGCATTCACAATCATGTGATGATCTTTATATGCACCAATAATTCGCACACACATTGTTGTGCCAAGTATTGTTAAGACATGCGTTCTGAGCTATACTAACGTAACTTGAACTTGAAATACTTAACTGAAACACATACAAAACTCAAACTATGTTTGCAATGGGCAATACTTGCGATAGAACAAATACAAATGTTAGTAGTCGATGCTATTCATATTCGAAATTCTCCACAATAATGGCATCCTATAAATGTACTGTTAATCATAAACAATTTTTAAATCATCTATTTAACCATCTTTGGCTAAATCACTTCTCCAATGACCATGACTTTTCACACATCTAATATACAATGCATTAGTATTTACTGCAGACCACTGGCTCTCAATGTAACTTTAAATCTGATACATCTGATAAATTTAGCTAAGCCTTTCCACCCGTCCGCAGGAACATTTAGTACCAGACCTATAAACTGAAAATCAAATATGTGTCTTAGCTCGAGGACATACGAGAAACATTAAATATCTACGAGACATTTTTACCGGACAAGTAGTGGTCTCCCTATGGCTATAAATACTTTGAACTGTACCAGATATCTGTACATATTACAGAGGGATATGTAGTCCAGTGGTAACACAGGGTCTGACCCTAATACAATTAACAATCTTTCAGATGGGACGTTAAACCGAGGTCTCGTGTCGGTGCTTTACACCGTGCACGTAAAAGAACCAGAGGAGACTCTGGAATGGGTCTCTGTCTGTATCATGCACTTTCCTCCAAAATCTAAAATGACTAATCTCTTCAGGAGGCGTCGCGCATATGGGAAACCGGTAGCGACGATAAATAAGCGTAAAACAAAAAACAAGATATATGTACGTTACCTCAGCTTTCCTTAATGAACAAAACAAAGTGATTTGTCTTAATTACAACAACGTAACCAATTACTTCACCGAATGTCTAAACCCCGGCATAACGAAGCATGATCATGTTCAAATCGATAACATCTGTATAATTCTTAAACATATCACACAGATCGATTAATGTTAATTTTTCACAGTGGTTTTGAATTCGAAAGTGTTTCTAAAATGCTTTCTAGACCAGGCTTTGAAAGCGTTAATATTGTGATGCCATTGTATTCCGTAATTACATGGTCTGGTGTTCCGTTGTCTCTCGAAGATTGTAAATACATTGCAACGTGAATTGCAAATGCATGTATGCTCTGTACTCCCCTTGTAATACAATATTCATTGAACAATTTCACCTCTTTATCACAGTATTATCTGCCCTTGAAGTGGTACCATTCGACCAATAACCATATTGGAAAGATCTTTATGTGTTTTTTTCTTAATTGCGTCTTAGACTAACACATGGAAATGAGTTGGTGTCGATTATTACTGCGTAAACAAACAATTATGATGACTTATCACTAACCATATACATGTATGTCAATAATTGTATTCGTCGATATCTCGTTATCACCACTCGGTGCCAATAACCTGAAAGATAATGGTTATTTAACAAATATTCCGTTGTTGCCAAATTCTTTCTACACAAGATCTGTCATCTGTGAAACAATAGCCTAATTAAAGATGTGTTTATCTTTCCACGGCATCACATACAGGTCAACACGCCTCTTTCTCTTTCTAACATACTCACTTCCGGCCCTCTCGTTAGCATCCCTTATCCGAGTGCATCATACCATTAAACATACTCACTTTCTGGACACCTGTTTGCTAACAGTCCTCCTCTGAAGACATCCTACTGTTAAACATACTCACTTCCGAGAGACCTGTTCCCTTCCCATTCTCCCTCTGGGAATAAATTACTGTTAAACAGTCTCACTTCCGGGAGACATGTTTCCTTGGTGTCCACTTCCGGGAACACCTTGTTCGCCATCTGACTCACTTCCGGGTGTTCAGTTTCCATAGCGCCCTTTTCGAGGGACACATAATTCCCAAACAGACTCACTTCCGGGAGCACTGATTACTTATCGCCCTATCCCACGGACGACCCTTGATTAACTGTACACTCATACATATAATTATTTTCACAAATACGCTCCTGCGTGTGTATTTCAAGTGGCACGACCAACACTGTCCGATTTGTTCGTCACGTTCATAGTCTAGCATACTAGTGTTTAATACGAACAATAATTTCTAAATGGATCGCATTGTTTTGTTGTTATTTTTTCTTTATTCATATAACCGCCATAACCTAAGCCGCCAGCGTCCAAAATAAGTTTTAATGTAGGCGTTAACATATCAATATTGCAGTTGCAACTTGCCCTATTAATATATATGGACACATTTTTGCAAATATCTAGTTTGTAAAACTACTACTTTGCCTAGTACCATTTGAAGGTATCTGATGCGATCAATAGACGACGCAAAGCCTAATTGTCACAGTGTCCTGAAATCTGAAACAGCATTGACTTCGGTCATTCTCTAACGTAATATTCTTGTTTCTGAAATTAAAACACCTGTCCCGACAATACCGAATTTTTGGTCGGGAAGCAAATGCATCTGTCTTATGCTAACGACCATTCAAACTTGAACAAACTAGTTTGTTCAAAATAACTTGAAAATAATGCATCATCAAAATGAACATAAGTAAGTAAGTACATTTGTTAGCGGGTATACAAAAAAACAAGTGTAAACTTATGTTTAGGTGTCTGAGGTCAACAGTAGTTTCAGGCAGGTCAACACAACCACACACCAGCTTCAACATAAATATATAAGTATACAGTATTACATCGTTTGATGTAATTAAATCACGAGGAGTACGAATGCACTAGTATAATTAGTACAATGCGAACAACCTAAATGTATTATTTTATATTAATTACGTGCAATGAAAATCAATAACAACTTTAATAAACAACACCCAAGCATATTTTATCAAAGGTATTCAATTGGTTAATGTCACGGACTTGTCGCCTATCATCCCTGATGGTCACAGGTTCAATCCCCGCTCTAACCGTGTGTCTTTTATAGGAAAACAATGTCAGTTTCTTATAGAATGTGGTGCTCCAAGTACTGGTTAACTGCTGGAGCCTGCCCAGGAAAGTTGTTGTTAAGTAAACTGTCCGTCGCTCAAATTAGCAATCGGTAGCGACAATACATAACTTAAAAATGAAGGTCTAATATCAATAATATTAATAAATGACATCGTAAGTAATGATGGCGGACGGTATAAAATACTGATTACAAATAAGCTAATAACAGAAATAGGATAGGTGAATATTATTAAATAGTAAACGCTGTTCCGAAAGCATTGACATATAATTTATTATACTAACACCATATAGAAAATGTGCACTTTTATAGTGAGCAATACTTTTTCGTTACAAGTTTAGAATGATGGATTTTACTACCATGAGTGGAAGACAATAATGGGTAAATACCTAAAGTATAACTATCTCAGTACCATTGCATACCTAAAGTATAACTATCTCAGTACCATTGCATACCTAAAGTATAACTATCTCAGTACCATTGCATACCTAAAGTATAACTATCTCAGTACCATTGCATACCTAAAGTATAACTATCTCAGTACCATTGCATACCTAAAGTATAACTATCTCAGTACCATTGCATACCTAAAGTATAACTATCTCAGTACCATTGCATACCTAAAGTATAACTATCTCAGTACCATTGCATACCTAAAGTATAACTATCTCAGTACCATTGCATACCTAAAGTATAACTATCTCAGTACCATTGCATACCTAAAGTATAACTATCTCAGTACCATTGCATACCTAAAGTATAACTATCTCAGTACCATTGCATACCTAAAGTATAACTATCTCAGTACCATTGCATACCTAAAGTATAACTATCTCAGTACCATTGCATACCTAAAGTATAACTATCTCAGTACCATTGCATACCTAAAGTATAACTATCTCAGTACCATTGCATACCTAAAGTATAACTATCTCAGTACCATTGCATACCTAAAGTATAACTATCTCAGTACCATTGCATACCTAAAGTATAACTATCTCAGTACCATTGCATACCTAAAGTATAACTATCTCAGTACCATTGCATACCTAAAGTATAACTATCTCAGTACCATTGCATACCTAAAGTATAACTATCTCAGTACCATTGCATACCTAAAGTATAACTATCTCAGTACCATTGCATACCTAAAGTATAACTATCTCAGTACCATTGCATATATAAAGTATAACTATCTCAGTACCATTGCATATATAAAGTATAACTATCTCAGTATCATTGCATACCTAAAGTATAACTATCTCAGTACCATTGCATACCTAAAGTATAACTATCTCAGTACCATTGCATACCTAAAGAATAACTATCTCAGTACCATTGCATATATAAGTTTGATTAACTCAAACAATGGTTGCACTCAACTTCAATAGTGGGTCCGTCCGTCAATTAGACTGTCGTACTCAATTACTAAGACAAAGTAAATGCCAATTTAGGCATACTACGTGCTGGTGGTGGTTCTTATGTTCCGCCCCATGAAACATACACTAGGAGTAACATTGCAAATAGTGTAAATGCAAACGTAGGCATACTACGTGCTGGTGGTTATTCATGATTTGCCTCAATGCTCCGTTATACAGGTTGATAACCTACTAGAAATGTCCGCACCCCATGTGCATATCAGCCCGAATCTAACGTACAGTAAATTTGCCAAAACAAATGCTGATATTGTTGACTCACGCCATACATTACGTTAATTTACAAATCCTGTTACTGTAGATACATATCAGACGCCACATACGCATGGTAGGTATACGAGCCGATATTCAGTAAGAACCCAGCCCAACGGATTACGTATTATACACCACAGGCTAGTAGGCAATAAATAAAACCTGATACGTTTGATGGTACTAGTAGTGAGTGGTCAGATTATGTTATACATTTTGAGCAAGCAGCAACATGGAATATATGGGACAATTCTCAAAAAGCATGTATGCTATCTATACATTTACGGAGTGAAGCACAACGATTGCTATCAACTTTGTACACACATACCTATATATAGTTATATATATTTCTTTTAATACTGATGTGAGTTTGCTAATTATCATGTAGGTAGTCACTTAATTGCTTTAAAAATTGTATGCCACTAATGTCCGAGTTTTTGTAATATTTATGCAGGAGATAGAGCTCCTGTTTACATATACGATATATATTGACATTAACAGATCTACTATCGCTTAAGAAATATGCTTTGTAAATACTAAAACCAATTACTGAAAGAATTATGTTGATGAAAAAATACTTTATATCCAATAATCATATATTTGAGTTTCCGATTCCAATTTGACGTAGCATGAATGAAATGTGATTCCATATTTCATCAACTGATGTTATCGTCCTTATTAGATCAGAAACTTGAACAGAAATTTTCTAAGAAAAAGTTAAAAAGAAATAATTCTGGTGTTTCTAATCGTAGCTAATTGGTTGGGACTCAAACTGGTTATAGAACACAACACCAAGGTTACATGCATCCCAATGGTTTCCGTAGTAACAGGTATAACAATTATCCCCTCAACAACGCATGCTACAATCAGGGTTCAGGAAATAGGGATAGTTTTTCTAGTTATTGTCATCGAAGGAGCCATGTAGAAAGTCGTTATTATGAAAATCAAAGAGCTTCTAATGTTAAAGTTAAAACATCCCGTGGTTCTAGGCAATTCTGAGAACACTGGTGGAAATTCAAAATGAACGAATATTGTTCTCAGTCCAGGTTTAGTTCTCATAAAAGCGAAGGTGTTCCGCAAAACAACAATGCATTACGATTTGAATCTACTCATTGTATGCTGGAATGCACACCGGATGTCAATGGTACACATAAACCAGAGATAGCCGTCACATTATCAAATACAACCGAAATAGTTAATGCTATATACCAAATTAGTTGCCGTGAAATAAGAGGGCACATGTGTGAGAATTCCATGCCCATGAACACACATTGTTCACGACGATCAGAGAAGGGTATGCAAGATTATGAGAATGAGATGTCATATGCAGAGAATAATATGCATTTGTGTGAAGAATGATATGCCATGTGCGGAGAATGATATGCCATGTGCGGAGAATGATATGCCATGTGCGGAGAATGATATGCCATGTGCGGAGAATGATATGTCATGTGCGGAGGATGATATGTCATGTGTGGAGAATGATATGTCATGTGCGGAGAACGATATGCCATATGCGGAGAATGATATGTCATGTGCGGAGGATGATATGCCATGTGCGGAGAATGATATGCCATGTGCGGAGAATGATATGTCATTTGCGGAGAATGATATGTCATGTGCGGAGAATGATATGTCATGTGCGGAGAATGATATGCCATGTACGGAGAATGATATGTCATGTGCGGAGAATGATATGTCATGTGCGGAGAATGATATACCATGTGCGGACTTCCACAATGTCAATGCCACGAGATCAATATTGTTTAAATATAAAAGACAAGGCCATTAGAAACTCGCTTTTACAGACAGATCAGTATTCCAGTGGTTTAAATACGCTGGACTGTTAAGCCACGGATCATAGGTTCGATCCCTAGTCTGACCCTAAATAAAACGTCTTTCAAATGGGACTTTAAACTGAGGTTTTGTGTCGGTGCACGTAAAAGTACCAGAGGAGACTCTGGAATGGGTCTCGTTCTGTATCATTGCACTATCCTCCAAAATGACTAACTTCTTCAGGAGGCGTCGTTCATATGGGCAACCGGTAGCGACGATAAATAAACGTACCCCCTGGACTCACTTTAAGTTTGAATAATTTTCTTTTATAAAGATAATATTGTGTGTGTACCTGCCTGCGGGGGTGACTGTGTGCATGACTGCGTACATAAATGCATACTGACCAGGTACTCGAAACACGGATGGCTTGTCCCATGACTGTACGGTATAGAGGCCAGACAGGAATATGAATACAATCCGAGCTCCTGTCCAAGCTACCATGCTAGAGAGTGTAGCGTGTCCAGTGTCTTTCGCTATGTTATATGTTTATAAATACTAACATGCATTACATTTTGGAATCGTCGCTACTGTTTGCCTAAATGAGCGACATCTCCTGAAGTCATTTTCATAGTATATTTTGGAGGATAATGCAATGATACAGGCAGCGACCCATCCAAGAGTCTTCGAGGGACTGACGCACTAGCAGATTGATTCACTTTGAAATGTTTTTAGTTATTTCATCGCTTTCTATCCCCTCCCAATCCCCATCTGTTTTAACACCCTGTAATTATTCCTGGGGACATGTATGAACATAATATCATTAGGAATTAGATTGTTCAAATTGTGAGTAGCTGTGATGCTATTCTCTCATCGTATTGACAAAATCTTAAACCAATATTGTATTATTCGTACATATCTGTTAATATATAATGGGTACCTTCCCAGCTCCCCATATATAACTGCATTACTGGTACCTTGTTTTACGACTAGTACCATTTTACAATATTTCAAATGCAAATGTTCAATGTTTCGTGATTTACTGAAGCCTGTTACTTCGCAACCGTAGTATATTATTGATGACAGGAACGAATCGAATAGTTGTAATGCAATGTTTGGCTACGTATTGTAACTCGATTTGTTGTTACTATATTCATTGCTTTTAATCCATTTCCATATAAAACATGTGTCATTTAATATAAAAGTTCCAGTATAGTGAAATGTGCAACCCATGTAGTTGAAATTGTTAACTATTTCTATACACACATTAATATGTATAGTTACATACATGTATGCAAATCATGGATAACAATATTGTAAATATATTCAAAGAAAGTATATGACATAAGTACATAATCAATCATACGATGGCCAAGAGATGATATGTACGTAAAACTACCAACCCCACTATCGTCCCCCAATGGGTCTATACATGTACTAATAATCTTCAAATCGCTACTTAAACAAATATCGAATGATTTATTT
The DNA here is from genome assembly GCA_014843695.1 of Archivesica marissinica. Lineage (NCBI taxonomy): Eukaryota > Metazoa > Mollusca > Bivalvia > Venerida > Vesicomyidae > Archivesica > Archivesica marissinica. Next base: position 68,197,839 of record CM026403.1, on the reverse strand, counting down.
CCAGAAGTATGAACAGATTTATCCATAGAAAAATCTGGAAGGTCACCGGGATGACCAATTTTACTATATTCATATTTATCTAATATATGTTTATATTTATCATAATCACGAGTATTTGGTAAAATATCAGACCGTTCACCACATCTAGCATTAAGATCCCCAATAACCGATACTTGTCCATATTCTTTATATTTGTGAATATTATTTTCTAACATTTCAAAGAAACCAATATATTATGAGATAAGTAATAGACTGAGTTACTCGGTGGTATTTGCAGCAAACATATATACAGATCATCAACGAATCCGAAGAATGTTCACATAGTTTTATCTAAATTAAACCAGTGTTATCAGTTTCAATGATAGATATATCATTTCGTAAAATATCTTTATAAACCAGACAAACTCCACCATGTCCTCTTCTGGACTTGGAACTTTCAGACCTAGGTAGAAACATAGATGCATATCCATTCAGAGAAAAAGTTACCATATTAGTAGGACATGTGACTCTCCGTCGATTGCAGTAGGCAATGGCACTATCGCTCGTCACATTATCTACCTTGTTACCAGCACCGATTCTACGCCTGGTTACGTTCCGATTCATGCCGGATCTGTCTAAAGTCGAGTCATGATTATGCCAGATTTTTCTAAAGTTATGGTTTGGTATTCATATGCCATTTTGTAGGAGAGCTTCTCCCCGGGGTGGTTACGACCACGAAGCACTCAGGCAGTCCGGTGACAGTAACTGTATGGTGTTGTAACCATCATTGTGTTGTGATTACTCATGAGATAAATGTAAGCATACATTATCATTTTGCGATCTTGGTTTGATATTCATATGGCTACTATTATTGTTGAAGATAAGCAACTGTTGAGTAATGGTAAGCTTATACCATTCCGGATACATAAACTATTGTCCATAATCATATATTACACGTATCAAGAGAGTGCACTAAACATAAGTGTATGCAAATAATAGTTACTGAGACAGTTGAATGTGCATCAACTGTATATTCAGAAATAATTTACAAACACGAGGACATTTTACCATTACATGGTCATTCATGACTTTCATTTAACCTCATACATCAGAATGATCAGTCATATGTACATATGTACACCTGTGAAATATTAGCACATGTCAGTAGTATATTAGCACATTTCGTCAACAAGAAGGTATAAGAACAGAACATTTAGTCCGACTTGTACCTAGTGCATCGTCAAATATACATACATAATTATATAACATGTCTGTAAATACTAATTCGCTTGAATTGGAACAAAAGAATTTGCAATATTATCAATAGCAGAGGATGAGCTATATTACATAACAATATTTAAAAGTGAAGTTCTAGCATTCAACGATTCTTTGATAAATTTAACTCGATTAGCTAAAATATAGGTAGAAGTTAGAAGTAAAGTAGCAGCAACAGTAAAACATGATCTCAAACATACCCTGACCAAGCCCATAGAATACTACTACAATCACCATGGTAACAAACATGGCGACCTACCCAGAACTCGAGACGTATACTAGCCATGAAAGGAAATTATATTTGGGAAACCCACTGTCCTTATAATCATCCAATTTGGTTCCAAACGTACATTTGGTTCCAAACGTAGGCTACTTCGGAAGTGTGTGGTGATAATTGGTGCAATGCAATGGAAATGTTATTACATACGATTGTATCGTAAGCTGTATACAACAAGCTGTAGACCACATCACGTAATATGTAACACACAACACATATAAACTGTAAACCACATACTATGATCTTAAAGCAGCATTACATCGTAATATGATGCTTAAGACCATGGCCTGCAAAACAGACAGTAACATTGTAAATCACTATGCGTAAACTGTATCCGTGCACGTATTTTTTAATCTTTAATTTGACAGTTGAAAGGTTTCTCTAATATATATGATACGTATGGTTACTGTGAATGTGCTTTGCACCGTGCAAGTAAAAGAACCAGAGGAGATTCTGGAATGGGTCTCTCTCTGTGTATCATGCACTATCATCACTCATATGGGCAACCGCTAGCGACGATAAATCACACACACAAACAAAAGATTACCTTCGAATATCACGCCAGTTGTAATTTACTTCCAGGTTCAGAGGAGGTTCATGGATTATTGATGGTTCTAACAATAAACATCCAATATTGTTCTGTGTATGAATATCTCTGGAGCAATTTATCCTATCTGTGTTACTGAATATTCCTGCTAAGTGATGTGTGTGTAAGCGGGAGTATAATTATTGCTTGTTAAATCCACTTGTATTTTGTTTAGCATGTAGAACGCCATCTTATTTATAGCGCGAAAACATGCTGGAACGTAAGTTTCGGGTGTTTGTATGAGTACATGTATGTTATTAATATGCATGTAGTGTTTAGTTGACACAGCAGTCTTATTATAGTTGCGAGTACCTGTTGCACCACCAATTTGAGTGCGTCGTGAGGCAACCTGCTGGCGGCATTATGAATACCCAGCATGACTTCATTCTACAGACGGATCTGTAGTCCAGTGGTTAACATGTTGTACTGGTAATCCAGTGATCGCAGCTTTGATTCCCCGTCTGACCATAACATTAGCAGTCATTCATGTTGGACTTTAAACCGAGGTCTCATATCGGTGCTTTACAACGTGCACGTAATTGAACCAGAGGAGAATCTGGATTGTGTCTATGTCTGTATCATTGCACTATCCTCCAAATATCTAAAATGACTAATCTCTTCAGGAGGCGTCGCTCACATAGACAACCGGTAGCGACGATAAATATAAACGTAAAACACACACATTCTAGGTCTCCAACACTCCAGATTAGCTGAGAATCCGTGCCAGTTTATATTTTGGTTAAATGTGCGTTTTGTTAAGTATCATACATAGGAGTTGTGTCAACTAGACATGTCATTATATAATTAGGTTTTTAAGATAATAGTTATAGTGATCGCTAGGACCCACGTATACGTATAACAGTTGATGAGGAGTGAAACCGAATATGTTCAGAGTATCAGTGTCGTCACTCAGTCAGGTTTCCACGGTGATCTACCTGCGTCCGTCCGACGGTCTGCCCAGTGGATTGAACTTGGCTAGCGCATAACAATATGTTGCTGATGGACAAAACATAATTATATAACGTATATTCACATGAATTGGTACAAATCAGTTTGCAATATTAACAATAGCAGAGGATGCACACATTACATAATAGTAATTAAAAGTGAACTTGCAACTATTATTTCAATTATTATTTCATAAACTTGACTATATTAGCTAAAAGAGAGATGAAGTTAGAAATAAAGTAGAAGCAGTAAGTGCAGCAGCAGTAAAACATGATCTCAGACATACATTGATCACGCTCATAGACTACTATTACAATGCCCACCGTACCAAAGGTGGCGGTACTGTGGGGACACACACATAACTAATGCTAAACACTAACCATAAAAGAACATTATATTTAGGAAACCCCCTGACCGTATGTTTCCCATTTAGTCCCAAACAATAAAACAAATGTATACATTATTTACATGTGTATGTGAACTCCAGGCGAATTATGGCCCAAATTCGTGCATTATTCTTGCAGCAATTGCAATGTGACGTAAGTACCAATTAACCAATCGCGAAATGCCCTATCGCTCCGCCTCTAAGATCACGTGACCCAGTAACGCGAAACCTCCGACAAACAAATACAATATGGCTGTATGATATATATATATGTAGAACTATATGGATTGAACCAGAGTTATAGATAGATAAAACAGGTCCTGATTGAACATATTAAATTGAGAATTTGCCGGAAATATTTGTATGATGAGACTGGTGTCGTACTGCAACTATTTATGTTATACTAGTCTATTACTACACTAAACTAATACGATGGATGTCAGTGGCATATATAGCAGTAATATTGCGGAGGGATGGTCATGATTATAGTACGTAGATAGTATGTGGCACAAGGAGTAGGAACGAGTGTGTGGCACAAGGAGTAGGAACGAGTGTGTGGCACACGGAGTAGGAACGAGTGTGTGGCACAAGGAGTAGGAACGAGTATGTGGCACAAGGAGTGGGAACGAGTGTGTGGCACAAGGAGTAGGAACGAGTATGTGGCACAAGGAGTAGGAACGAGTATGTGGCACAAGGAGTAGGAACGAGTGTGTGACACAAGGAGTAGGAACGAGTGTGTGGCACACGGAGTAGGAACGAGTGTGTGGCACAAGGAGTAGGAACGAGTATGTGGCACAAGGAGTAGGAACGAGTATGTGGCACAAGGAGTAGGAACGAGTGTGTGACACAAGGAGTAGGAACGAGTGTGTGGCACAAGGAGTAGGAACGAGTGTGTGACACAAGGAGTAGGAACGAGTGTGTGGCACAAGGAGTAGGAACGAGTGTGTGGCACAAGGAGTAGGAACGAGTGTGTGGCACAAGGAGTAGGAACGAGTGTGTGACACACGGAGTAGGAACGAGTGTGTGACACAAGGAGTAGGAATGAGTGTGTGACACACGGAGTAGGAACGAGTGTGTGACACAAGGAGTAGGAACGAGTATGTGGCACACGGAGTAGGAACGAGTATGTGGCACACGGAGTGGGAACGAGTATGTGGCACAAGGAGTAGGAACGAGTGTGTGGCACACGGAGTAGGAACGAGTGTGTGACACACGGAGTAGGAACGAGTGTGTGACACAAGGAGTAGGAATGAGTGTGTGACACACGGAGTAGGAACGAGTGTGTGACACAAGGAGTAGGAACGAGTATGTGGCACACGGAGTAGGAACGAGTATGTGGCACAAGGAGTAGGAACGAGTATGTGGCACAAGGAGTAGGAACGAGTATGTGGCACAAGGAGTAGGAACGAGTATGTGGCACACGGAGTAGGAACGAGTATGTGGCACAAGGAGTAGGAACGAGTGTGTGGTACAAGGAGTAGGAACGAGTATGTGGCACACGGAGTAGGAACGAGTATGTGGTACAAGGAGTGGGAACGAGTGTGTGTCACAAGGAGTAGGAACGAGTATGTGGCACACGGAGTAGGAACGAGTATGTGGCACAAGGAGTAGGAACGAGTATGTGGCACAAGGAGTAGGAACGAGTATGTGGTACAAGGAGTGGGAACGAGTGTGTGTCACAAGGAGTAGGAACGAGTATGTGGCACAAGGAGTAGGAACGAGTGTGTGGCACAAGGAGTAGGAACGAGTATGTGGCACAAGGAGTAGGAACGAGTGTGTGGCACAAGGAATAGGAACGAGTATGTGGCACACGGAGTAGGAACGAGTGTGTGGCACAAGGAGTAGGAACGAGTATGTGGCACAAGGAGTGGGAACGAGTGTGTGGCACAAGGAGTAGGAACGAGTGTGTGGCACAAGGAGTAGGAACGAGTGTGTGACACAAGGAGTAGGAACGAGTATCAATTTCCTGTTGTATATAATTATATACACTTTACTTCCCTCGACATACACGGATTTCAAGTAAATACACATAAATGACATGACATTTAAGCAATGCCTGACTATAATATAAATTGTTTGTTTGAATTGTTATGCTGCAGTAGATAATGTCTGCATAATAACAAGCTACATTTAATATACCATACACAATTATCGTGTTACAATTCAATATAGACCATACAAAATTACCGTGTTACAATTTAAACTATCTACGACTCTAGTGTAATGTCCATATAGATTCCACACTCATATATGTCACTGGCATGATTCATCTACAACTTATATAACTACTAAAACATTTACTGAGAATTATCCGTATAACAATGTAAATATGTAATAATTCTATTTATGATTTCCTAATAATTAAACAAATATAAAATTTAAACTATGTATCGATATAACTTCATATTTATAAGTATGGTCGAGGACAGCTGTCAATATATACAATCAGTCTGAGTGTCCCCAATCAGTATAATGGCATAATTATTGTATTCCAACATGAGATTATTTATAACCCGAATAAGGACTTCTGCCCATTCACTTAGAATCCATACTGGTAGATTCTCTAACAATAGAATACAGAGAAATGAGCGTTATTGTCAATGTTGTAATGTTAGAGATATTGAAGATGAGTATCACTTTATTTTAATTTGTCCGTGTTACTCATATTTGAGGAAAGTACTTATTAAAAAGTACTACTACACGAGACCAAGTATGTATAAATTGTGTTCTTTAATGAACAGTGATAATAGAAAGGTTTTATTAAGCTTGGCTCGATTTATTAAGAATGCTTTAAACCATAGGAACTCAATATTGAACGCTTTGTCTTCTTAATTACACAAAACAACTAACTAGAATGTTCATCCTCTATTTTAAATTATATACAGTAGCTATACTAGATTACAGTACTAACTATACGAGTAGCATACGATAGCTTTATTGATCACTTGTTTATTTATATGTAATTATATGTATATATTATGACTATGTACTTATGTATACGTCATGAATAAACTTATGTTCTGTTCTGTTCTGTATAATACACAAGGTGATTAAACACTTCCAATAGTGGGCATCACATAGCCTGGTACATTCAGATTAGTAAAACATCATCACCAATTAAATTTCAACAAAAGGATTAGTATCTATATGCAGACATTGCCAATAACAATGAAATAAATATGTCTATGTTTGCTCAAAACATGAATATCGTCAATCTTTAGCCGATTTATCTTTAAATGTATCTAGCTAGCATTTTATCTGTAGTCTATAAATAATATGTGTTAAATGTTTGCATACAATTAATATCTATATCTAATAAATGGTTAACCATTATTTTCTAAGTTTAAAACGGTAGTTTTCCTGTTATTACAATGTAGTTTTCATGGTAGCTTTTCGAAGGATATTATTTCGAGAGACGTGTTGTCTGTGTGTGGGTGTGATATAACGATATCTGATTGGATTATTGATTAGGTTGATTGACTTGCAGCGACTGGTCAATTCAGTGTGAATGCAATTAAACTTGTCGCTAATTCGCATATTTTCTAGCAATTGTGTTTTTCTACCTAATCGCCAAGATTCGCATTCTAGAAAGAGATACTGAGATACTACCATAAGTCACCTATTTCAAATATATGTATATACAGTTAGCGGTGATATCAAACAATTACAATCATAACTCATCAATGTAGCAATTAAGAAAATCAATATATGTATACATGCCCGTATGCACAGTCATGTGACTATGTTACACTATGCATCACTTATATAGCCATTATACCATTGTTGTCTTATGTCTCATATTTACAAGTTACGATATTGTACGACTTAATTCAAAAATTATGCACGACAATCGGTCCAAGATAAATACAATCAATGTGATAATGTTTGTATGACCATGTGATATACTGAATTATGTCTCCTGTATTTCAATTTTAGTGAATGGCTATGCACTTTTGTATACTGTTCATGTTATGTGTTATTAATTGTATATGTACATAGATGAATGGCTGTGCTCTGTTGATGAAATAATAGTTTGATAGAAATATATTATAGTTGTATAAGTATCTTGCTAAACTATTTTTATTCATTATATGTACATAGTTTATACCATTCGCAAGTTTATACCATTCGCATCTTATTCGGTGATATATTTGCTGTAAAACCCAAAACAAGATGATATTGTATAATCACAACAGATAACAAATATGACAGACTGATTTATCAACCATCAAGTTGACGATATAGTATCCGCAATGTACTTTTTGCAAACTCCCAAAGCCATCGAAACAATACAATGTCTATTGAGTTATATTAATCATGTACCGTCGTACTTCGTTACCTCGAACTTGGTTAACAAGAACACCACCGTTGGCTCGAACATGTCGTCTGTGTTTTACGTTTATTTATCGTCGATACCGGTTCCCATATGAGCGATGCCTCTGAAGAGATTAGTCATTTTAGATGTTGGAGGTTAGTGCAATGACACAGACAGAGACCCATTCCAGAGTCTTCTCTGGTTCTTTTACGTGCATGATGTAAAGCACCGACACGAGACCTCGGTTTAAAATTCCATTAATTCTAGAGTAATCATGTCACAACCAAATCATACCGTTCTTAACGCTGAGCAACTTAGCAAAGGAGCCGGCAACATAGGGATACCTAAGTCGGCTACCGGAAAACAGTATGTAAAACGGAAATTAGACCGAAATAGCATGCCATCATATCACACCACGAGCGAAGGATATACTGGATGTATTGTTTTATTTTATTGCATATACCAATATATAACAGTAAGATGCCAATACACAAATTAATTTGTCAATATTATGGGTCAACCCACACAACTATCATTGACTCGAACCTCCCATGACTCAAACCATTATTCAAAGGACCCGTCGAGTTTGAGACAACGAAGTTCGACTATATTGCTAAGTTTAATAATTGTATCAGAATGGGATAAAAACCTACATATCTAAACTAAGATTTAGTTTTAAGCTTCGTGAATTTAATTTCTAATTTAGTTAATACAATTAGTAGATTAATCTACCAGAGAACATACCGTTAATCACCAATGGACGAACCGTTTAATATATTGAAACAGACTAGACATGATTCTGCTACATCGAAATGATATAATTATTTTCTTGATTTATCTACAATAATTAACCAGTATGTTCTTTCTTCAGTTTCCTCCTCCTGTCGGTACTGCATCAGGCCCCAAAGGTAAGACATTATAATTATTATTTTATCATCTATTATCATATGGCATTCAATGGTTCATACTTTGTCATGATTGACACTTTAGTATAATAGCATATTCGCCCCTTACTCTGAAATTAAGTCATGTCTACATATGTGTATGTCATCATTCTGATCTATGTGAACGCATCACTGATTTCATATCTAACAAAATCTAATTATATCTTGGAATGAGTGTCATTTAAAATATTTCAGTTCTGGAGGAATTCCAGCAAGACCCGTTTGCTGCTGACTTATACATACAAGCATTAAGAGATGGAAAGGAGAATGATTGTTCAGTACGCATCAATATCGTCGGGAACTACAGGCAAGGTAAAACATCGCTAATGAAACAAATGACAGGAATGGAAATGAAAGACATCAAAAGCACAGATGGCATAGATATTGGCCGCTTTGTATGCTATAGAACAGTGGATGGGAAGTTGTCATTCAGAAAAGCAACTAGCAATGACTTGACTGATAATATCTGTGAACGGCTCGTATCAGTTGCGAATACAAAGGTTGAACCTGGACATTGGCGTGTCGTCACCTTCAAAAGCATGCAGTCGCATACAAGTACAACATCTGAATCAGTACAAGCTAATGTGTTGCCCGGAAGTGATGGCGTCATAGCCGACAAGATATCAGTATTGTCACTGAAAGACAAGGATACTTTTGCAAAAGAAACAAGAGAAAACAAGTCATCTGGTTCATTAACGGCAAATCCGACTGTATTTGACATTTGGGATTTTGGAGGTCAGTTTGTATTCTATGCCACGCATACAATTTTTCACAGTAAACGCGCAATTTATCTCGTGGTCTTTGATTTGTCCTTAGCACTGAACAAGCCAGTCACTGTTACAGACTTTCCGTCAGAGTCGAGTGACAACGACATGGAATATTTCCTTCGATTTTGGATGAATTCTATTCATTCATTTGTGGGATCAGAGGATGGATTGGAACCAAAGGTTATTCTTGTCGGCACACACAAAGACAAAATCAAAGGCAATGCAAAGAAGAAACAAGAGTACATCAACAAGTATTTCGATGACGTCCGAAAGCTTTTCGATGGTACTGTTATACTAAAGCATATTCACCCGGATGATTTTGCTGTTAATAATAATGACACAATGGATGAAGCTATTATGGAGCTACGGGAAACCATCGCCAAAGTCGGGAAAGACGTCGCCAAGAACGTAATACCAGCAAAGTGGATTCAACTGGAAAAGTCACTGCGAACACTGGTATGTATGAAGGTAATTTCTGTACAACAACTCTTGGACAATGACGCAAAAAATGAAATGCCATTGGGTGAAGTAGAACAAGTTAAGTTGTTTCTTCGGTACCACCATGGTAAGGGAACGTTAGTCTACTTTGACGAGGAACCGATATCTGAGTTTGTCGTACTGGATCCACAGTACCTGATCGATGCCTTCAAATCCATCATTACCTGCGAACGATTTTGTACAAATGATACTGACATTCGACCTCTCTGGCAGCTGTTGCAAAGAGATGGACGACTTGAAAAACGTTTGATTGACAGGCAGTGGAGAAAGTCCGAAGATAAGTACATCCAACACAAGGACATCTTACTCGCATTTCTTACAAAACATCACATCATATCAGAGGCAGCATCCTATGATGAAACTACGCATGCATCAACAGGACTAGGATGGTACGTTGTTCCAAGCCTTATGAGAGATAATACACAGAACACAGATGTTATACCATTTCTTCAAGGGAAGCAACAGACAAAGCTCCGCATTGTGATTTTGTTTGTCAACTCTCCAATAGTACAAACCGTCTACCATCGCCTAATTGCTGCAGCAATAGGAAAGTGGCCAATAGCGCACACCGGCAATCAGGTTCTGCTGTTCAAAGATCTTTGCATCGTGAGACTTAACTCGGATCATGTGGGCATAGCGGAGATGAAGCCTGACTGCATCGAACTGCGAGTTGTTAACCTTTGTTCTGCGCCAGATGTTGATAGCGAGCAAGCAGATAAATTCCGGCGTTTTTCAGAATCAGTTATATCTCATGAATTCCGAAAACTGCGTAGTAAGAGTGAGGACTGTGTGAAACCATACACCATCATGTTCAGATGCAATCATGAAAGACATGATGCAAAAGGCAGCATCAATATAAAGCCAATAGATGAACTGGTTGATGACAAAATGATTCCATGTCCCGATTTGCTCCACCATGATATATGTGTGAATACAGCGAAGACTGAATGGTTTCAAGACAGCAGAAAATCAATTGTATGTCCAAGCATAAAGTTGAATGACAAACTGATTAGCCGGCTGTCAAAATGTATAGGTCATGGCTGGGAGTCACTGGGATACGAGCTGGGGTGTACAGAAGCAGAAATAGAGCAAATTACCGAGAATCACCCAAATTGCGCATCCTCAAGAAGATATAAAATGTTGAAGATATGGTGCAAAAAAATGTCAGACTCGGGTACAATGGATATATTGGTACAGGAAATGGAGCGGTGTCGGAAGATTACCATTGAATGGGACGAAATAAGAAACATTATCGACGATGTGGTGAGTACATTATGAAATAGACTGCTGTCCATTAGGAAATAGACTGCTGTCCATTAGGAAATAGATAGTCCCTTAGGACATAGACAGTCCATTAGGAAATATACTGTCTATTAGGAAATATACTGTCCATTAGGAAATAGACTGCTGTCCATTAGGAAATAGTGTCCATTTGGAAATAGACTGCTGTCCATTAGGAAATAGAGTGTCCATTTGGAAATAGAGTGTCCATTTGGAAATAGAGAGTCCATTAGGAAATAGAGTGTCCATTTGGAAATAGAGTGTCCATTTGGAAATAGAGTGTCCATTAGGAAATAGTGTCCATTTGGAAATAGAGAGTCCATTAGGAAATAGACAGTCCATTAGGAAATAGAGAGTCCATTAGGAAATAGAGAGTCCATTAGGAAAGAATTCCATTAGGAAAGAGACTGTCCCTATAAGATAACTGTTGTATTTACGATATTATTTCTCTTTCAACATACATAGACATGTTGAAAGGGTCGATATAGCAACTGTTTCTATTGTACATTAAAAGTGTCTTGTTTGTTTTGGAGGAATGCAATTGATTTTTATATTTTTATTTTATAAACAAATCCAATAAAGTGGACATCGGTTGGAGTAACCTTCTCATATTTCCCCATGTTTTATTTAATGTATGTTTAATAATGACACAGTTCCATCTACATGGGGTAAATGCATTGGGCTCGGCTGTCTTACATATCGTCATCAAAATTAAACAACCGAATTGCATTTTATGCAAGTTGTTGAGTCCGAATATCACTTTTAGATAGGTGTAGTTAATAAAGTATATATCTCGATACTGTGAATAGGGAAATTGTAGTGTGTAATGTAATGGTGTAATAGTGTGATTTACTAAACTCATTATTGTAGATTAGTATTACCTTTTAGTTTCGTAATTAATATTTTATATTCCATTATTATACTAGTACTAACTGATTGTTGCACATGTACGATATATCATGCTTTTCTGATTGTGTGTCAAACATATATTTGTTACTTGGTTATGAACATATGTTGTTTTTGCAAACAACATTATTTTTTACTCAGCTTTGGGCAGGGCGTATGCTAAAGCTAATAATGCATGTATGAATAGCTTGTATTAGTTCTGTGTAATTAGTGCCTCCATTGCTGTACATTCATTTGTTGAAAGAATTAATGACAAATAAGCACACGACATTATTTAATAATAACTAGAAGGAATCTAATTGGCAATATTTCGAGGTCGAAATAAACTACGATCATACTGTTTATTTAAAACAGAATATGCGGGTGAAAAGTGTTGTCAACTTAACCAGCCCCTTCTCAGTTACAATCAATTAATGTACTAGTTGTCTTTCTTCCAGATATATGTATTTTATATATCTAAACGGCATGCATAACTGGGATGTATGTATATGTATGTTATATATCTAAACGGCATGCATAACTGGGATGTATGTATATGTATGTTATATATCTAAACGGCATGCATAACTGGGATGTATGTATATGTATGTTATATATCTAAACGGCATGCATAACTGGGATGTATGTATATGTATTTGATATTACCCCGCAAGAGCTACGATCATGTGAGCTATTGTTACCGCAATGTGTCTGTACGTCCAGCCGTCGTCGTCGTCGTCCATGAACATTTTCAAACCTCGTATACTCAGTAACCATTGTGTATATAATCACCATTTATGGGCATGGTACTTGGGTAGGTGAGATATTACATAATTGTTAAAATTACGCCATTGCGTAATTGAAGATGATCGCCATCTAAAAATAGCACAGCTTATTTAAACATCTTCTCACGAACTGCCAGCCAGATTGTGACAAATCTTGGTAGGAATGATCGCTGTACAATGCTCTTTCAAACTTGTTAAAATGGTGGCCCCGGGATCAAACATGGGCGTGACCCGGTCATCAAATAGGGTCACATTTACATTTGACATAAATTTTACCAAATATGGTCATGTCATATATCAAATCTAAGGGGGTGTGGACGTCGTGATATCGCAGTGGTAGTGGGTTCGCTTCCGGTGCGAAAGGCCCGGAATTCGCGCCCTGTTGTAGTGTTTCGCAATCGAGCTAAGAACAATTATATAAACTAAATGCGGATCGTTCTGGTGCACTTTTTGTCATACTCAATGATGTTGCCATCCAAGATGGTTGCCGAAGGATGAAAGAGTCGTTGTTATATGATAGATTGTTAAAATGGAGGTTGTCGCGAATAAAACATGGTCACAGTCTAAAGATAACACAAATTCTTCAAACATTTTAACCACCGATCGGATTTTGGTAGAATTGATCGAAATACAATAGTTCCATTACTCAATCTAGAAAATCCAGTTTATAATTTAAATTCTGCATACATATTTAATCTTCAAAAATGAACTTATTCAAAGGCGTTGCATAAGTCGAACGTGTATAGTATTGTCATTAAGTACTTAATCCGTCGATATTGTTTGTCAATGACAATACTGTTTAAAAAGCTGTAATTATATGTCGAAATCGTCGTGTCATTGCTGCTAACAGTTGTTTTAAAAACAAAGTCACCTCCATATTTATATATAATATATTTGCATACCTCTATACCCATTTCGATTATTTTTTAAATAATAACCACTTCTTGCAATGCCGCGATTCTGATTGGCTGATTCAGCCCATATGATCGCACTGTATTTAAAAGAAAATAGTAACGCTTACAACGTGGTCGAGTGGTTAATGTCACTGGCGTGCATACCACTGTAATCATCACTGATGGTCACAGGTTCGAATCTCGCTCAGACCTTGTCTCTTTATTCGAAACAGTGGACATTGCTTAGGGAGGTTGGCGCAGTCAAACAGATCCTGCTATGTCTAGCATATTTAACCTGTCATGACCTTATTATTGAATTATTTACTCCCTGGCCCCGAGGTTATAAAACTTTTCTCAGATCGCAAACTCGAGCTCAAATGATCTGATTGGTTGATTCTGGGTGTTACTGTCAGCTGAACCAATCACACTCTTAAGACTGAGTTTTGAGATTTGAGAAAAGTTTTATAACCTCGAGGCCTGGATAGTGTAGCTATCATAATATAGATATGTTTACATCACTTGTTTGATTTCTTTACTTGCTTGGCAATTAGGCCTATCGAAGTGGAAGTCGTGATAGCGCAGTGGATGCGCGTTCGCTTCAGGTGCCAAAGGTCCGGAGTTCGAGCCCGCTGGAGCCGTTACGATTGTGCCCTTAGGCAAGGCATTTAAATTCCACGTTGCCTCCTCTCTCTCCCTCGTGACGATGGATTCCATCAGGAATGAGGTCTCAAGAGTGATTAATATAAGTTGAAATAACTTGTTTTGCAATCGAGCTAAAATAAATGTGTATAAATAAAAATAATTTGGATATTATACGTTTTGGAAATGCGAAAACAGTAATTTGTCCTAGTAAAGATTGTAACAGTTAACAAGTGATACAACTTATTTGTAGCATATCATTTTTGATGGGGGAGACATATTGTCTTTGTCATCTGTCTATCTGTCCGTCGATCCAATTTTACATTTTCCTCGCTTCCTCTCTTGTTGAATGTTCACAACACTTGGCAGACATATGTACACATTATAATCTCATTCCATATGTATACTGCGGATTTGCGGCCCTTTGAACATATCTATAACACAAAGCTCATCTGCTCTTCATCTCCAAAATGCCTGGTTGGGTTTTCACCAAAGTTAGCATGAAGCATCAGTATGAATGTTTCTTTATGGATTTACGAATGCCTTTTGTGGATTTGTTTGCAGATTTACGAACCATTGAAAATATGTGTATATGTCCGTCTGTCAAATTTTACCTTATCCACACTTCGTCTATCTAAAACGCTTGTAATTTCACCATGATTGCAATTATTATTATGTCTGATTGTTGCAATGCCGTTCGGAGTAGATGATTAATTTCTGACTTACGGCATTTTGAACATAATTATAACACAACGCTTCATCACCAAGCCCCTTGTGATGCATTTACCAAACTGTGCACGAAGCATCAGTAATCCCGTTGTAGTTGGTTCAGACGGTGTGCCCGTGCTTCCTCTCTAAAAACTCCTTTGGTTTTTCATTAAACTTGGCATGAAGCCTGCATATTGTGTGCTGTATTTGGAAACATACCCTGTAGTCGAAATTAAGATGTGATACTGATTAAGAAGAAGTGATATATTTTTGAAATTCAGACAAATCATTATTTTCTAAAGGATAATTTAGTATTAATTAAGAATTTATGACCAGAACATTTTATATAATTCTGTTGATAGATCATCCTATGTGTTTGTTGTTTTCATATCCTTGAGAGCAGTTGCAATTAAATTGTATTATAACAAAGAATATATTACCAATATCTACAGCAATGGTGCACACAATTAAGTTCCTTTTCTACATTGGAATGTTATAGTATATTTAACCCTTTCCCCCCTAGAGATGTCGTTTTATTTCCTACATTTGGCTGTAATTTACCAATCGTACACAATGGATAAGCTGTGAACTTGCCTACTCCACCTTCATGGAGGTTACTAGGAATTATTGTTGTATACACTACGTTGTTCCAATCATTATTATAGCTTGTTTGACTACTAATGTGTCGATCTATGTGCAATAGGCATTGGTGCCGAGAGGCGCTACTAAGGGGGAAAGGGTTAAGACTGAATTCACACAAGAAAAATAGTTGTGTTGATAATGTGAAACATCGGACTACATTATCTAGATTTCGATGTTCAGCCCATAAATTGGCAATAGAAAAATGAAGATGTTGAAACATTGAAAGAAATTTAAAATTATGCTCAAAATGTAACATGCATCAAGTAGAATCAGAATATCATTTCTTATTAGTTTGTCCTTATTATAATGATATCAGAAATACATATTTACCTAGATATTATTGTTCGTTCATGGCCAACCATTAATAAGTTTAGAACACTCAAGAATTCAACACCAAAAAACAAACCTGTCAATTTAGCTAAATATATTTATTTAGCAACAAGTAAAAGAAATGATATTAATTAACTAAATGAATGTTGCAACTTGTAAAATAATGATTTGAAAGACACTGAATACCAACTATATTGTTAAACAATGTATATTTCGTAAATGTTATTGCTATATTTGCTCATACCTTATATATATATATATCATGCTTTTCTGTAACTTTGTATGTAACCACCAATCATGTTTCTTGGCGATTGACATGTACATGTTTATGCCAATAAAAACTTTCACTTGAGAGCAGTTGCGCATTCGTATTCTGTTAATAATCGCTGTCTGAGTTATTCGGGCACTGTATTGTTGTTTGTTAAGAATTGTTTCGTTATTGCAGTTGTGAATGTTCGTATATTGCACAAGTTATGTATATGTATCTTACATGTAGACGGTATCTGGTCAGCCAAGCCAATAAAGCCATGTATATCCTTTTTGTACGAATTAATAATTTAAATCTTCCAATTGACCTTCAGATTAAATTGTTTGACCATACCATATTGCCAATTTTAACATATGGCTGTGAAACGTGGGGTTATGAAAATCTTGATATACTGGAACAAGTTCACTGTGAAAATAACTAAAAGTAGGAAAAGCACCCCCAGATATATGTTATTTGCCGAAATGGGGCGCCACCCTCTAGAAATTACTATTAAAACTTGTTATGTATATATTTAGATCTAGCATTGTACCTGACTAGGCATAGTTTACAGTATTTGTGAAACATTGAATATATCCGTACTTCTCGATTAAACTATATGATGGATATGTATGGAATGTCACTTGGTGTTAAACACTTTTCAATAAAAAGAAATTACATATACCAGTATGTTCCCAAAATGACTATTTATATTTGTTACATAGTATATTATATATAGTCATCTTCCAGACAAGCTAAAACAATGTTCGAATATTTATAGAATTGATAAAATTAATGACAAGGTTTTATTTTTCAGTTCCTTTAGGTCAAAAAGCCCTTGAGGACAATATTTGCATGATAAAAGTTTTAGTTGTTTAAATTTAGAAAGTCTGAAACCCATGCGGCATACACATACATATAAACAAATTTGGCGACAGCAAATCACTATATCAATATATCTACTTTATTATGTAACTGTATAGCAAATATTTATATGCATGACATGTTAACATAATTTAAAGGATAACAATATTTTTGATTTTATTTTTATAAATAACACATCATCCTAACCTCGTTCATGTAGAATAAAGAATTTACTAAGTAAATAATAAATTTATTATTAATACATAAATACAATTATTTTATGATATAGATTAATATTCTGAAAGTTTAAATGTAGAACAAATTGGGACTTTAATTTACAGCTGTATCATAACATTAAATTAAATCTTGGCATACGAATGACATTTATGAAATAGTTTAACGGCCCGTGATTCTTGTGTAATGAGAACGTATGGGTTGATCGTCCGTAAACAGGATAAACATGCTAATTAATAATACAATTAGTACATATTAATCTTCTAAAGGTATACACTTATAACATTGTGCGACTTTGATTTACAGCTTTCATTGTTAAAATAAAACATTAAACTAAGAGATCGTAACAAGTAGTTTAAAGGCCCATAAGCTGTTGTAAGAAGTAAGAAATAGCTTACACATATCAATCGATATAGAAGAAACAGATGCTATGTAATAATAAATGTACATATATTTCATAGCAAAGATTAAAATGTATGCGCTTGAATTTATAACACGAATGATATAGACGAACCGAATGATATAGACGACCCGTGAATTAACAAATAAATATAGTAAATAATGTATTATGCTGTACCTCGTCAATCATAGTGAACTGTGAGCGAATTTATATTAAATAAAACAATATGTGATGAAAATAAGTTGCAATTTATAAATATTTCCAATACTTGAAGGGATTTTGAATGAGAGGTTAATACCATTGAGTTAATGCAACAAATGGAAATACAATATTTATATATTAAATGGAAATACTGAGGTGCTCTATACATATGTGTGTAACATTTGCACAGTTTCCACAACTAATAGTACCATTCAACATTCCACATATATTGTGGAGTAGCGGTAAGGTTCTTCCACTCGTTTCTAGTACATAAAACAATTGTTCTTAAATTCTATAATACACGTACTAATAAAGTGACTCTAAAATGGTATGTAAGCAATTGGCAAACAATAGATACACTATATAATTATGTAAATAGGTAAACAATATATACACTATATATGTACATAGGTAAACAATAGGTACACTATGTATGTAAAACAATAGGTAAACAATAGGTACACTATATATGTAAATAGGTAAACAATAGGTACACGATATATGTACATAGGTAAACAATAGGTACACTATATATGTAAATAGGTAAACAATAGGTACACTATATATGTAAATAGGTAAACAATATATACACTATAAAAGTATGTAAACACTAGGTAAACAATAGGTACACTATATATGTAAATAGGTAAACAATATATACACTATAGTATGTAAACACTAGGTAAACAATAGGTAAAGATGCCAGTTGAATTAACATAAACTATACTTTTAACAGTTAGCTTGTTCGTATGGCCGCAATTCACGGCATATCTTAATAAATTGTCTCTATATTATTTAAGTCAATTCTGATTGAAACATTTAAAAACGATAAAGGTATCAATTTATCACAACTCGTCACCTTGCAAATATCCCATACACGCTGTTTTTGGATTACATGATCTATGTTGAACATTGTTACTGCGCATGTATTACACATTTATTTGGATTACATGATCTATGTTGAACATTATTACTGCGCATGTATTACACATTTATTTGGATTACATGATCTATGTTGAACATTGTTACTGCGCATGTATTACACATTTATTTGGATTACATGATCTATGTTGAACATTGTTACTGCGCATGTATTACACATTTTCTCTTTTTTTATCATTTGATCATGATTTCTACTTAATGCGTTTGTCTTCACTGCGGAGTCAGATATGTATATAACCAATCTTATTTAGTTGTTAGTCTTCTCGTATCATAGTTGTAAATGTTTGTCGTTTTGGAAGCAGGCGAATTTAATATATTTGGAAGCCGACGTTGAGATATATTTGGACAGATTCTAAATTGGTTTGGATCACCCAGATGCAAGCCCATCTGTTGGAAAGCGCGATTAACAAGATGTATCAATTTAAACTAGTATAATGTAAATGTAACTTTGTTCATAAGTTCTGCAATACTTAATTAAATGCAGTTATTGCAGCTCACACATGGTGCCAGTATAAATGACCAGCCGGACATCGGTCTATTTTAAGGAGGAGGTTATTTTCTGTAACACACGCTACATCAGCCTGGTGTTAACCAATCACTATCAATCTTGTAATGTGGGTTTATTTACTGTAACACACGCTACATCAGCCTGGTGTTAACCAATCACTATCAATCTTGTAATGTGGGTTTATTTACTGTAACACACGCTACATCAGCCTGGTGTTAACCAATCACTATCAATCTTGTAATGTGGGTTTATTTTCTGTAACACACGCTACATCAGCCTGGTGTTAACCAATCACTATCAATCTTGTAATGCGGGTTTATTTACTGTAACACACGCTACATCAGCCTGGTGTTAACCAATCACTATCAATCTTGTAATGTGGGTTTATTTACTGTAACACACGCTACACCAGCCTGGTGTTAACCAATCACTATCAATCTTGTAATGTGGGTTTATTTACTGTAACACACGCTACATCAGCCTGGTGTTAACCAATCACTATCAATCTTGTAATGTGGGTTTATTTACTGTAACACACGCTACATCAGCCTGGTGTTAACCAATCACTATCAATCTTGTAATGTGGGTTTATTTACTGTAACACACGCTACATCAGCCTGGTGTTAACCAATCACTATCAATCTTGTAATGTGGGTTTATTTACTGTAACACACGCTACATCAGCCTGGTGTTAACCAATCACTATCAATCTTGTAATGTGGGTTTATTTACTGTAACACACGCTACATCAGCCTGGTGTTAACCAATCACTATCAATCTTGTAATGTGGGTTTATTTACTGTAACACACGCTACATCAGCCTGGTGTTAACCAATCACTATCAATCTTGTAATGTGGGTTTATTTACTGTAACACACGCTACATCAGCCTGGTGTTAACCAATCACTATCAATCTTGTAATGTGGGTTTATTTACTGTAACACACGCTACATCAGCCTGGTGTTAACCAATCACTATCAATCTTGTAATGTGGGTTTATTTACTGTAACACACGCTACATCAGCCTGGTGTTAACCAATCACTATCAATCTTGTAATGTGGGTTTATTTACTGTAACACACGCTACATCAGCCTGGTGTTAACCAATCACTATCAATCTTGTAATGTGGGTTTATTTACTGTAACACACGCTACATCAGCCTGGTGTTAACCAATCACTATCAATCTTGTAATGTGGGTTTATTTACTGTAACACACCCTACATCAGCCTGGTGTTAACCAATCACTATCAATCTTGTAATGTGGGTTTATTTACTGTAACACACCCTACATCAGCCTGGTGTTAACCAATCACTATCAATCTTGTAATGTGGGTTTATTTACTGTAACACACCCTACATCAGCCTGGTGTTAACCAATCACTATCAATCTTGTAATGTGGGTTTATTTACTGTAACACACCCTACATCAGCCTGGTGTTAACCAATCACTATCAATCTTGTAATGTGGGTTTATTTACTGTAACACACCCTACATCAGCCTGGTGTTAACCAATCACTATCAATCTTGTAATGTGGGTTTATTTACTGTAACACACCCTACATCAGCCTGGTGTTAACCAATCACTATCAATCTTGTAATGCGGGTTTATTTACTGTAACACACGCTACATCAGCCTGGTGTTAACCAATCACTATCAATCTTGTAATGCGGGTTTATTTACATCCTGGAATTTCCTTTTATCATTTTCTTGAGGGCAGACATTTCATCTCTGCAATATTTGGGATTTCTAAGTATACATTGGATCAGATGTAATTAGTTCCAATTTTACTTATTCCGCCGCAACCTCCCTCCTGTTCTGGCACCTCGTGCGGGTATGTCCAACCTTATGTATATTGAACATTGTTACGGTGGATGTATTGGCACCTCGTGCGGGTATGTACAACCTTATGTATATTGAACATTGTTACGGTGGATGTTCTGGCACCTCGTGCGGGTATGTCCAACCTTATGTATATTGAACATTGTTACGGTGGATGTATTGGCACCTCTTCTCTTTTGTGTATCGCTTCATTATGTACTAAAAAATAAACGTATTCAATCCTATTCAATGGTTCGTCTTCTCTTACCATAATTGGGTAACATTCGTCACAAGTGATTTTAAGATTACTCCAGCGGTTGAACATATTTGAGTTGACGGACACCATTCCAATATGCTGGTTAAATGAGATGCTACTGACAAATTGTATTAAATCACGAAAATCAAAGAATTTCAGATAATGTAAAAGGATTGTTTTGGCAAATACTTACATCATGATGAAATCCAAGCATTGAGCTCGAGTCTGTACCGTAACAACACTAGGTTGGAATGTTCTAAAGGTAATAAAACATGTACATCCATTTAAACGTTATTTATTTTACAACGATTGCGAAACAAGTTTTAACAACTTATATTAATCACTCTTGTTGGCGCGGATGAAAGCGTAAATGTTGTCATTCGTGTGGGAGAAAACGGGAACACCCGGAGAAAACACACCTGTCTGATATGGCGACCACCGTACCATCTCGCATACTTCCCGGTCCGAGGATCGAACCCGGGTTGCATTGGTGAGAAGCGAGCGTGCTAATTGGAGAGCCACGTTCAGTTGAAAGTGCTGAGAAATTGAATTTTTCATTTATGAGTACGTGACTGATACAGTCATAATAATGCAATATTTCCTGTCCAGACGGCTCCTACAGATATTTGGAAATCCATCACAGGGCTTAGGAAATATACTAATTTGGAATCGAACGGTCCCGGGTTCGATACTCGGTCAGGCCACGTATGTAGTGTCACTGAGCAAGGCACCTCACACATTGCTTAGTACTTGTTAATCGCTTAGGTCGGCTAAGCCTGCCCAGGAAAACATGTCTAAGTCCCCGCGAGGGGTTTGAATATAAAGGAACATACATACATACATGTATCCAATATAACAATAATCCATTAAAAGCGTACTACAAACTGGTTCATTTATTATTGTTCTATCATGAGTGGCATTTGTTTCTGCTAAAATTAACATAAATAATGTCTGACCACAAGTTCCCTAAACATTTGAAATATTTTGTTCTTGGGGTTTATTGTCGCACCTAGCCTGTGTTCCAGTCTGTCGCACCTAGCCTGTGTTCCAGTCTGTCGCACCTAGTCTGGGTTCCAGTCTGTCGCACCTAGCACTGGTTCCAGTTTGTCGCACCTAACCTGGGTTCCAATCTGTCGCACCTAGCACTGGTTCCAGTTTGTCGCACCTAGCCTTGGTTCCAGTCTGTCGCACCTAGCCTTGGTTCCAGTCTGTCGCACCTAGCCTTGGTTCCAGTCTGTCGCACCTAGTCTGGGTTCCAGTTTGTCGCACCTAGCCTTGGTTCCAGTCTGTCTCACCTAGCATGGGTCCCAGTCTGTCGCACCTAGCCTTGGTTCCAGTCTGTCGCACCTAGCCTTGGTTCCAGTATGTCGCACCTATCCTGGGTTCCAGTCTGTCGCACCTAGTCTGGGTTTCATTCTGTCGCACCTAGCCTAGGTTCCAGTCTGTCGCACCTAGCCGGGTTCCAGTCTGTCAATTAATGGTTTGGATGTTAAATAAATATATTTATATTACTGACAAGGCAATATATATCAACACCTGTTCCCAGGCTATATCGCACCGACAGCTTAGGTCATATGGCGACTCTCCAGCTAGTATTGGTGGAGGTAGACTTGGGTAGAACAACCGATCTTCCACAAGCCTCCTCCCATGCAATGTATTTAATACCCCCTGTGGGATTCGAACCAGCAGTGGTGATTATACGTCAATGTAGCCACTTATGGATTCGAACCAGCTGTGGTGATTATACGTCAATGTAGCAACTCGGGGATTCGAACCAGCTGTGGTGATTATACGTCAATGTGGCCACTTATGGATTCGAACCAGCAGTGGTGATTATACGTCAATGTGGCCACTTATGGATTCGAACCAGCAGTGGTGATTACACGTCAATGTAGCCACTCGGCCACGGGGGCCCCTACGTTGTATTCATATTAGTTTAAACGTTATTTATTTTTACAACGATTGCGAACCAAGTTCTAACAACTTCTAATCACTCTCGTTGGCGCGGATGAAAGCGTATAAAGAGTATGTTTATTATAGTGTCATTCAATGCTATTTAAAGAGCCAGCTATTTCTGACTTTATGAGACACCTTTTTTTATGAACGTTCTGTACTTCCCGAATCATATGATTGTATACCAGGCGCCAGGCTGGAAGGCAATCGGTAACCATTGTTTAACTAGCTGGCGACTCACCAACCGGCCATATCAGAACGAACTCCTGGCGAGATTCGAACCTTCGACCTCCCGCTCCGTAAGCGGACGCTTAAACTACTATGCCACGGAGACGGTATCTGTGGTCATTCCTATGTGAGGAAACTTGAGTAGCCGGAGAAAACTAACCTGTCCGATCTGGCGACCAACATGCATTCATAGCGAGCTGTTAGCGAGAATTACGGTATCGCGAGGAGAGAATAGTGTCGATATGCTCTCTAAATTACAACATTCGTACAGTAAAGTTAATTAACATGTGTATAGGATATAAGCCGAAATCGATCCAATATGTAAAATATTGAACTGTGTGAGGCGCGTAGCTCCGAAGACAGTACCAATATTTTACATATTGGATCCGTTTATCTTACTTAAAACACACACTTATAAAACACAATCCTACTAATTAAAATTGTTAATTTCGTCCATTTACGCGCAGGATTTAATATAATACTCTGGCCTTTTGATACCAGTCCAATATTAATAATAATTGACTGCACGTACAAAGGTACGACGTATCGACAGTGTTTTAATTTGGAGATAGTATCTTTCAATGAGTTAGATATGTGTACACCGAGATGTGTCGACGTTTCTACATTTTGCACAGGCTTATCTCGCACTGTATACATACATGGGAGGAGGCTTGCGGAAGGTCGGTTGTTCTACCCAAGTCTACAGAAAAAACCTCCTCCTTAAAATAGACCGATGTCCGGCTGGTCATTTATACTGGCACCATGTGTGAGCTGCAATAACTGCGTTTAATTAAGTATTGCAGAACTTATGAACAAAGTTACATTTACATTATACTACTTTAAATTGCGTATATATATACTTCTTCCAACATCACATATGTCTCAAAGTTCACACGTTTGCCAGGCAGTCTTCTCTTCCTCTGATGTCACATCGTTAATCATCACCAGCATGGAAATAAACTCCCAATCGTTGGAAGTCAGAGCTATGCATTGATGCATCTTGTTAATCGCGCTTTCCAACAGATGGGATTGCATCTGGATGTGCAGAAAGATAAGGCTACCGGTGTACCTTAGTTGACATTTTCGCACCTGATTGCAATGGTGTGCAGAACGATAAGGCTACAGGTTTGCCTTAGATTACATTTTCGCACCTGATTGCAATGGTGTGCAGAAAGATAAGGCTACAGGTTTACCTTAGTTGACATTTTCTCCACCTAATTTCAATGTTGTGCAGAGAGTTAAGGTCAAAGGTTTGCCTTAGATGACATTTTCGCACCTGATTGCAATGGTGTGCAGAAAGTTAACGCCACAGGTTTGCCTTAGATGGCATTTTCCAGACCTGATGTCAATGGTGTGTAGAAAGATAAAGCTACAGATTTACCTTAGTTGACAATATTCGCACCTGATTTCAATAGTGTGCAAAGAGCTAAGCCCACAGGTTTGCCTTAGTTGACATTTTCCGGACCTGATTTCAATGGTGTGCAGAAAGATAAGGCTACAGGTTTACCTTAGGTGACATTTTTCGCACCTGATTTCAATGGTGTGCAGAGAGTTAAGGCCACAGTTTTGCCTTAGTTGACATTTGTTGCACCTGATTTCAATAGTGTGCAGACAGGTAAGGCCACAGGTTTGCCTTAGATGACATTTTTCGCACTTGATTTCAATGGTGTGCAGAGAGTTAAGCCCACAGGTTTACCTTAGATGACGTCTTCCGGACCTGATTCCAATGGTGTGCAGAACGATAAGGCTACAGGTTTACCTTAGTTGACATTTTTCGCACCTGATTTCAATAGTGTGCACACAGGTAAGGCCACAGGTTTGCCTTAGATGACATTTTCCCCACCTGATTTCAATGGTGTGCAGAAAGTTTAGTCCACAGATTTGCCTTAGATGGCATTTTCCAGACCTGATTTCAATGGTGTGTAGAAAGGTTTGCCTTAGTTGACATTTTCCGGACCTGATTTCAATGGTGTGCAGACAGTTACGGCCACAGGTTCCCCTTAGTTGACATTTGTCGCACATGATTTCAATGGTGTGCAGAGAGTTAAGCCCACAGGTTTGCCTTAGATGACGTTTTCCGGACCTGATTTCAATGGTGTGCAGAAAGATATGGCTACAGGTTTACCTTAGTTGACATTTTTCGCACCTGATTTCAATGGTGTGCAGACAGTTAAGGCCACAGGTTCCCCTTAATTGACATTTGTCGCACATGATTCCAATGGTGTGCAGACAGATAAGTCCACAGATTTGCCCTAGATGACATTTTCCGGACCTGATTTCAATGGTGTGCAGAAAGATATGGCTACAGAATTACCTTAGTTGACATTTTTCGCACCTGATTTCAATGGTGTGCAGAGAGTTAAGACCACTGGTTTGACTTAGATGACATCACCTGGACCTGATGTCAATGGTGTGCAGACAGATAAGGTCACAGGTTTACCTTAGTTGACATTTTTCGCACCTGATTGCAATGGTGTGCAGACAGTTAAGGCCTCAGGTTTGCCTTAGATGGCATTTTTCGCACCTGATTTCAATGGTGTGCAGAGCGTTAAGCCCACAGGTTTGCCTTAGATGACGTTTTCCGGACCTAATTACAATGGTGTGCAGAAAGATAAGGCTACAGGATTTTTCATGCGTGTATCCGCTTAGATAATCGACATACACTATTTAATGCGTTCTTATCGGGCCCTGGTGATTAATTACACTGATAAAGGGAACAGTGATTCTAACAGAATAAAGCCAACTCGCTTAATAATAGTCGGATTTATATCAATTAAACGGGACTTTCCCTTGTAAGTGATATACATGTATAATAATATACCAATGTTCCTTATCTGGTATATATACATTGTTCCCAATTTTAGTATAACATCACAGAATAAATGATTCAATGGTACGACATAATGTTCGTATGTTCAGAATTATATCAGTATTTGTATCTATATTTACAGCGACGTATGTTCAAAATTATACCAGTATTTGTATCTATATTTACAGCCACGTATGTCCAGAATTATACCAGTATTTGTATCTGTATTGGCAGCCACGTATGTCCAGAATTATACCAGTATTTGTATCTGTATTGGCAGCCACGTATGTCCAGAATTATACCAGTATTTGTATCTATATTTACAGCCACGTATGTTCAGAATTATACCAGTATCTGTATTGGCAGCCACGTATGTTCAGAATTATACCAGTATTTGTATCTATATTTACAGCCACGTATGTCCAGAATTATACCAGTATTTGTATCTATATTTGCAGCCACGTATGTTCAGAATTATACCAGTATTTGTATCTGTATTGGCAGCCACGTATGTCTAGAATTATACCAGTATTTGTATCTATATTTACAGCCACGTATGTCCAGAATTATACCAGTATTTGTATCTGTATTGGCAGCCACGTATGTCCAGAATTATACCAGTATTTGTATCTATATTTACAGCCACGTATGTCCAGAATTATACCAGTATTTGTATCTGTAACAGACACAACGCATGTCCAGAATTATACCAGTATTTGTATCTGTAACAGACACAACGTATGTCCAGAATTATACCAGTATTTGTATCTGTAACAGACACAACGTATGTCCAGAATTATACCAGTATTTGTATCTGTAACAGACACAACGTATGTCCAGAATTATACCAGTATTTGTAATTGTCTTTACTGTGAAGAATTCTAATTCATATTCAGTTGTTTCAATCAATTTCTGTATAAACTGTTCACAGTAACATCAATGTGTTGTATCCGGTTTCATAGGGTGAGCCTCAATATATTTATATGAATACGTGAAGGGATTGGGTGAGAGGAATATAGAACACAACTACTAGTACACTAACAGTATTATATTTTATTTACTAGAATAAAATAAACTTAACAGCCATTCCATATACATGTAAAATTTAATTTCTGGGTCCATATTGTTGCATGTGAGAATATGATATGATGAGTGGAATTTCAAAATACAGTATTATGGCAAAACACCCTTACACATAGACTGGTACCTGCACAGTTACATCTACCAGTTAGGGTTCAAACTTACTAGTAATACATATATGACTTATCTGACGTGAAGAAGGTTATTGTCACGACCAATCATGACATTTCATTTGTTTCTATGATCATACTTACATAATGGTTTTCAAATTACTTTTTTTGTAAATGTATTCTGTGATTCAAATACATCGGCATGCTATTCGTCAGAACCTTGACTAATGAATGTACAGGTTTGTTGTCCTATTCTTCCAGAAACCAGTTGGACACGAACAAGTTAAAAATATGTCAGGTGACCTTCAGCCAATGAAAATCAATAGAGAACAATATGTTGGAATTATTATACAGAACATAATAAAACGGAATGTATTTATATGACGCATATAATTACATGTATCTTGTTTGTCTAACTTACGATACATTTTGAATTACACATGATAAGCAATGGCATTTTATGTTTCCAATACATTTTATAGCACAATCGTAACGATGTCATATTTAAAATATTTCACTCTAACTAGCTTTGGGCACTGGGTCAACCAATGTTATCGGTGGAGAATTGACGTAATCATAGTGGATTGAAATCTCCTTCTAGCAGACAGTCGTGTACACTATATGTACAGGTAACCCTCATTCGTTACCTCCGAGTCTATCACAGTCGGACATTGTTTTTACTCTGCATGTATTCTATAAATCGTCACCCTGAAAATATATGTAACATATATATACTATTACTATATTGTGTTTGCCCAGGAAAGGTGTTTGTAGGTAAACTGCTCACCGGCGATATAGCCATGAATGGTGCTGATGAATGCGTAAAACCCGAATGTGTGTTTTACGTTTATTTATCGTCGCTACCGGTTGCCCATATGAGCCACGCCTCCTGAAGAGATTAGTCATTTTAGATATTTGGAGGATAATGCAATGATACAGACAGAGACCCATTCCAATCTCTACAATCTCCCCTGGTTCTTTTACGTGAACGGTGTAAAGCACCAACACGAGACCTCGGTTTAACGTCCCATCTGAACGACTGTTAATTTTATTATGGTCAGACGGGGGATCGAACCTGCGATCCCTGGATTACAAGTCCAGCGTGTTATCACTGGACTACAGATCCGTCTGTTTTTTTAAGAAAAATGTGTTAAATGGTATTCATAATTACGTTTTAGAAAAGATTTTTTCAACTTGCACTGGCTAAACATACATTATACATGGGCTGGTGTTCATTTTATCAACCCGTCCTATATGCGAGTGTATGCCAAAACCAACATATTTCATGACTAAAGTAAGGGGGTCATCTCATAGGCGAGATCGTCTTATAGGCGAGTATGGACTAATTATGTAAGTGTGTTTTTGCAATTGAGGTAAAGAATTTCAATAAAGAAGGATACCTTCACGACTAAACGTTCTCACAAGAAGCCAGTATTTTCTGATGTATCAACTAGTGTTGTTTCAGTTCCTTTAATTGTTGCGTTAGGTTGAACCGACTGTGTTATATTGTTACCTGCGAGAAAACAACATTTATAAATTATGCTCTAATTTCTGATACCTGTTCGCCGTCCCGTTTCTTTGACACAACCACATCAATTAAAAATTAGCTTAAAATAATATATTTACATGTATGTTATATGTTAATTCAAAGTAATATGTTACATTTTGGAAACAAATTCTAATACATGTCTTAATACATAATTATTTACTGACCATTAGACGCAAAAACAACCATAGGTACTCAAAATTGCAAGTGTCTAGTCAATTCTTTCTAGCCAATCCATAAACAATGTAAAACAAAAATACTAACCTTTCCTCACCCTCCCCCACCCACCACGAGCAAAACATATTTTATGCATTCGGTGATCAAATATGCCTTTTAAATAAATACAAACTTTAAGGGTCTCAATAGTCCATGTATTACTTGCCTTCTATAGTTGTGACCGAGCTTTGGCTAAAGCTAAACCCTGATTGTGACGTATTGTTCGTATCACTTCCAGCATTCCCGGTCCCCTGCACAGGGAAAGTTAGGGTTGTGATTCCTGTTCAAGACAAGAAAACATGATTTAGTTTGGATTCTACGCGAACATTGATGCTGCTATGCCAAAGTTTCCTACAAACCAGTGTAAAGTGCACAGTGACGGCACGTCCCGCAGTAGCAGCTCATTGAAGACTTCATCTCATCGACACAGACACAGTCTCTCGGGCTTTTTGTTTGAGCCCGGCATGAGGAGAACTGCCCGGGGATGCATTGACGTGACGAAGACCTTGAAGAGGATATCTGAGCTGGTTTCTGCTACTGTGGGATGGCAAATGTGGAGGATGTGACCCTAACAAGGCAGCAATCACCACCCAGGATGTGTGACCCTGGACCAGAGAAAGACGAATACTTATCGGGATGTCTGCACAAACAACGTAGCAACCACATACACGTCTAGAGAAACAAGTCGCCCGCATGCCTCAGCGGCGGAAGATACTATAAATAAAGCTACAGGAGTAGACTCACCAATGAACCCGGGTCGCACCATAGAGTGGAAAATATGTGAGATGGTATGGTGGTCACCAGATCATACAGTTGAGTTTTTTTCCGGATACTCCAGTTTCCTCCCATACGAATGATCATATATATGCATGTATGTATACGTGTTCGTCCTCGTCTACGAGTGATTAATATAAGCTGTTGGTTGAAGCTTGTTTAAATAAAGTGTATAAACGTGCATATGCAGAGTTAAATAGTGACTGCCCAACCCTCCCCATCCATGGTGTTGTAACTCGGACTAAATGGATTATTGAATGGCCAATGTAATTTCTC
The DNA here is from genome assembly GCA_014843695.1 of Archivesica marissinica. Lineage (NCBI taxonomy): Eukaryota > Metazoa > Mollusca > Bivalvia > Venerida > Vesicomyidae > Archivesica > Archivesica marissinica. The sequence continues at coordinate 68,167,239 of CM026403.1, read as the reverse complement.
ATCATATGGTTTCAAACTAAAGTGAATGTTGTCTGCATAGGGTGAAAGTGGAAAGGAAGCTCCACAATAGAAGAGACAAATTATGTTCTCTCCATACTACTGATAAGAAATAGGCACACTGTACATCAATATTTATGGGAATAGTTTATACAAATTAATCTTAGCTCGATTGCGAAATAAGTTCTTACAACTTATATTAATCACTATCGTGACCTCATTCCTGATGTAATCCAGGGACACGAGGGAGAGAGAAGAGGCAATGTGGAATTTAAATGCCTTCTTGCCTAAGGGTACAATCGTAACGGCTACGGCTGAGCGCGAACTCGGGGCCTTTCGCACCTAATGCGAACGCACAACAACTGCGCTATCAGGACTTCCACACGGGAATAGCTCTCGGCGTGGAGTGGCTGCTATATGTGAGCAGCGATAAAGGTGATGGGTGCTGTTTACGTGGAGCATATGGACACTTGAAACATACTGAAAAAAGGACCGTAAGCCTATTATTGAAACACATTTACCCCGTCAATATGCAATATGTATATCACACTATGCAACCAGATATAATAACTTGTTTTACTGTGACAAACTGACGGCAAGATGCATAAATCTCATATTCAAACTTTCATACTAAAGATGAGTTATTGCATTTTGTCACACAGGTTGAATATACCCACCTTGAGGTACAGGTCCAGTAAACGGAGGCGGTTCCGGTGCATTGAACATGATCGGTGGCATCTCTGAAGTGAAGAAAATCAGATCTCGTACAAGACGACGGGATATACGATGTAGCTAATAATAGTTAGTTTATTCAGAGCCAATACCATAGGACGGGAGATATACACATCTAATATGATCTAGCTAATGGTTTCCATAAATTTAAAGCAGCATTACATCGTAATAAAGGATGTTTTGGGTAAAGTATAAATACTAATGTGTGTGTGTTTACAAAAATCGAAATAGTCGCTCAGAAACAATACAATTCCAATAAATTTAAACCGTCGTATACGCGAATTTGTTTATCAACACACGAAATGTAAACACGCACAGCGCACATGCGTCAAACAACAGAGGATGTAGAAAACAACGTATATATTTTGAACATGAAATACTATCTATCTATCTTTCTCTAATGTCGAACCCCTCGCGGGGATGTAGAAATGTCCCTAAAAGACTTAGCTAACAGAGGTATGAATCAACATATCAAGTAATTTAATTAAAAAGACAACGTTGGACAAATGGGGACGATGCATTCCGAATGTAAACAAGTGTGGACGATGCGTTCCGGTTGTAAACAAGTGCGTGACCGATCGACTCGGAAAGTCCTACTTTCGGTTTCGTGTTTGTTTTATCGCAAAAAAACACTGTTTACCAAATGAACATAAGCATACAAAGCATAATGTTAGAATGTGTAGCAGCATTGCTACCCATACGTAAAATTTGAATTTTTCAAATATATTTTATTTCATAGGATGTAATGCTGCTTTAAATCGTTCATATACAATGAGGATATAGAAAAAGCTAACCTACATTATATAATAATTATTACATGAATACGAAACACGAAGAACTCCATCAAAGAAATATCTCATCTTTATTACAAAACACAAACTGAACAACTAAACATATTCCAAAATGTTTAAAACTATGTATTTATATAGTTATTGTTTTTCATGTAAAAATACACTTATCAAAAGTGTGCGTTTCTATGTCCTCTAGTTTATTAACGATCATTTTAGATGCACAGATTAGGCCATTTTATATTTTGAAAACAGGAAATTTAAGAGACGTAATCTGTGACATACTTATTGACATGAGTGTTTCTATTTTTAGAATTCAAAATGGTGTAACGTTTGATTGAATTTGAAGTGGTGCATATAGTACCACTACTACTACCATCTACAATTAAGGATATTCGAAGGAAACACGTCACACGTTCCCGGTACAACATGGCATAGTTTGACATACTTATAGGTATATAAATATAGGCTCGAACAAAGTCTGACTCTACAATTTATACAGGACAGGTACAATATAATACAAGTAAAAGCTTGCACCCTAATACAATTAACAATATTTCAGATGGTACATTAAACAGAGGTCTAGTGTCGGTGCTTTACATCGTGCAAGTAAAACAACCAGAGGAGACTCTGGAATGGGTCTCTGTCTGTATCATTGCACTATCCTCCAAAATCTAAAATGACTGATCTCTTCAGGAGGCGTCGCTCATATGGGCAACCGCTAGCGATGATAAATAAACTTAAAACACAGGAAGGAAGTTGAAAATAAGTAAAATCACAAACTTTGTATTTTAAGATTATCTATGACGAATGTTTATTAAGTAAATGTCATAAGGTGGAAAAATTGTTTAGCTAACCGGTAATTTTCGCTTAGTCGGCAACTCTCTAACAAGTAAGCTAACCCCGGGCGGCTTACACATAATTTCCTCATTGAAGCTATATGAAGCTATATTCACGTACGGGGATACATTGTCATTTAACCCTTTGGCACGCTAGCGGCAGATAAAATCACTTGCAAACAACATAGAGCCAGATCAGACGGCACAGACTAATAATAATATTATCAAAGCTAATTATCTTCCCTTGAGTAGGTTGTATCATTACCGTTTGGTGCTTGGTTGCTGCTATCTGCTATGAAAAACGAGAAATCTTTATTTAATGACGACGCAAATGGTCCATCTTTAAGGGAATGTGTCATGCTGCTTCCCGATGAATTGGCCACAACTGCGTCATTTCCGGCTATAGTGATGTCACTTCCGGCGACAATAGATGCAGCTTCCGGTGTGACAACACTTAGATCAGTAGCCAACGTTGTGTCAGGTCCTAAGCTCAGATCGATAACATTTGGTGAACCGTTCACTGTAAGAATACACACTTGATATAAGACTGTACATTATAAGTCCGGAGTGTTTAAACAATAGTGTATTCAAGCATGGTACATAACACAGGAATAGTTGCAACAGCATAGTTAGGATTGCGAAACAAGTTACACCTCGTTCTCTCTCACTCTCTCTCTCTCTCTCTCTCTCTCTCTCGTCCTCCCTCTCTCTCCTCACCATTTCCTAAATCGACTGCACGCAATCCGACTGGTAAGCCATCATCTCCATATTATTTTTACTTACACTTATATCATTACAGTTGAATAAAACTTGTCACGTTCATAAATGTATATACACTCTGCCATAGTTTATGAAAATTATGTTTGTCATGGAGAAAATCTAAATAAGCTACTAGCTTCCGATTTAATCCATTTGTTCTTGTATATTAATGTTACAACATGATGTAAATATTGATAAAATAAAATATGTTTAAACTAAACAAGTTACATATATAGTAACGTATTCGAATCCCTTTCCTTAAATACGATTACATGCACACACACACATATTAAATCGAATCCCTTTCCTTCAATACGATTACATGCACACACACATATTAAATCGAATCCCTTTCCTTCAATACGATTACATGCACACACACATATTAAATCGAATCCCTTTCCTTCAATACGATTACATGCACACACACATATTAAATCGAATCCCTTTCCTTCAATACGATTACATGCACACCACACACATATTAAATCGAATCCCTTCCTTCAATACGATTACATGCACACACACATATTAAATCGAATCCCTTTCCTTCAATACGATTCATGCACACACACACATATTAAATCGACCCTTTCTTCAATACGATTACATGCACACACACATATTAAATCGAATCCCTTTCCTTCAATACGATTACATGCACACACACATATTAAATCGAATCCCTTTCCTTCAATACGATTACATGCACACACACATATTAAATCGAATCCCTTTCCTTCAATACGATTACATGCACACACACATATTAAATCGAATCCCTTTCCTTCAATACGATTACATGCACACACACATATTAAATCGAATCCCTTTCCTTCAATACGATTACATGCACACACACATATTAAATCGAATCCCTTTCCTTCAATACGATTACATGCACACACACATATTAAATCGAATCCCTTTCCTTCAATACGATTACATGCACACACACATATTAAATCGAATCCCTTTCCTTCAATACGATTACATGCACACACACATATTAAATCGAATCCCTTTCCTTCAATACGATTACATGCACACACATATATTATCTTATGACAGGTTATATGACAAGCATTGTTTAGTATGACATATTTTATAATGCTATAAAGCGTGTTTAAGCACAAGAAGGAAATACAACATGCAACAAAAAACTGATGCTTTTGTTGGAATGTTTCGTTTTGATATAAGATGTGGCTGCTCCAGATCCCCCCTCCCACAACCGTTGTCCGGAGTGGATTAGTAGTAACAGGCTGTACTATTTATCCGAGGATCGAGTATTCAGTCTCCCGCTCCTGTACACCACTTGTTTACGTCGCGTGCAATAAATATATCACACACCAACCATCTAAACACAAATGCATTCATACCCGGACGTTTAGCTTAGATTAGTTTATGCAAATTCATTACATTCTTACAACTTACATTAATCACTCTCGAGACCATATTTAAATGTCTTGCACAATCGTAACGGCCTCTGCGGTGCTCGAACTCCGGGCCTTTCGCACCTGAAGCGAACGCTCTACCACTGCACTAGCACGACTTCCACGCTTAATAATATTATAAAATGAATTAACAGATTAGGAACCTAGATATCAATCAAATAGACCCTGAACAGATCTAACCTAAATTACTTTCATCATAAGCATTAGTATACAGTTATTTAAAACTGTTCTCACCTGTTTCAAAAGCACCAAAAGGTTGGAAACTTGGTGGTTCGTGTTGACCACTAACAGTATTTATGGTAGCTGCTGACTCTCTGCTCACACCGTTGTTCACGAAGCCATCATCACCAAGAATATGTCCCACTCTAACTAAGCGAAATCCGGTATTATCGCCTGTGGGGTTCATCTCAACTGGTCGTTCTGAAAACTTTGTCGCAGCAATGTTCCAGCCTTGTTCACTTGGTCCAGATGAGATAGATCCCGTTCTGTTTCCAATTCCGGCATCTTGTTGGTTCGATGTTGTTTCAACAAAATTTGTGAATCCGCCAAACTGATTCGTATTAGCTCCTATACTGTTTTTAAACTCAGTTTGGGTTGAGCCACCGAACTGGAATCCGTCTATGCTTGACATGTTTGGTTGGAACACACTTTGACCGGACATACCAAACTGAACGCCGCTCTGACCGGGAATATCTGACTGGAAGCCATTATTAATATTATTTGTGAGAATATTTGGTCCTAGTCCCAACTGGTTTGGGTTTATTTGTTGTTCGGGAATGTGTGGTATTTGTTGATGCAGTTGTAATGGTTGGAACTGAATATTAATGTTTTCGGAGGATGAAGGTTGTGTGCCGGTTGTAAATGCAGGCCCGGCGGCTCCTCCTGATGGTCTGACGAAGCCAAAATTTGGACTGGTAATTTGACCGCCAGCCATTCCTCCGATAGATGGCCCCGCAACACCTTGTCTGAAAGCTACTCCTGGAAAGCCCGGGAAACCAGTTGTCTGAAAATTTCCGGTTGAAAATGGGCCTGGGAAGAAATCACTTTGGACGAAGTTCCGGGCGCCGTCTGCGAATGGGAATGCGGGTCCGTTTGGGGACCCCGGCATCATGGGTACGGTGGGGGCGCCACTGAAGCTCCTTCCAGCAGTGAAACTTGGACCACGCTGGCGAATAATAGGTCGCTGTGCAGTCTGTGACGGGAATATAGCAGAACCTAAAATAAAGATATTTTCCGTCGGTACTATAAATATGAAGCAAATAGTACTGTATGGCGGCATAATTTCGCGGTAACTTTAATTCACGGATTATTGAGCATGTTCTTGCTTGATTAAATACACAGACGCATATGGTATACAGTAAATAAAATACGGAATATATAACTTGCTGCAATATTTGAGATAAGTTTAAACGTTATTTATTTTACAACTTATATTAATCACTCTCGTTGGCGCGTATGAAACCCTGTATGTGGTCATTCGTGTGGGAGGAAACCGGATTACCCGGAGAGAAAAAAACGTGTCCGATCTGGCGAACACCGTACTATCTCATCTCACATACTTCCCGGTCCGAGGATCGAATCCAGGTTGCATTGGTGATAAGCGAGCGCGTCTACCACTGCGCTAATCGGACAGATATTTGCGATAGTTCATGCAAACACAGTGATATATGTTACTTATATGTGTCTGATATTTCCGATTTTCTAAATCATAAATCTGTGGTCATTTAAATATTTGTTGATAATTTACAATGTACATGTATTACTACTGCTAATGAAGAGAATTAAAACGTCTTCAGGCCCGTAGCCACACTGAGGCACACCGAGGCTGATGCCTAGGTTAAAATTTCTAATGCAACCAAAAATTAAATGAAAAATGAAATAAATAAAATGCAAAAAATATTCGTTTGCTGTATAAAATGTTGACTGCTAGAAAGGCTGGACGGTCAGTACATAATTATACGTCTAAACTCATTAAATCAGAAAAAGCAGGAAACCGCTTCTATGCACCAACAATGTTAATGGGGAACATGCCCACGGGCCCCCTAGATTGCCTCGGTTGAAATTAGCCTCTGGCTACGGTACTGGTCTTGCGTATCTCTGCAATATTACACGATACTGGAAGAATACAGGTCGCCAAAGTAACACAGGAATAATTGGTTAAAACATCATTGAAAATCGCTAGCCTCCACATTATGTTAAATAATTTGTTTAATATACATGTATGTAGAACTTTACATTACGATTTGCGATTATTCAACCTCCCGTGGCCTTCTTAGTGGGTAGGTGTTCAGCCTCACACCATGACGACGGGATAGCTTCCAATAAAATGAGTGTGGTTTACGTGGATACTAGAACTTATGTGTAAACTGGTTTTGAATATCAAGCTATGTTGATTGGTATGTAATCATGTATTATTATGTATATATGTGTCAAGAAACTGTCTGTCTGTGTCTGCTATTTGTTTGTTGTCGAATCGAAATATTTAGTCAATAAGTGTGTTGGTAGTCACAACAAGGACCTTGTAAAACAAGTCATGTACGTTGCAGTGCCAGGGAAATGTTGATGCATCACCACCAATAATAGCTGGAAAGTCGCCATATGCCATAGGCCTTTGCTTCGACGCTAAACCCCTAAAACAAACAAACACACAAACAAACATACAAACACACAAACGTAGACTATGGTAACTAAACTTTAAATACCGTTTATTATACTGATGCTGAATCTGCACCTACCTGGTGAAAATTGCCCAGCGGATGGTTGTGCAGAAGAGAAGGTTGGGCCTCCAAACTGACCGCTCATTGGACCTACCATCTGACCACCCATTTGACCTCCGAATGGTCTTCCAAACTGAATATGCATCTGCCCATCTGTCTGTCTGCCAAGCTGAACTGCTCCAGTCTGAGTAAGCCCCGTTGCAGACTGCTGGTCATTGGTGATGTGTCCTTGCGTTGCAGTAGGAACTGTAAGTAAGTAAGTAAGTAAGTAAGTAAGTAAGTAAATTCTTTATTTACGTAATAACTATCATTGTTATTTGTTGAACATATGTTACTATTTTCAAGACACTGTAATAATAATAATAATAATAATAATAATAATAATACTAATAAACTTGACTTTATTTAACGAGAGAACTCATTTGAACAATTAAGTCAATCTACCATATCAACAAATTAAAACAATGAAATAGCATAATGAAACATGTGAACAATGACCAGTAAAACTTTCATGAGAAATAAGATATAAGCGGCAAGAACTAATACTTATATACATGTATACTCATTATGTATCAGTTTATTAGGTTAACGGTATGTTCTTAGCACCACCTGATACATAAAGCGTTGAAGTGTGGAACAGAATGAGCTTGTTGATGTGACAAGGGAGGGAATATAAGAACGATTGTCTAAAATAGTCGATACTTTGGCTTTGGAACAGAATGAGCCGTTTTGATGTGACAAGGGAGGCAATATAAGAACGATTGTCTAAAATAGTCGATACTTTGGCTTTGGAACAGAATGAGCCGTTTTGATGTGACAAGGGAGGCAATATAAGAACGATTGTCTAAAATATTCGATACGTTGGCTTACGAGGGTAGAGTTGGAGGATGCTCCAAGTTTTGAGTAAATATGTGTCTGGCATTACAGGCATTAATTTGGTATTACAGACATACATGCATCAACTGCTGAACTCGGACATTATTTAAAGAATATTGATGTTTGTTTTTTACGTTTATTTATCGTCGCTACCGGCTACCCATATGAAGAGATTAGTCATTTTAGATTTTTGGAGGATAGTGCAATGATACAGAAAGAGACCCATTCCAGAGTCTCCTCTGGTTCTTTTACGTGCACGGTGTAAAGCACCGACACGAGACCTCGGTTTAACGTCGCATCTGAAAGACTGTTAATTTTATTAGGGTCAGACGGGGAATCGAACCTGCGATCCCTGGATTACCAGTCCAGCGTGTTACCACTGGACTACAGATCCGTCTGTAAGAATATTGATCAATCTAGATATTGATCTTATTGGATCAACCTGATTCTCCATTTCCTTAACTTAAATATCATATAATCGATTATCGATTAGAAATATCAAATACTATTTTTAATATTATGTGAATCATAATTAAATGCAATAAATGTAGAGTGGTGGAACTTATGCTCGGCGTATTCCTATGCTCGGCGTATTTTCCATTTTCATCCGTATTTAAAATATTTATATAGTTCCAGGCTAATTTCGCTGACAGAGCTGAAGCATGGTTCAATAGCATTCCGTTGAGTGTATCGGTGGGCTGATGCAACTGTCACGTGACTTGTCCAGCAGACGAATATAAACAAGCAAATCATTGGGAGAATATTTCCACCGAAACTGTTGCGGTGTATGAGCAATTCGGGTAGCTATCCGAACTTAAAAAATCTACACCTAACCAGAAAAATATTTTCTATAACATTTCTGATTAAGACCAATAAATGTTTTTACTCAATGATGTACTATATCAAAATAAGATATTCAACAAGTTATGGTGGATAAATATAAAATAACAAGTACGCCGTGCATAGGTGCCCTAAAGTCTTCAGTTCCCCATATAAACGGGTGCCGACCGACACCATTGCGATAGCTGTATTGAGCAGCAAGGTAAATGATGACACTAAAACTGTCAACAAGAGTGTTTGAAAGTTGTTTTCACGACTTAAGAAAATAATAATATACGGCAAGTGCTATTAACATTTTATTTTGGTCATTATATGTGAGATTTACGCCGAGCATACGTTCCACCACTCTAATGTTTTCTTTGCGTTATTTTAAAACCTATTTCCAACAATGTATCCGTATAAACGGATTCGGCCATTTTGTCTGGAAAAGAGTTAACTTAAAGTTGACAGTTTCTTACGAAGGTTGGTGCACTAAGTACTGGTTAACCGCCGGAGCCTGTCCAGGTAAGGTGTTGTTAGGGAAACTGCCCGTCGTACATATGGACACTCGTTAGCGACGTTAAATAAACATACTAACGTTCTTGTATTTTTAGTTGTATGCATTACCGGGTAATCAGTATGAACTTACCAGCAGGTATTTGCACGATTTCTGGAACATTTGGAAATACTGAAATAAATATTAATCCACAGCTTGAAAATGTATATAAACACCACATTACACCCGCAAATATAAAACACAACTTGTTTGTTTTACGTTTATGTATCGTCGCTACCGGTTACCCATATGAGCGACGCCTCCTGCAGAGATTAGTCATTTTAGATTTTTGGAGGATAGTGCAATGATACAGACAGAGATCCATTCCGGAGTCTCCTCTAGATCTTTTACGTGCACGGTGTACAGAACCAACACGAGACCTCGGATTAAAGTCCCATCTGAAAGACTGTTAATATTATTATGGTCAGACGCGGGGATCGAACTTGTGATCCCCGGATTACCAATCCAGTGTGTTAACCACAACAACCATCTAATCCTATTAATAGTGTATATTTATAGCATGTCACAGGAGTTTGGAGTATTATACAGTTTTAAATAAACAATTAAAAATACAGTCAAGAAAATGTAACTGCTTAATGAAGGTAGTTTATTAACAGACGTTTAAACATTATTTAGTTTACAACGATTGCGAAACAACTTATAGTAATCACTTTCGTTGGCGCGGTTGAAATCGTGAATGTGGTTATTCGTGTAGGAGGAAACCGGAGTACCCGGAGAAAACCCACCCGTCCGATCTGGCGACCACCGTACCATCTCACATACGTCCCGGTCCGAAGATCGAACCAGGGTTGCATTGGTGAGAAGCGAGCGCGCTAACCACTGCGCTAATCGGACAAACGTTAAATATAGAACTTAAAGGAAAATTGGTATTCTGGTAACTACTGGTTGATTAATACAAGGTTTGACTATGATCTATATCTTTGGCAGATTTAAAAAGAAAACGTGTTGGTATGTCTCAGTTGAGATATTGGCGGTGGGGTTAGGCAAAACAAACTGTTGGTACTCCAAACCCATGTGACTGGCTATACCAAGCTATGCTAGCAAAATAGTATTTGTAAAGCATGCGCAAAGTTGCTATGTATAAGGGACACAATAATGGGTATCGATGATTTACAAGCGAAATTTAATTTTAAAAGATTCGCACATTAGTAGAACAAATCATTTGGAAAGCGAAACTGTGTTTTAAAACTTTTAATAAATATTAATTCTGCTTAGCTATAGGCAAAGCTTTAATGAAATAATAGCTAGATTATTGTGCAACTGTTGTCTTAAATGAGCACTATATATATATATATGACATATTTTTACTTTTTAAATATTATTGTATTGTACTATGTATTTTAGTTGTGTTAACGCAATAACATTGAGGAGGCGGTGTCAACAGGTGGATGCATAGGGTATGGAAATCTAGCGATTCATTGCCGGAGTCGCTTGGTAAGAGTTAGTTTTGAATGGTAACCTATTTGTCCGCGAGATCTGCGCCCTTGGCGGCGATGTCTTTCCCGGTACTCGGACCGTCTTTCTGAAGGCCTTCTAAGAAATGGTGGTCGAGGAGGTATCATTCGTGGTTCAGCTAACGGGATATATGAGCGCTGACCTGGAGGTTGACGAGGTGCACTCCGTGTCAAAGGTGGAGGATGAGCCGAAAGTCGAGTCTGAACACGCAACGACTGAGGAAGAGGAGGAGGGTGTGGCAGGCGCTGCGTAAACACGTTGCTGGGCAGCTGCTGTCGAGACGGGCGTCGATCTAGGTATACAAGAGTCGGAGGTCGAGGCGGATGTCGTGTATGAACACGTAACGCCTGGGGAGGAGACGGTGGCAATCGCTGCGCAAACATGTCGCTAGGCAACTGCTGTAGAGACATGCGTTCAACTCGATGCGCAAGTTGAATGCCTGGCGGATGTTGTATTCTCTGAACTGGCATTCCGGATCTAGAGCCAGTAGACACGACGGTGTCGGGTGAGCCGAATCCAGGACGTTGGGGCTGGTTTGGTCGCCTACCGTCAATCAGTGGCCTGGCAAGCTCCACGGATCCCCTGTTTGTCTCTATATACGCATCAGCTAGAAGCAGAACATGCGAGCAAGAACGCAAGAGTGTAATGTGAGACATTGGTCAGTTACTGCCCCTGAATACTCCCTAACAGTAGATAGATCCTATTAAGTGTTTCCTTTGTTTTTATCGTTGTTTCCTTTGCACAACATGCTAGCAATTTTAGTCCATTATCGCTTCATATGATTATTAAATCACTATTATTCGACATATCTTCTACAGTATTCGCAATGGGTACTTATTTGTAAAACAATGTAATCAGTTAATTAACACGTTATTGATAAAATCACAATTATCATACCGCAACATCTGGTTAGGGAGCAACAGTAAAAACAAAGGATTCTAACTGAAAGGACCTATTTACATTTTGGAATAAATCAGACTTTATCTACCAAGGGAGGTAATAGATAAAATGAGATATGTCTCTCATTAAATATATACCGAAACCATCAAAAAACTGTGCACTTTTATATTGAGCGTTACTTCGATTTGATCAGATCACAAGTACAATTACAAGTATGGGTTTTACTGTCATGAGTGAAGAATATAATTCTTCACACAATAATTCTTCACACATTGCACTAATTTACCTGTGTGTTTTACGTTTATTTATCGTCGCTACCGGTTGCCCATATGAGCGACGCCTCCTGAAGAGATTAATCATTATAGATTTTTGGAGGATAGTGCAATAATACAGACAGCGACCCATTCCAGAGTATCCTCTGATTCTTTTACGTGCACGGTGTACAGCACGGACACGATACCTCGGTTTAATGTCCCATCTGAAAGACTGTTAATTTTATTAGAGTCAGACGGGGGATCGAACCCAATAGTTGGCACATTTTCATACAAATTTGCTTTCATGTTTTTCTAAAAGGATATAAATTTTACCTCTAAGGCAAGTGCACAGTTTCTTGAGACGAGATGGTGTCATAATATATTTCAGTGAACACTAGTATTCGTAATACAGTCTACATCCACTATGTCGAATTCGGTGGGACCGAACAAAATACTTCGACATAACCGAAATTTGACTTAACGAAATTCGATATAAACGGAGCCAGTTATATGTAACATGATAGTGTCTGAAACAGGACTTTGATCCGACATCGAGATAACCGGATAATTCGACATAACCGACTTTGACATAACGGATGTAGACTGTACTATATAAGTTTATATATATATATCTATCTATATATTAGTTGAGAGTAAGAACATATGATAAGCTAGTGAACAGGGGTTTGAAGCAGAACAATTTTTATTTTATAAAATTAAGGTCAAGATTCTAAATAGTTAAGAAATGAAATTGTGGTCTAACTTGTAATCCTTTGAGAAAGGCAGCGGTGTTACAGTCAATCTTGCTTAGTTTAATCATATTGTATTACTCGATTCGTTTTACATATACAATGTGCATGTGAATACAAAATACAAATTAAAGAGAGGTAAACGGGTCGGGCCACAAGTTCTAGCAACATTAGTTACGGCCCTTTCCGAATCAATCTTGCTCGAGATACCACGTCTATTAAAATACCACGTCTATTAAGACACCACGTCTTTTAAGATACCACGTCTATTAAGATACCACGTCTATTAAGATACCACGTCTATTAAACGTCTATTAAGATACCACGTCTATTAAGATACCACGTCTATTAAGATACCACCTCTATTAAGATACCACGTCTATTAAGATATCACGTATATTAAGATACCACGTCTATTAAGATATCACGTATATTAAGATACCACGTCTATTAAGATACCACGTCTATTAAGATACAACGTATATTAAGATACCACGTCTATTAAGATACCACGTCTATTAAGATACCACGTCTATTAAGATACCACGTCTATTAAGATACTACGTCTATTAAGATACTACGTCTATTAAGATACCACGTCTATTAAGATACCACGTTTATTCAGAAACCAATTCATGCTTGTGTGGCTAGGAAGCAGATTATTGTATTAAGTATTAAAACAGTTGTACAACAGAGAACACGTGTTTGTATATCCATCGTGGGGTCTCTAAGTACAAGATTGACTGTATTGTATTGTCATAATTATATTATATTGGTGTACATGTATCTAGTGTTGAGATTTCAAACCCCTGTGGTTAGTGTGCGCATCACTGTATGCAACCCGATACAAGATTTCGTCTTTGGATTTAAACCGATACTGAATAACTGTAACCCACTTTCAATGTGGGATTTAAGTTATAATCGAGCTCCGAAAGAACGTGTATAATATAGTATGCAGGCTTTTTGTTTAGAAATTGTGGACAGGAATATTACTTCAATAATACTACAGGGATACTTATCGTAGCTTCACCATATCCATGTGCATAGCTAGCGATTTTCAATGTGTAGGTCCGACTCTTAGATTGAGCACCAACTGATACGAGTTTGCGAGATGGGTCTGGTCCTCTGGGGGCATGCTCCCCTGGACATTTTGATTCCTAGAACGTTGGAGCATTGATAATTTACGTCTTCTATGTTCAAATATCGATGTTTTCAGAAATTAATTATTAATTTGACTGTTTTATGTCGTGCAGAATGTATGTTACCGTCAAGTTGATAACCAAACTCTTCGTCATATCTCCCCGCCCCCGCCCCCGCCCCCGCCCCCACACTACAGTTTTTATTGTATGTTTGGTGTTTTATATATATATTTATTTTCTGGGATAATCTGTAGGCCCAGGCCTTCATGGCTTTATAGTAGCTACGTGCCTCAATTACCATTGATCCATATTCCTTCATTGTTCACACTCCGTGGTGTCATTTTCAGAGTAAAACAATTCGTTGTATCGGGCTGCATAATGTGAATAATTTAAAGTTATATAAACAAGTGGAGTTAAGTATTTCGATTGCGTTCTTACAACTTCGGTATATTAATCACTCTCGAGACCTCATTCCTGATGGAATCCATCGACACGAGGGAGAGAGAAGAGGCAAAGTGGAATGTATATGCCTTGCACCAGGGCACACTCGTAACGGCTCCAGCGGGGCTCGGACTCCGCGCATTTCGCACCTGAAGCGACTACGACTTCCGCAAGGGGAAGTAATTAGTGATATATGAAGACATTACTAGTTAATTTCATTGGTTTAAACAACATTGCATGCATCAATGAAACGTTATATTTCTGATATAAAACAGGTCACACGCATGGATAACCGCATAACAAACAGCATACATTATTTTGTGTGTGTTTTACGTTTATCTATCGTCGCTACCGGTTGCCCATATGAGCGACGCCTGCTGAAGAGATTAGTCATTTTAGATTTGGAGGATAGTGCATGATACAGAGAGTGACCCATTCCAGAGTCTCCTCTGGTTCTTTTAAGTGCACGGTGTGAAGCACCGACACGAGACCTAGGTTTAAAGTCCCACCTGAAAGACTGTTAATTTTATTAGTGTCAGATGGGGGATCGAACCTGCGATCCCTGGATTACTAGTCCAGCGTGTTATCACTGTACTACAGATCAGGTTGTAGCATAAATTATAAGTCTCCGTGGCCTAGTGGTTACGGCGCCAGTCTACGAAACGGGAGGTCGAATGGTTACCGATTGCCAGGCGCCTGGCCTTAAAGGATATGATTCGGGAAGTACTGATGTCCATAAGAGGTGTCTCATAAGTCAGAAATGAAATGACTGGCCCTTTCAATAGGGGTGACACTAAAATAAAGAAACACAGTCTCTACAGTCAAACCTGTGTTAGTGGTCACCTCTATTAAGCAGCCAACCTGTATTAAGCAGCAAGTTTCCAGATTCCCAATATGCTGTCTTATTATACAGTTGACCTCTATTAAGCAGCCACCTGTGCTAAGCAACCACTTTCTGAGATTCCCTTGGCTGGCTGCTTTAGACAGGTTTGACGGTACGTTTACATATCATTTTCTCACATATCACTCTAGCAAATGCTTAGGATTTGTATGGGTACATTTTCCAGTTTCGATTAGTATGTTTATATCAGTGTCTGTTTGCATTTTCCATAGCTGCGATGTAATAAGTATGCGTATTTCTTACCTTGGCTTGGCTGACCAAATATAATGCCGCTTCCGCCTGCAAAAAACAAACAATTATATTTTTTTATTATTTTTTATTATATTTAATATATATTATTATATATTATTTAATTATAAGACTGCATTTTTAAAGTGAGTATCTAGGAATATACAGCTCATTATTTAAGTTGTTGTGGTTTGGGTTTGGTTTTTGGTGTTTGGGGGTGGTGTTTTTGTGGGGGGTTTTTGGTTGGTTTTTTTTTTGTTTGGTTTTTTTTTTGGGTTTTTTTGGTGTTGGTTTGTTTTGGGGGTGTGGTTTTTTTTGTTTTGTGTGATAAGTTATTGTGTGTTGGTTTCCCGAAACATTATAATATGAATGTGTCCCTGCAGATCCATATACAGTCTACTTCCGTTATGGTGAATTCCATAGGACCTAAACAAAATATTTCGACATAACCGAAGTTTGATTTGATATAAACAGATACAGTTATATGTAAAATGATAGTGTCTGAAACGGGACTTTGATCCGACTTCGAGATAACCGGAGAATTCGACATATTACTTAATAAATATATGCATTATTTCTAAGCAATAATTTAATTTGAGCTCGATTGCGAAACAAGTTCCTACAACTTATATTAATCACTCTCGATACCTCATTCCTGATGGATTCCATCGCCACGAGTGAGAGAGAAGAGGTAATGTGGAATTTAAATGCATTACCTAAATCGTAACTGCTCCAGCGGGCGCAAACTCTCTCTATTTTGCATCTGAAGCGAACGCGCTACCACTGCGCTATCACGACTCTGCTCTGCTTTGCTCACAGATACTACATACGTACCGTGACTAAGTATCGAACACGGTACCCCTCGAGTCCATGTCCACTACTCTACCACTGGACCACGGAAACAACACTTCTACATGTACCGTGACTAAGTATCGAAAACGGTACCCCTCGAGTCCATGTCCACTACTCTACCACTGGACCACGGACACAACACTACTACACGTACCGTGACTAAGTATCGAACACGGTACCCCTCGAGTCCATGTCCACTACTCTACCACTGGACCACGGACACAACACTACACACGTACCGTGACTAAGTATCGAACACGGTACCCCTCGAGTCCATGTCCACTACTCTACCACTGGACCACGGACATAACACTACTACACGTACCGTGACTAAGTATCGAACACGGTACCCCCGAGTCCATGTCCACTACTCTACCACTGGACCACGGACACAACACTTCTACACGTACCGTGACTAAGTATCGAACACGGTACCCCTCGAGTCCATGTCCACTACTCTACCACTGGACCACGGACACAACACTACTACACGTACCGTGACTAAGTATCGAACACGGTACCCCTCGAGTCCATGTCCACTACTCTACCATTGGACCACGGACACAACACTACTACACGTACCGTGACTAAGTATCGAACACGGTACCCCTCGAGTCCATGTCCACTACTCTACCATTGGACCACGGACACAACACTACTACACGTACCGTGACTAAGTATCGAACACGGAACCCCTCGAGTCCATGTCCACTACTCTACCATTGGACCACGGACACAACACTACTACACGTACCGTGACTAAGTATCGAACACGGTACCCCTCGAGTCCATGTCCACTACTCTACCACTGGACCACGGACACAACACTACTACACGTACCGTGACTAAGTATCGAACACGGTACCCCTCGAGTCCATGTCCACTACTCTACCATTGGACCACGGACACAACACTACTACACGTACCGTGACTAAGTATCGAACACGGTACCCCTCGAGTCCATGTCCACTACTCTACCATTGGACCACGGACACAACACTACTACACGTACCGTGACTAAGTATCGAACACGGTACCCCTCGAGTCCATGTCCACTACTCTACCACTGGACCACGGACACAACACTTCTACACGTAACTGCTGCATGTTAATATGATGTTCACAATTATTTAAATTATATTTAGGCATTAGAAAATTCGGCGTCATTAGAGATGTCAGGAAATGTTGAGCCATCCACTGTATGTACGGTACATTGTATTCACAAACATGATTCTAGAACATGCATGCCTACACGTTGGCAAAGAAAGACAAGTGTTCATTAACTTTTAGAAACACGCCGGCAAAACAATGATTATACATATAACTAATTATTATACAATACAGTCTTGGTTAATAAAGTGATCAAAATTAGTTTACATGTGTGTCGTTGTTTTACACATCAGTACAGTAACCATGACGAATGTTAAATATATTCTGCATTTGTAATATAAAATGTAACCATGACGAATGTTAAATATATTCTGCATTTGTAATATAAAATCTAACCATGCCGAATGTTAAATATATTCTGCATTTGTAATATATAATGTAACCATGACGAATGTTAAATATATTCTGCATTTGTAATATAAAATCTAACCATGCCAAATGTTAAATATATTCTGCATTTGTAATATATAATCTAACCATGACGAATGTTAAATATATTCTGCATTTGTAATATAAAATCTAACCATGCCGAATGTTAAATATATTCTGCATTTGTAATATAAAATCTAACCATGACGAATGTTAAATATATTCTGCAT
Organism: Archivesica marissinica; assembly: GCA_014843695.1. NCBI lineage: Eukaryota > Metazoa > Mollusca > Bivalvia > Venerida > Vesicomyidae > Archivesica > Archivesica marissinica. Next base: position 68,148,993 of record CM026403.1, on the reverse strand, counting down.
TTGTAATATAAAATCTAACCATGCCGAATGTTAAATATATTCTGCATTTGTAATATATAATGTAACCATGACGAATGTTAAATATATTCTGCATTTGTAATATAAAATGTACCATGACGAATGTTAAATATATTCTGCATTTGTAATATAAAATCTAACCATATCGAATGTTAAATATATTCTGCATTTGTAATATAAAATCTAACCATCGAATGTTAAATATATTCTGCATTTGTAATATAAAATCTAACCATATCGAATGTTAAATATATTCTGCATTTGTAATATAAAATCTAACATCCAATGTTAAATATTCTGCATTTGTAATATAAAATGTAACCATGCCGAATGTTAAATATATTCTGCATTGTAATATAAAATATACCATGCCGAATGTTAAATATATTCTGCATTTGTAATATAAAATCTAACCATGACGAATGTTAAATATATTCTGCATTTGTAATATAAAATCTAACCATGCCGAATGTTAAATATATTCTGCATTTGTAATATAAAATCTAACCATGACGAATGTTAAATATATTCTGCATTTGTAATATAAAATCTAACCATGCCGAATGTTAAATATATTCTGCATTTGTAATATAAAATCTAACCATGACGAATGTTAAATATATTCTGCATTTGTAATATAAAATCTAACCATGACGAATGTTAAATATATTCTGCATTTGTAATATATAATCTAACCATGACGAATGTTAAATATATTCTGCATTTGTAATATAAAATCTAGCCATGACGAATGTTAAATATATTCTGCATTTGTAATATATAATGTAACCATGACGAATGTTAAATATATTCTGCATTTGTAATATAAAATCTAACCATGACGAATGTTAAATATAGTCTGCATTTGTAATATATAATGTAACCATGACGAATGTTAAATATATTCTGCATTTGTAATATAAAATCTAACCATGACGAATGTTAAATATATTCTGCATTTGTAATATAAATTCTAATCATGCCGAATGTTAACTATATTCTAAATCTGTAAAATAAAATCTAATCATGCACGAATGTTAACTATATTATCGATGTATATCAAACTATTTTAGGCAGGCATCTCTACATTTAAGATGTATACCTTGCCGCCCGTTTAAGCCTGTCGGACCATTGGTTACGACAGTCGGATGTCGACTGACGTCGGGGACAGTTGTAGAACCGTCGGTACCGACGACCGTTACAGCATCTGGAGTGAAAGTAGCTCCGCCCGGAAAACTAACAGTAGACAAGTCAAAGCGACCTGTATCGGTTGGGCCAGGTAGTGTGAATGTTGATCCGAATCGACTCCCTCGCCCAAACATTGCTCGGCTGGCAAATGGAGAGAGCAGGGGTCCGATGGGACTAAATGGTGTTCCGAAGAATTGACTTCTGATTACTGTTTGCAAAACAAAACGGCATTATCATTTCAGTATTAGTTGTCAAAAAGGTGACTAGGCAGTTATTTTGCATTGAACAGTTTTTGATTTATTTTAATGGCGTCGTTATTACAAACTGCGGCGGTACTATTAAACATTGTGTCGTTATTACAAACTGCGGCGGTACTATTAAAAATTGTGTCGGTATTACAAACTGCGGCGGTACTATTAAAAATAGCGTCGTTATTACAAACAACGGCGGTACTATTAAAAATGGCGTCGTTATTACAAACAACGGCGGTACTATTAAAAATGGTGTCGTTATTACAAACAACGGCGGTACTATTAAAAATGGCGTCGTTATTACAAACAACGGCGGTACTATTAAAAATGGTGTCGTTATTACAAACAACGGCGGTACTATTAAACATGGTGTCGTTATTACAAACAACGGCGGTACTATTAAAAATGGCGTCGTTATTACAAACAACGGCGGTACTATTAAAAATTGTGTCGTTATTACAAACTGTGGCGGTACTATTAAAAATGGTGTCGTTATTACAAACAACGGCGGTACTATTAACAATGGTGTCGTTATTACAAACTGTGGCGGTACTATTAAAATGGTGTCGTTATTACAAACAACGGCGGTACTATTAACAATGGTGTCGTTATTACAAACTGCGGCGGTACTATTAAAATGTTTGTAGTTATTACAAACTGCGGCGGTACTATTAAAAATGGTGTCGTTATTACAAATGAAGCTTTGTCGTTATTACAAATGAAGCTTTATTACAAATATCTTCTAATCACACATTGCGTCGATATTACAAATGCGGATGCTATTAAAAGTTATTACACATTCGGATGCTATTAAAAGTTATTACACATTCGGATGCTATTAAAAGTTATTACACATTCGGATGCTATTAAAAGTTATTACACATTCGGATGCTATTAAAAGTTATTACACATTCGGATGCTATTAAAAGTTATTACACATTCGGATGCTATTAAAAGTTATTACAAATTCGGATGCTATTAAAAGTTATTACAAATTCGGATGCTATTAAAATTTATTACAAATTCTCTTGCCAACTCTCAAACAATTTTATAACACAACACGTGATCTCAATTATCATTTTAATCAATGTAATAACTTCTATATAGGCTTTGTAGTATTTTACACAAGTGAGACTCGACATATGAAAAAATAAGTGTATCAAAAAATGTATAGGTGTAATATTGTCTTAGTTATACGTAAATATTTCTCTATTTACGTATTCTTGGAATATGTAATATATTTTCAGGTTAAAAGTTCCAGCGTACATAGTAGTATTATTATTAAGTTGTACGTGTTCCACAACTAAGACCACCGCCGAAATACACTGTACCATTATACCATTTTTGATCATGGGTCATTTTTGACTTACTTCATATGTTATTATGTTTGCTTATATTAAATGGAATAAAAACTACCATATGATGCACGTATTATTGTATCCATCACTTTCTTATCACCCATAATATTCATCACAGCAAAAGAAACATAACACAAACAACAAAAAATAATAAATGTGTTTTCAGTCAGTCGATCAAAACTTGAATGGCAATTCATAACCAGTCGTCACACCTTGTGACCACCAGGGCGCGATTAGTTGCACCTGGTGCACACACATATACATGCGCACTATGATAATCATGTTCTACATTTCATATAAAATTGCTCAACCTGAACAAGAGAAAGACGGATCTGTAGTCCAGTGGTAACACGCTGGGGATCGCAGGTTCGATCCCCCGTCTGACCATAATAAAATTAACAGTATTTCAGATGGGACGTTAAACCGAGGTCTCGTGTCGGTGATTTACACCGTGCATGTAAAATAACCAGAGGAGATTCTGTAATGGGTCTTCATTGCACTAGCCTCCAAAATCTAAAATCACTAATCTCTTCAAGAGGCACGTAAACGTAAACGTAAAAAAAAAGAAACAGAGAAAGATAATTTATTTCTAATTCATCATGTTCAAACGAAATAAATTATATTTGAGTCGATATTACCAATTGTCTTGCTATTATAAGATATTAAACATTGTATCGATGTTACAAATTACAACGATATTACAAATTACAACGATATTACAAATTGCATCGATATTACAAATTGCATCGATATTACAAATTACATCGATATTACAAATTACAACGATATTACAAATTACAACGATATTACAAATTACAACGATATTACAAATTGCATCGATATTACAAATTGCATCGCTATTAGAAATTGCGTGAGTACAACGCATTGTTCATGCTCACCTCTTTGTCGTTTAAGCAGCGCTAGTCTGGCGGCAACTGGAAATGAAAGAACTTTAAATAAAAATGAATTCAATTTACTGTCTATAGTATAATACCATTAATTTAATACATTGCTAAAATAATGAATAATGTAATGTTGTGGACTCATTTTGTTTGGCAATTTACATTGTAGGTTTATTAAACGTACTTAAAAAGTAATATACATCAACATTACGTATATACGTGGTCAATGTAATTTACTCGAAACATAAACTGCACCCGCTTTGGGGGAGAAAATTACATCTACATGTCGCATAGTTAGTGCAGATGCAACTGTCGTTAACTGTTCTTTACATAACTATAAAAACAATAATCTGATTAATGTGTGTGTTTTATGTTTATTTATCGTCGCTACAGGTTGCCTATACGAGCGACGCCTCCTGACGAGATTAGTCATTTTAGATTGTTGGAGGGTAATGCAATGATACAGACAGAGACACATTCCAGAGTCTCCTCTGGTTCTTTTACGTGCGCGGTGTAAAGCACCGACACGAGACCTTTGTTTAACGTCTGACAGACTTAATTTTAGTATGGTCAGACGGGAGATCGAACCTGCGATCCCTGGATTACCAATATAACGTGTTAACCCCTGGACTGATAAACCAAGTTGATCTCATAAGAAGGACATGTCGATCTGCACTAACTATAATCACTATAATCTATATCTGCATCTATCTATTCCTGAGATATCTACTTAACTTTTGATTTTTAAGTTATATCCTCCTTTCAACTTGGAGAGTTTTATTGAATTTCTTTGACGAGCTTCTATGGCATATCATGGCATGTTTGAAGGATGCGGATTAGCAAAGGAGGTTTTAACATCTTAATCATGTAGATATTGATACGGATAATAATGATGCGATTTGTATCATGTACAATCTCTTATATAAATCTGTATAGACTGAGAATGTGCAAGTTTATGTTTTTAGTTTGTGATATGTTGTATATATTGTGTTACATTGATGATACTCTAAAGAAATAATAAGTATCAACCGTGGTATATCGCAGAATAACCCGAGTTTGAAGTTCTTATGCGTAGAAATATATCACGAAGGCTGAGTGATATATTTCTACGCATAAGAACGACACACGAGGGTTATTCTGCGATATACCACGGTTGATACTTATTATTTCGATTCTAACACGACTTACTTCTAATAATTTTAGACGAGAATCAAACGAGTATTTTCTTCAAACGCCGATGCATTTGGCTTTCGAAATTTCCTCCCGCGTAAGGGGTGATGACGTTATTTTATATGGAAAATATCAATCTAGTGCATAAATGAACAAAAGATGTAACTGATCAATAATTTTATTTATTTTGTCAAATAAAACTGTACAGAATAGTAACTGAAACGTTACTTAACAGAAAAACAAGACGGACAAGAGATTATTCTGATTCTAAAAATAGCTCACTTCCGCGAATTCCCACGGTAGTATTTACAAAAATCACGTGACTTTCATTAATAAAACTTTACACGCATTGTATAAATGGAATAGCCAAAACACGGTGCGCGCAGCATAGTTCAAGGTAGGTATATCGCAGAATAACCCGAGGTAGATTTTACTCTACAAGTATGTATGTTATTAGTTGGGTCGTGTTAGAATAAAGAATAACTATATATTGTAATAAATATATGCGCTATCTATGCAGGTGCTGTAATGGTCTCTCGTTTTTTCCACATCCTGTTCTGTTTCGGCAAACAAGTAATCGCATACTAAATGTCACAAGAACCACAGGTGTTTGAATGTTCACCAGTTTTAAAAACACCGACTTTATTGTTAAAAAAACATTAACAACACAACTTAGATGTTGTTATCTTGTATTGGTATGATGTAGTTGGAGTTTTCTTGTAAAGATATGTTTGATACTTCAAACGTATGTGCTTGACCATATGGGGAAAAGTATCCCTGTCTGAACATATGGGCACAGATAAATTATTACTAACGGGACATAATTAGTTTATGCAAATTTGTTTTTAGCTCAATTGCGAAGCAAATTCTTACAACTTATATTAATCACTATCGAGACCTCATTCCTGATGGAATCCATCGCCACGAGGGAGAGAGAAGAGAACACATGGACATTAAACACCTTGCATAAGGCCACAGTCGTAATGGCTCAAGTGGGGCTCGAACTCCGGACCTTTCGCACTTGAAGCGAATGCGCTACCACTGCGCAATCACAACTTCCACATTTGCATAATTATAGGGACAGATAAAGTATCACTACCTGAACATAGGGGCACATATTACTTTGCTTACCTCAACGTAAGCAAAATATTATATTTTAAAGCACCAGTTCTTCAGAATGTGCTACACATTGATATATTCCAAGGAGTGGACGTTTATAAAGCTACACCAGAAATTCTCACAGAGGTCCACACTACTTACCAGCCGGAGGAATTCCTGAACCTGAAGAATAGAAATGACATCATAGTTTGCATGTTCAAGTTGACTGTCAGTTTACCGAGGTCTCGTGTCGATGCTTTACACCGTACACGTTAAAGAACCAGAGGAGACTCTGGAATGGGTCTCTGTCTGTATCATTGCACTATCCTCCAAAATCTAAAATGACTAATCTATCCTCTGGTTCTTTTAAAGCACCGACACGAGACCTCCAGTTTAAAGTCCCATCTGAAAGACTGTTAATTTTATTATGTCAGACGGGGAGATCGAACCTGCGATCCCTGGATGACCAGTCCAACGTGTTAACCACTGGACTACATACCAGTCTGTTAATAAGCAGCTAGTCTGCAAGGTAATATTTATAGCTAATGAGCAGTTGTTAGCTTAATTGATTGTGCATGTTAATATCAATACAATGAATATACTGTTAATTGAATGTGCATGTTAATATCAATACAATGAATATACTGTTAATTGATTGTGCATGTTAATATCAATACAATGAATATACTGTTAATTGATTGTGCATGTTAATATCAATACAATGAATATACTGTTAATTGATTATTGACCACTGTAGGTCAAGCATCGGACTGTACAGGCACAGCAGACGGTGCTCATCTGTAGACTCAACGGGCGCTAACTCCATAATCTGACAAGACTGGGGGATGCCGAAGATTAATGAAATACAATTGTATATATTAATACCAATTATGACTGCGGCAAAATAAATATCTAGAAATTAAAAAAAAATAGGTTACACATTGCGCAGCTTACATTTAACTGAGTGTTTTTTTTACGTTTATTTATCGTCGCTACCGGTTGCCCATATGAGCGACGCCTCCTGAAGAGATTAGTTATTTTAGATTTTGGAGGATACAGACAGAGACCCATTCCAGAATCTCCTCTGGTTCTTTTACGTGCACGGTGTAAAGCACCGACACGAGACCTCGGTTTAACGTCCCATCTGAAAGACAGTTAATTGTATTAGGGTCAGACGGGGGATTGAACCTGCGATCCCTGGATTACCAGTCCAGCGTGTTACCACTGGACTACATATCCTCTGTTTAACCGAGAAGGCCAATGACCACTAAGTAGCAAAACCATAGCCAGTTAATTGGTATGATAATTGTCTCGTAATTAGTTAAATGTATAATAGTTATATAGGATGACATGTTATTGCAAACATGATTAATTATGTCCGGCACTTTAATGACAAAATACATCCCCGTATGTGTGCCTTGACAGACGTAAACATGTCATATCGATATCATGTATTCTTATAATTGTGAAAATCTTCAGAACCATATTTAATATGTCGAGAATATAAGCCGAAAATGATCCAATATATAAAATATTGAACTGTGTGAGGCTCGTAGCGCCGAAGACAGTACCAACAGTTTACATAGTGGATCGGTTTGGGGCTTATATCTTACTTAACACACACTTATATAACAAGATCCTACCAATTAAAATTGTTAATTTCGTACATGTACACGTAAGCCTTTTGACAACAGTTCAATATTAATAATAATGAACTGCAAATACAAAGGTATGACGTCACGACAGTGTTTTAATATTAGTAGTAGTACAAGTAGTAGAAGTATTAAACCAGAACAATGTTCAGACTGCGTGTACGGAGAAAGCCGGGTTCATGCACACTCTGGCCATGTGCATGATATTAATATTGCAACTCGCTATATATATTTCATTGTGCATGTGTTTTACGTTTATTTATCGTCGCTACCGGTTGCCCATATGAACGACGCCTCCTGAAGAGATTCGTGATTTTAGATTTTTGGAGGATAGTGCATTGATACAGACAGAGACACATTCCAGAGTCTCCTCTGGTTGTTTTACTTGCACGGTGTAAAGCACTTACACTAGACCTCGGTTTAACGTCCCATCTGAAATACTGTTACTTTTAATAGGGTCAGACTGGGGATCGAACCTGCGATCCCTGGATTACCAATCCAACGCGTTAACCACTGGACTACAGATCCGCCTGTTATATTTCATTGAATTATTAGGACTATTCTTAACGCCAGCATGAATGCGCGCGTCTCATTGAGCACGTTCACATGGAAGTAACCTACACGAGACGGGAGAAGAGAATCAATTTATAAACAGTATGCGCGCGCAAGAGCAGTAATCAAGTCAACGCGAACGGCATATCGACTAGAAGATGAAAACAGTTGATACATATGAGATCCAACCGTTTGTCGCCATATTGGATCTCGAAAACACCAGCCTGATACAACGTTAGACGAATTAGGACCAAAAAATTGCAATGACGTCACTATTATAGAGAAACGAGGTCGTTCGGATGGATTTTGGGTTCACCTATGTTGTTTTCGAGACACATATGAACTCGCCCATTGACTCCCCATTGTGGTGATATAAAGATAAAGCCCGATTCATCCCGAAATGTATATTGGTCCTTTTAGTTGGATTCCTTTGAGTTTACTGTTGTTCCCTACCTAACATGATGCTTTGTTTTTATTGTTGTTCATTAACCAGATGTTGCGGTATGTATGTTAAATGTAAACTAGCTAAGATAACTCTGTTTAAACTTTACCCGAAATTGATTGAAGCTGTAATTATGGTGAATATTCGTACAGCTACGACAAAGGACAGGTCAATATGCATTAACTATATCATAGTATATGTGCGTGGATGGTTGCAAGGCGACGGCGCCAAGACGTCGGGGTGTTCCATGTTAACATATATTTACTAACACGGAGTGAACAGACACTGCTAATGTCGACATGCACTCGAATGACATGAAACTAAATGCAAAAAACCGACGATCGAGTATTTTAAACTCTATTTATTTTACAACGATTGCGAAGCAAGTGTTAGCAACTTATATTAATCACTCTCGTTGGCGCGGGTGAAAGCGTAAATGTGTTCATTCGTATGGGAGGAAACCGAAGTACCAGGGGAAAACCCACCTTTCCGATCTGGCGACAAGCGTACGGTCTCACATACTTCCCATATCGGATCGAGTGGTTAATGTCGCTGACTTGTATACCACACTGTTGGTCACGGGTTCGAGCCCAGCTCAGACCCTGTCTCAGATATATGAGAATGAAGTTGGCAGTTTCGTACGGAGGTTGGTGCATCAATTACTGGTTAACCGCTGGAGCCTGCCCAAGAAATGTGTTGTTAGGTAAACTGCCCATCGCGTAAATGGGAAACCGGAGGGACGTTAAATAAACTTATATAGAAACGGAAATAACCAAGACACATACCTCGAAGTCGTCTCACGTCAAAAGGAAACACAGCTGAAAACAAGATTGTATTTTGTGCATTTATTTTCTAGCATCTTTAGCTATGTATGTATGTACATATGTATGTATGTTCCATTAATGTCAAACCCCTCACGGGGACTTAGACATGTTTTCCTGGGCAGGCTTAGCCGACCTAAGCGATTAACCAGTACTAAGCAATGTGTGTGAGGTGCCTTGCTCAATGACACTACATACGTGGCCTGACCGAGTATCGAACCCGGGGACCGTTCGATTCCAAATCCGACGCTCTACCACTGGACCACGGACGCCAGCTGTCAACATTACAACTTGCGTTTATTGTTACAGAAAAACCACAGCTTTCTACAATACTGTATGTCACTAGTGAAATCAAGAATGTAAACAAATCTTCGTTTTTAAAATGAATATTTAAACTTCATCTTCACACTTTGTACATTGTTAGTGCGAATTAAAATAGAAACATAAAAATGATATGTGTGTGTTTTACGTTTATTTATCGTCGCTACCAGTTGCCCATATGAGCGACGCCTCCTGAAGAGATTAGTCATTTTAGGTATTTGGAGGTTAGTGCAATGATGCAGAGTGAGACCCATTCAAGAGTCTCCTCTGGTTCTTTTACGTGCACGGTGTAAAGCACCGACACGAGACCTCGGTTTAGCGTCACATCTGAAAGACTGTTAATTTTATTAGGGTCAGACGGGGGATCGAACCTGCGATCCCTGGATTACCAGTCCAGCGTGTTACCACTGGACTACAGACCCGTCTTTATAAAAATGACATGTCACCGAATTCGTTTATGTAATACATGGATCGTGGTTTCGTGCACTTTTTGACAATAATAAATAATGTATAACCATATCAACATATCAAATCAATCACATGTTGATGAGCATATGCTGGTTGAATAAGTTTATTGCAAAGCTTGATATATTCTTAATGAAATTAAACAATAATTACTTATTTGCAATTGTTCAGTAAATTTGTGAAATAAGCTGTGGAAGTCGTGATAGCGCAGTGGATGCACGTTCGCTTCAGGTGCGAAAGGTCCGGAGTTCGAGCCCCGCTGGAGCCGTTACGATTGTCCCCTTAGGCAAGGCATTTAAATTCCACGTTGCTTCTGCTCTCTCCCTCGTGTCGCTGAATTCCATCAGGAATGAGGTCTCGAGAGTGATTAGTATAAATTGAAATAACTTTGTTCCCAGGCTTCCAAGACTAACAAGAACGTTATCATTTTTGTTCTGATGGAATTATTTCTTTTTGATAATATGTGCTTACCTCGACGAAGTGCCAGTTCTCTTTGACGCATTAGCACTGAAACATACACACAACATATTGGTAAACAACGAATAATGTACAGTTTCTATAGTCAACTTGTTTCTAATACATGTTTAATATTTGCATATCTCTTCATGATATGAATTGCGTAATATGATTGGCTAGGTAATGTCATCAAGCAAGAATCCGGTCTTCAATTGCGTAATATGATTGGCTAGGTAATGTCATCACGTAAGAATCCGGTCTTCAATTGCGTAATATGATTGGCTAGGTAATGTCATCAAGCAAGAATCCGGTCTTCAATTGCGTAATATGATTGGCTAGGTAATGTCATCACGTAAGAATCCGGTCTTCAATTGCGTAATATGATTGGCTAGGTAATGTCATCAAGCAAGAATCCGGTCTTCAATTGCGTAATATGATTGGCTAGGTAATGTCATCACGTAAGAATCCGGTCTTCAATTGCGTAATATGATTGGCTAGGTAATGTCATCAAGCAAGAATCCGGTCTTCAATTGCGTAATATGATTGGCTAGGTAATGTCATCAAGTAAGAATCCGGTCTTCAATTGCGTAATATGATTGGCTAGGTAATGTCATCAAGCAAGAATCCGGTCTTCAATTGCGTAATATGATTGGCTAGGTAATGTCATCAAGCAAGAATCCGGTCTTCAATTGCGTAATATGATTGGCTAGGTAATGTCATCGAGTAAGAATCCGGTCTTCAATTGCGTAATTTAGAATGCAGATTGCTGTGGGTGACAACTTCGCCGGAAGCATGTTGATTTTCTTATGCTTTCATTTGAAGCATATTTTATTGCATTCAAATAAGTTTTTTTTATTAAAAGGTTCTATCCCCGTCTGACCCTAATAAAATTAACAGTCTTTCAGATGGGACATTAAACCGAGGTATCTTGTAGGTGCTTTACACCGTGCACGTAAAAGAACCAGAGGAGACTCTGGAATGGGTCTCTGTCTGTATCATACACTATCCTCCAACAATCTAAAATGACTAATCTCTTCAGGAGGTGTCGCTCATATGGGCAACCGAAAGCGACGATAAATAAACGTAAAACACACACAGTACATTGAATACTTGCGTGACATGGCGGTGAATGCACACTTATGACAAGCAGTTAACGCTGTAGAACAGCATGCTTGATAATAATTATAATTTACGGGTAATATAGTTTACCGAGAATTGACAGCCGTACATGATTTAAGAACTAATATTTTTCTTTCAGTTATTTATTGGAGAATAAAACATGGTTTGGAGTTCTGACTCGTAGGAAGTAACCTGGTAGGCCGTATCAGGTCCGTAGCCACACTGATGCGCATCAAGGCAGCTGCCTCGGTTAAAATTTTCAAAGCAAAAAAGAAGAACAATTGTGGTAATTTAATATTCATTGATAATTTACAATGTACATGTATTACTACTGCGAATGAAGAGACTTAAGACGTCTTCAGGCCCGTAGCCACACAGTGGCACACCGAGGCAGATGCCTAGGTTAAAATGTCCAAGGCAACCAAAAAATAAATGAAATAAATAAAATGCAAAATAATATCTCTTTGCTGAAAGGTCAGTACATAATTAAACGTCTAAGCTCATTAAATCAGGACACGCAGGGAATCGCTTCTATACCCCAACAATTTTAAGGGGGAACGTGCTGGATCCCCCCTAGATGTCCTCGGTTGAAATTTGCCTCTGGCTACGGCACTGCGTATGCTTAATTGGTTAATTCCGGCGCTCGGAACGACAGGGGAGGTGAATATTCAGGGGGCAGTAACTTCTACCAGTATTTCTTATTGTAAAGTAATCAGAGTTACCGGTTAGTTATTTTAGATGTTGGAGGGTAGGGCAATGATACAGACAGAGACCCATTCCAGAATCTCCTCTGGTTCTTTTACGTGCACGGTGTAAAGTACCGACACGAGACCTCGGTTTAACGTCCCATCTGAAAGACTGTTAATTTTATTCGGGTCAGACGGGGGATCGAACCTGCGATCCCTGGATTACCAGTCCAGCGTGTTACCACTGGACTACAGATCCGTCTGTTGCACATTTGATAGTTTTAACAGTTCATTTTGTTCACAAAGTTGTTATTTGGAAATTTGGCATTAATCATATCACATATACAGTAACAACCGACACTGCAATTGTTTCAATCGATGTTCGCGCTGAATATATGTCTCACAATAACGACAATTACCATTGCTATATTTACTAGATTCTGCGAATGGCTGTCTTTAAGATGATTTCATAATTACTTTCAAGATACCGCTATAAGTCGTATCTACACATTGGTATTTGGATTTATTGTCATTAACTATTTCATTCCCTTTTCTACGCTACTAGACAATTCCCCATATCATCATATTCCATTACATATTATATATAGTTTCTCTACTGTTCAGCTTTAACATTACTATATAATTCCAATGTGCAGTTTTATAGTCCTATCTTTTGATTGCATTTGATTTGTATATATGTTGAGGGCCTCATGGTAGAGAGCTTTTGTTAAATGAGTTATTTCGTAAAATAAAATCTTTATTATTATTATTATTATTGGTTATATTATGTTGCATATGGTGATAAAACGAATAACTCAAATATGTTTGTACAACAACATAATTAAATGCAGTCAGACCACAGGAATTCGGCAAGTACCAGTATATACATTTAAGTATAGGGAATCAACTTGGTGCAATACCCGATTTCGCACCAATAAACAAAATAGTCATATCAGTGCCGTAGCCAGAATCTGAAAATAACCGAGGGGACCCCACCCTAATTATTTGTGTGTATGCTTGTCTGCAGTCTGAAGGCAGTTTTATCAGTTTTCCTATATACCTGTCGTTACTTGCTAAATTCTAACCGAGGCGAGTACCTCATTTGCCTCAGTGTGGCTACGCACCTGCATACCTCAAACGAAACACAACTTCTGGTTCGTTCACCAACACATGTAATTTTCGACATGGGTGCTTCAACATTTTATTTTAATAACAAAACAATATGTATTTCCACTGATCTCGTCAGACAGAATGTTACCGTAATGATATGTCTATCAGAGTCACAACTAACGTGTACCATTAATATATGACAGAGAACGCACCACTAAAGGATGTAACATTTAATTGATTTCAGTTGTCATTTATTGAAGCGAATACATCATAGACTTCATATTGACAGTGAAGTACAATTATATGGGAAGTGCACTCGGTTTTAGATGTATTTAAAACACTGTCGTGACCTTTGCACTACTGTCAAAAGAATTATATTAAATCATTCGTGTAACTGTACGAAATTAACATTTTTTATTTGTAGAATCTTGTTTATACAAATTTATTTGAGCTCGATTGCGAAATATGTTTTTTCAACTTATATTAGTCACTCTCGAGACCTCATTCCTGATGGAATCCATCGCCATGAGGGAGAGAGAAGAGGCAACATGGAATTTAAATGCATTGCCTAAGGGCACAATCGTAACGGCTCCAGTGGGGCTCGAACTCCGGACAATTCGCACCTGAAGCGAACGCGCATCCACTGCGCTATCACGACTTCCACATAGAATGTAGAATCTTGTTATACAAGTGTGTGTGTTTTAAATAAGATATAAGCCTCAAACGGATCCAATAAGTAAAATATTGGTACTGTTTTCGGCGCTACGTGCCTCGCACAGTCCAATATTTTACATATTGGATCGTTGTTTGCTTTATATCCTATACATATCCGTCTCGATTTCTACATCTTCACCAGTAAAATTAATGCTTTTCACATGATTTTCCATGACACACTGTATCCTCGACACATCCAAATGTACCCAATGATAGGCCTCGCTGGCTTTTCTATTACCTCCCTTGGCAGATAAATTCCGATTTCTCCCTAAATGTATAGCGGTCCTTTCAGTTGGAATCCTTTGTTTTTACAGTTGTTCCATAATGAGATGATGCTCCATGAAAAATATTATTTTATCCAAATCATGTTAGATAAAAAATGAATTATACTAATGTTGGATATTTGAGATAATTTTTTTTATAGTAGCATAATAATTATAAGATGAGAAAGTGGAATAAAATTGACAGCATGGTGTGCAAAGGAAACAACGAAAAACACAGAGGACATAACTTAAGAGGACCTACATACTTTTAGGGGAGTATTCATCGGTCAGTAACTGATGTCTCTCATTCGAACTTAGATCAACCATTTTAGACGTGAATTGTACACATTTGGGTTTCTTTGGTCTCTCACTGACAATGCCCTCGGGCTGACAGACATACTGTATATAAACTCGAAACACAAAACACGGTATATCTCAGGAATCGCAGGTTTGATCCCCCGTCTGACCGTAATAATATTAGCAGTCTTTCAGATGGGCAATTAAACCGAGGTATCTTGTCGGCACGTAACTGAACCAGAAGAGACTCTGGAAATGGTCTCTGTCTATATATCATTGCACTGTCTTCCATGGCTAATCTCTTTAGGAGGCGTATATCATACGGGCAACCAGTAGCGACGATAAATAAACGTAAAACACACACGGTAGACCTGTTTATTAACATTAAGTATTTAAGTATTGTTGAGGTATTACGAAGATACTGACATTTAATAATCATTTTATATTTAGAAGAATTAAAATCATACTATACAGACGGATATGTAGTCCAGTGTAAACACGCTGGACTCGTAATCCAGGGATCGCAGGTTCGATCCCCCGTCAGACCTAATAAAATTAACAGTCTTCCAGATGGAAAGTTAAACCGAGGTCTCGTGTCTGTGCTTTACACCGAGCATGCAAAAGAACCAGAGGAGATTCTGGAATGAGTCTCTGTCTGTATCATTGCACTATCCTCCACAAATCTAAAATGACTAATCTCGTCAGGAGGCGTCGCTCATAGGGGCAACCGGTAGCGACGATAAATAAATGTAAAACACAAACACTCTAACTTATACTCCTGATATGTTTGTATGTCATAGTTACGTGACATAAACTTGCTGGAATATTATGATCGAGATCTCGAGTTCACTATGTACCACTATGTATAGGGATGGATAAACAAATAATTTATAACAGTGTGGTTGCCTACTAAACACGAATTATGGGAAAATGTGTAAAACGAATAGCTTTATGTTTGCATTATGATGAATTATGAACGATTATAATGCACTTACTCATTCGCCGCATACCACCGATACCTTGTGACTGTACAATTGCTGAAAATAGATGAGAATATTTAGTTTAAACAATATTTATTTCTTTGAATATACATAGTTTAGTATATACATAATATGTGCATACATGTAGGATTGAGGAGAAAGCAACATGCTTATATGATTACCTCTTTCCTTCGAATCATTTACAAAATAAGATGAGAATATTTAAATCCATGACAACTGGCATTATTGTCTGTATTAAGCAACCAACCTGTATTAAGCAACCAACCCGTATTAAGCAGCCAACCTGTATTAAGCAACCAACCTGTATTAGGCAACCACTCTGTATTAAGCAACCAACCTGT
The DNA here is from genome assembly GCA_014843695.1 of Archivesica marissinica. Classification (NCBI taxonomy): domain Eukaryota; kingdom Metazoa; phylum Mollusca; class Bivalvia; order Venerida; family Vesicomyidae; genus Archivesica; species Archivesica marissinica. Next base: position 68,132,768 of record CM026403.1, on the reverse strand, counting down.
ATTAAGCAACCAACCTGTATTAAGCAACCAACCTGTATTAAGCAACCAACCTGTATTAAGCAACCAACCTGTATTAAGCAGCCAACCTGTATTAAGCAACCAACCTGTATTAGGCAACCACTCTGTATTAAGCAACCAACCTGTATTAAGCAACCAACCTGTATTAAGCAACCAACCTGTATTAAGCAACCAACCTGTATTAAGCAACCAACCTGTATTAAGCAGCCAACCTGTATTAAGCAACCAACCTGTATTAGGCAACCACTCTGTATTAAGCAACCAACCTGTATTAAGCAACCAACCTGTATTAAGCAACCAACCTGTATTAAGCAACCAACCTGTATTAAGCAACCAACCTGTATTAAGCAGCCAACCTGTATTAAGCCTGTATTAAGCAACCAACCTGTATTAAGCAACCAACCTGTATTAAGCAACCAACCTGTATTAAGCAACCAACCTGTATTAAGCAACCAACCTGTATTAAACAACCAACCTGTATTAAGCAGCCAACCTGTATAAGCAACCAACCTATATTAAGCAACCAACCTGTATTAAGCAACCAACCTGTATTAAGCATTAAGCAACCAACCTGTATTAAGCAACCAACCTGTATTAAGCAACCAACCTATATTAAGCAACCAACCTGTATTAAGCAACCAACCTATATTAAGCAACCAACCTGTATTAAGCAACCAACCTGTATTAAGCAACCAACCTGTATTAAGCAACCAACCTGTATTAAGCAACCAACCTGTATTAAGCAACCAACCTGTATTAAGCAACCAACCTGTATTAAGCAACCAACCTATATTAAGCAACCAACCTGTATTAAGCAACCAACCTGTATTAAGCAACCAACCTGTATTAAGCAACCAACCTGTATTAAGCAACCAAACTGTATTAAGCAGCCTGTTTTCAGATTCCCAGTATTTTGTTTTATTATACAAGTTTATTTTCAATATTCCATCAAGCCAATAAGCCATGAGGTTACATAGGACATACATACATACATACATACATACATACATACATACATACATATATACATACATACATACATACATATAAGCCATGAGGTTACATAGAACATGGAAATTGTAAGACAAGTGCAATACATGCATACATCTACAATACATGCGTACATATACAATACATGCGTACATATACAATACATGCATACATATACAATACATGCATACATATACAATACATACATACATATACAATACATGCATACATATACAATACATGCATACATATACAATACATGCATACATCTACAATACATGCGTACATCTACAATAAGCCATGAGGTTACATAGGACATGGACATTGTAAGACAAGTGCAATACATGCATACATCTACAATACATGCATACATATACAATACATGCATACGTATACAATACATGCATACATATACAATACATGCATACATATACAATACATGCATACATATACAATACATGCATGCATATACAATACATGCATACATATACAATACATATACAATACATGCATACATATACAATACATGCATACATATACAATACATGCATACCTATACAATACATGCATGCATATACAATACATGCATACATATACAATACATGCATACATCTACAATACATGCATACATATACAATACATGCATACATATACAATACATGCATATATATACAATACATGCATTTAATTTATTTATTTAATTTGTTTATTTATATTTCGGGTTTTACGCCTGCATCAGCACCATTTTGGGCTATATCGCAGGCGGGCAGTTTACCTAACAACACCTTTCCTGGGCAGGCTCCAGCGGTTAACCAGTACTTGGGTGCACCAACCTCCGTAAGAAACTGCCAACTTTTTCATATAAATGAGACACGGCCTGAGCGGGGCTCGAACCCGTGACCATCAGTGATGATAGGTTACAGTGGTATACAAGTCAGCGACTTTAACCACTCGACAACGGAGGCGGACCCACACAATACATGCATACATATACAATACATACGTACATACACAATACATACATACATATACAATACATACATACATATACAATACATGCATACATATACAATACATGCATACATATACAATACATACGTACATACACAATACATACATACATATACCATACATGCATACATATACAATACATGCATACATATACAATACATGCATACATATACAATACATACATACATATACCATACATGCATACATATACCATACATGCATACATATACAATACATGCATACATATACAATATATGCGTACATATACTATACATGCATACACATACAATACATGCATACATATACAATACATGCGTACATATACAATACATGCGTACATATACAATACATGCATACATATACAATACATATACAATACATGCATACATATACAATACATGCATACATATACAATACATGCGTACATATACAATACATGCGTACATATACAATACATGCATACATATACAATACATGCGTACATACATATACAATACATGCATACACATACAATACATGCATACATATACAATACATGCATACATATACAATACATGCATACATATACAATACATACATACATATACTATACATGCATACATATACTATACATGCATACATATACAATACATGCATACATATACAATACATGCATACATATACAATACATACATACATATACTATACATGCATACATATACAATACATGCATACATATACAATACATGCGTACATATAAACTACGTGCATACATATACAATACATGCATACATATACAATACATGCATACACATACCATATATGCATACACATACAATACATGCATACACATACAATACATGCATACACATACAATACATGCATACACATACAATACATGCATACACATACAATACATACATACATATACAATACATGCGTACATACATACATATACAATACATGCATACATATACAATACATGCGTACATATACAATACATGCATACATATACAATACATATACAATACATGCATACATATACAATACATGCATACATATACAATACATGCGTACATATACAATACATGCGTACATATACAATACATGCATACATATACAATACATGCGTACATACATATACAATACATGCATACACATACAATACATGCATACATATACAATACATGCATACATATACAATACATGCATACATATACAATACATACATACATATACTATACATGCATACATATACTATACATGCATACATATACAATACATGCATACATATACAATACATGCATACATATACAATACATACATACATATACTATACATGCATACATATACAATACATGCATACATATACATCATATAATATACAATTGCCCTTTGCTAAGCAGCCACCAGCGCTAAACAGCCACTTTTAGTGATTCCTTTGCTGGCTGCTTAAGCCAGGTTTAACTGTAGTTATTTCGTTCGACACCCTTCGTATGATTCTTTTTCCATCTCATAATAGCATATAAATTAAATACTTAAAACATTTGAAAATGACGTGAATTAATAACGAGACACTCGTATACGACTGCATCTTACTAAACAGTAATATGACTGACTTTAAATGCGGTAATGAATTGATATTTCTAAGCAGACAGTTTGTGAACCAGGCAAAGTAGACGAACATAATAGCATGCATTACACGATGAAGGATTCGACATTGTAGCAATCACTAGTTTATACAAATTTATTTTAGCTCGATTGCGAAACCAGTTATTACAACTTATATTAATCACTCTCGAGACCTCATTCCTGGTGGAATCCATCGCCACGAGGGAGAGAGAAGATGCAACATGGAATTTAAATGCCTTGCCTAAGGGCACAATCGTAACGGCTCCAGCTGGGATCGAACTCCAGACCTTTCGCACCTGAAGCGAACGCGTATCCACTGCGCTATCACGACTTCCACATCACTAGGTATGAGTTACGCAATTAAAATGTACATACACTAAATATTGACTAGATAATGGCGGCAGGATGAATCCGTAATTATTTTGCCGAAAATGGCAACTTGTACAATGTATCTCAGTTTGTATTTTAATTTCACTGTATGCACGTGTTTTATTAGTAACATTTTCTTAGCATTTTCATATAAAGGAAAAATATAGTGCATGTGGACAAAATGACCATTGATTTACAGTGAAACCTGCGTTAGTGGTCATCTCTATTTAGCAGCCAACCTGTATTAAGCAGCCAGTTTCCAGATTACAAATATGTTGTTTTATTATACATGTGTCCTCTATTAAGCAGCCACATGTGCTAAGCAGCCACTTTATGTGATTCCCTTGGCTGGCTCCTTATGGCACGTTTGAGTGTGCACATCAATTGTATTCATTCATGCATTCTGTTGTTATTTTGGTGCCAGGAAGTAAGCACAAACATATTAGTTTATACACATTTATTTTAGCTCGATTGCGAAACAAGTTCGTATAACTTATATTAATCACTCTCGAGACCTCATTCCTGATGGAATCCATCACCACGAGGGAGAGAGATGATGCAACGTGGAATTGATATGCCTTGCCTATGATATGCCTTGTCTAAGGGCACAATCGTAACGGCTCCAGCTGGGCTCGAACTCCAGACCTTTCGCACCTGAATCGAACGCGCATCCACTGCGCAATAACGACTTCCACATCACTAGGTATGAGTTACGCAATTAAAATGTACATACACTAAATATTGACTAGATAATGGCGGCAGGATGAATCCGTAATTATTTTGCCGAAAATGGCAACTTGTGCAATGTATCTCAGTTTGTATTTTAATTTCACTGTATGCACGTGTTTTATTAGTAACATTTTCTTAGCATTTTCATATATATAAAGGAAAAAAATAGTGCATGTGGACAAAATGACCATTGATTTACAGTGAAACCTGTGTTAGTGGTCATCTCTATTTACCAGCCAACCTGTATTAAGCAGCCAGTTTCCAGATTACAAATATGTTGTTTTATTATACATGTGTCCTCTATTAAGCAGCCACATGTGCTAAGCAGCCACTTTACGTGATTCCCTTGGCTGGCTTCTTATGGCATGTTTGAGTGTGCACATCAATTGTATTCATTCATGCATTCTGTTGTTAATTTGGTGCTAGGAAGTAAACACAAACATATTGCTAAGCAACTATATGACCCATAGTAACTATTATATGTTATTGGGTTTGTTGACAGTGTATATGTCAACAAACCATATAACAATTTATCACACTGAAAATACACTGAAAACAATGTTTTCAGCAACATTTTCACCGACCAGATATCCATCGATTTTATTTTATCAAATTTACCCCGTTGATCGCCTCAACGTTTTTATCCCTCGCCACCTCCGGATGGGTGAATTTTACCTTGACACCGACATTACCAGATTTGGAAACACACACATGTTCAATAGATTTTCATATCGAATTCACTGTTAGTCTTACCCTGTGCTAAGAAATTCAACATAGTTCAATGGTGTAACTTGTCTAAAAATGACATCCATATTTAGTTCAGCGTTTCTTACAGATTCATTGCGCATTATCGTACCGAACGCGCAGCTGTCGGTTTCATTTTACGAATTTTGAGGCACGCGAAAGGTATGTATTTTAAGCCGTATATATACAATAGGCTTGCCAGGAATTATCAATATATATATACAGCTGAGTTATCCTTAAGAATACTGGAAACTGGATTGAAGTGTAATAAATATATTGGCTGTTGAAATGCTTCTATAAAAGATAGGGTATTAAGTCTTAAGATAATTGTGAAAAATCGCGATCATTAGTCCAAAATTCGCCGAAGATCTAGAATCTTGATCATGTAGATCTATCCTTAGTATGTTTCTTAGTGAAACTGATGAAACAATAACTAAATATTATTAAATCAAGTACATAGTTGTAATTCGGAACACTAAAACTTACCAGAAATAAATGCAATTCCTAGTAGAGTGAACAGAATTTTCTCCATGTCCAAATGTTGTCTTATCTACTAAATAGTAAATACCACAAATTATCACAACTATACAAATTAAGCGCAGTTATCCGTCCTATCGAAATGATATGTTTTGTGTATCTTTTATTTACTGTATATATATATATAGCGAAAAACAATGAGGCGCGACTGCCCTATGCATTTGATATAATCACGTGAGCTATCGATAAACCAGCCCGCAATAACGTCAACAGAAGTAAAGTGATGTAAATAGTGCTTTATTACGTTAATATTTAATACAGTTTTGCATCGACAAAGTAAATATACATATATTTTTCTATGCTGCGATATATATGCTTAGTTCGTTGTCGATCTGTTTGATTGCCCACGGGTCCGTCTGTCAACGTGTCAACACGCTCATCATGCGATGATAGACAACTCGTAAACTACAATTAATTACATGTTGGATAATTGTTTTCACGATTTGGAATAATACAGAATACAGATACAGATTGTTATATAATATATACCATAATTATCGTTATTTTGTGACGATGAATGACAGAATTTACAATGAGTAAATCACTGTCTTAGGTAAGTCACATATTATTAATATTGAGGCCTAGATAATCATATGCTCCAGATCGGACACGTGCCCTAATATGAAGATGCATGCAATATTATGACATCATACGTAATGAAACAGAATACGAACAGTATGTCCAACCTACCTGTGGAGCCCCTCACTTATATGTGGCGTCCGTGGTCCAGTGGTAGAGCGTCGGATTTGGAATCGAACGGTCCCGGGTTCGATACTCTGTCAGGCCACGTATGTAGTGTCATTGAGCAAGGCACCTCACACACATTGCTTAGTACTGGTTAATAGCTTAGGTCGGCTAAGCCTGCCCAGGAAATCATGTCTAGGTCCCCGCAAGGGGTTGGACATTAAAGGAACATACATATATTGCTTATATTATGTTTTAACATTTAGTTATCGTCGCTACCGGTTACCCCTATGAACGACGCCTCCTGAAGAGATTAGTCATTTTAGATTTGTGGAGGATAGTGCAATGATACATATACCTATTCCAGATTCTCCTCTGCTTCTTTTATGTGCACGGTGCACAGCATCGACACGAGACCTAGGTTTAAAGTCCCATATGAAATACTGTTAATATTATTAGGGTCAGACGAGGGATCGAACCTGTGATCCCTGGATTACCGGTCCAGCGTGTTACCACTGACTACAGATCCTCTTATGTTATAGGTAATGTATTCTAAATTATATCATCCCAACTGTAACATGTTAACTATGGGGGAGGTGGGGGTGGGGTCGACCCTTTCTATATCTTCGATTTATCTCAATTTGATATCAACATTTGCAAGTTTTCGGGTAGGGTGGTAACTAATGTTGCTAGAACTTGTTGCTCGACCGAATCGTTTGCTTTACTTTAAATTGTGTTATGTAGGCTACACATATTTATGTGGAACAAACTAAAAGACACTCTGGGGACGCTGTACCCAACATAATGCTGGATGCGGTATCCATCCATTCCATTGCCTTTGCATTAAAGGATACCAGCTTTGCTGAACTACATAGTACGGTTAATGCATATGTTGAACGTATCGTTGGTAGCGTCTTGGTTGGTTTGCGCACGCGCGTTGATGTGTTGGAGATGTCTAATAAATTACTCAAGGAAGAGAACACGGCACTTTGAAAGCGCGTGGCTGGACTAGAATCTGTTGCTGACTCGTCTGAACAATATAGCAGGAGCAACTGCTTACGATTGTTGGGTATTTTTCCATGTGTATTTACACAACGGTCACTCATCCGGTGTCAATGTTTCCGGATATGACGTCCGTCGTTGTGTGAGGCTATATGTCATCACATGTTTGACCGTTGCCTCGTATGAGGTTGGCCTGACTTGCATAAAAGCCGAAGAATGCCGGATGAAAGAGCTCCCTCACGACACAAGATACTTGGAACGATACTTGACTTGTATCTACTTCTTACCAATAGCAAGCTCATTTATTATTCCTATATTATTATTATTATTATAGCAAACTATGTGTGATTTGATAATATTTTATTGCTCTATATACATGTATATAACAATAACACTCGTATAACCGATACATCATGAGCAAGTGGGTTGGGCCACAAGTTCTGACAACATTCGTGAGTGGCCCTCCCCAACTATGTGTACGAATAATATGTATTGGTATTTAGATACAATAATAGTAGAATTAAATACAACACGATTATCGGGTGTCCCTGAAGCCTGAAGATCCAGACAAGATAGTAATGAACATATGTGGCAGTGTTGACTCAAATATGACCCTAGAAGAGATAGATCGTTGTCATAGGATCGTAGAACCGATGGTAAACCGCGTCCGATCATCGTGAAGTTCGCAACGTATTGGGCTAGACGGAAATTGTTCATTCAACGTACCAAGCTGCGATCCAGTGCACACATGGGGTGTTTTCGTCAACGAGGATTGAACTCGTAGCCGCTTTGAGTTACTTTTCCAGGGTCGACAGCTTGTGAGATCCCGCAAAGTGCTTAGTGCATGGTCTTTGTTAATTCAATACTGACGGTATGTACGCTGTTTGGTCATTCAATACTGACGGTATGTACGATTTTTGTTAATTCAACACTGACGGTATGTACGCTGTTTGTTCATTCAATACTGACGGTATGTACGATTTTTGTTAATTCAACACTGACGGTATGTACGCTGTTTGTTAATTCAACACTGACGGTGTGTACGCTGTTTGTTAATTCAACACTGACGGTATGTACGCTGTTTGTTAATTCAACACTGACGGTGTGTATGCTTTTTGTTAATTCAACACTGACGGTGTGTACGCTGTTTGTTAATTCAACACTGACGCTGTGTACGCTATACGAAGCTGCCATCTCTTTATCAGCCACTCAAATTAAGTGACTTATCTGCCGAAGTTGAATGCATTTCCCTGGTTCGTTTGTCCTCATGTCACTTCGTTCTCCAGTGAAATAGTGGAAATACATGTATATCGAAGAGCTGATAAAAACAATACTAACACCTATTTATTTGGTAAGCGTGTAGTGGTTGATATAATTAAATATATCAATATTATTTTTTTGGGACACACTCAGTCCCGATGTAACCCACCTAGACAAAGGGAGAAAGCGCTCTACAACTGGCCATCACGACTTCTACTTCGTATGGGAGTTCATTTTGTTTGCTTGTTAAGATATCTAAACAATTTTAATTAATATTTTATGGGTATGAGCAATTGTACTCTCCTTAACGGTATGCATTTAAAACGATTGGTGAATCCCTATTAACCTTAGAACTTGCAATTTTTGTAATGACAAGATTGGAGACGAATTACATTATTTATTAGAATGTCCGAATTTAATTGATAACAGGAAAAAGTATATAAAGCCATATTATTACCGTCGTCCAAACACATTTAAGATGGAACAGCTCATACATACTACGAACAGATCAGAATTTCTGAAACTGTGCAAATTCATGAAAACAATTTTGCTTGGGATATGATATTGGGATAATTCCTTTGTACTTATATTTGCATTACATGTAATATGCTACTGTAAATCAGTGTGTTTTATATATTGTTTGTAATGTCGTTCAAAGAGCCTCTTGTAACATATTTACATGTATAACCTCATGTGTTCATGCTAACATGAATTGAGAGAAATAAAGGATTTTGACTTGACTTGACTTGACTTGGTAATCACAACCAGTGATTCAAAACATTGACGAGCACAATCAATCAGTGCACGAATTAATAGTAGAACCTGTCGCTTCATGGCACAATTACTAGCAATACACAAGCTTATCCTGGTAATCAGCAATAGTGCAATGTGTCGTAGGTAATTGTATTGCATGATGGAAGGAATACAAAGCCAATATAATATAGGAATAGTCAAAGAAAGTGAGGCATATATTTACACAAGTAAGTAAGTAAGTAAGTAAGTAAGTAAATATTTTATTATAGTGACATGTGCATCCGACATTATATATACTACAGATAATAAATATACAAACAAGCACCCGGCCCAGTGGACCCAATGTCACCTAATATAAAATCGTGGTTATGTACAAAATTGATACTTGTATACATGAAATTCAAAATTAAGTACCAAGCTACTAAATCAATGATTTATGTTTACAGTTTAATAACCGAACAAGTAACTGGCCTAGAAAGCGGTGGTAGTTATCATGTATTATTGTATAGGCTTAGTTACATTCTTATAAATACATAACAGATCTTCTACAAATAAACGAGTTTACAATGAATTTAGCGCTTTTCCTGGGATATGTGAAAATACAGTTCAATTTTTATTTCAGTCTCCTCATTGTTCACACAACTATAATTAAAAGAACCTATTTAAAGGTGCACTGTTATAGAAACATATAAAGGAATCTAAGTAAAAATGCCCGAGATAATAGCACTGTTCCTTAAAGCAGCATTACATCGTAATAAAGGATGTTTTGGGTAAAATATAAATACCAATGTGTGTGTGTTTACAAAAATCGAAATAGTCGCCCAGAAACGATAAAATTCCAATAAATTTAACCGTCGTATACGCGAATTTGTTTATCAACACACGAAATGTAAACACGCACAGCGCGCATGCGTGAAACAACAGAGGACGTAGAAAACAACGTATATATTTTGAACATGAAATACTATCTATCTATCTATCTTCCTCTAATGTCGAACCCTCGCGGAGATGTAGAAATGTCCCTAAAAGACGCTAACAGAGGTATGAATAAACATATCAAGTAATTTAATTAAAAAAGACAACGTGGGACACATGGGGTCGATGCATTCTGAATGTAAACAAGTGCGAACGATGCGTTCCGGTTGTAAACAAGTGCGTGACCGATCGACTCGGAAAGTCCTACTTTTATCGCAAAAAAACACTGTTTACCAAATGAACATAAGCATACAAAGTATAATGTTAGAATGTGTAGCAGCATTGCTACCCATACGTAAAAATCGAATTTTTCAAATATATTTTATTTCATACGATGTAATGCTGCTTTAAAACAGAACAGAACAGTTTTATAACCGCCAGGCCTGATCTGCATTGGCATACACTGAGCACGCTGATTGCAAGCTGCAGTCTGCAGAAATTATGTCTGATATATCTGTCCTTCTTTGTGATGTGCATATAGTGTCATGGAAGCCAATATATTATTATAATTTATATCCCGAAACAAACCAATAATTAATTAAATATTAATTATTTTGGGATCAAACACGCCTACCTAACGCTGGGAATCATTTTGACGCTAACCTCAAGTCAAATAAAACAATAATCAAAAATGACACTACAAGCAATGTGATATTAAAGCAACTAAAGCCCATCTACACACCCCGTGCTAATAGACACGACACGCCAGGACAACTGTTACAGTATGAGTACATGTATGTTTATAAAACCAAAGACACAGCCAGTTGATATACTGACCGAGATATGACAGCAAATGATAACTTGTTATATATTTAGCACTACTAAAGGATCGAAATCGAAAAAGACATTGCTTCATATTCTGGAAAAATACTTGAAATGGTCAAAGTTGAACTAAGCTAATCAAATATGCATATGAATCAATGCTTTCATAAATACAGTACAAAGATAACTCTAAACAACACAGGACCTGGAACAGCTTACACTACAAATGAACCCCCACATCAATTACCCAACCCCTACAAATCCTTATCCTATTAACAAATAGAACTGTTAGTAAGCAGAAGCGATCAGCCACTCATTACATCTCTCTCTCTCCTCTCTCTCTCCCTCTCCCCACTCTCTCTCTCTCTCTCGCTTTAACAACTACACCTTAGTTACCCATTTTCACTTTTAACAATCTTTGTATGTACTCATTCTTAAGGGACACACTGTACATATAGATAATCGAACTGAAGTAATATGTATACTATTAAAAACCAAAATAACTGTCGAAATATGTATCAACTAAATGCGTATGGAATAAATAAATAAACGAGGTTACCCGGATAGGGGCCTCAAAAGGAAAACAATTTTATTTAGTACTACATGATGGCGACTATGATACGCTGCAAGATGATTTACTCGTTCCTACTTTTCATACTTGTTTCATGTAATGTTTCATCCTAGCACTCAACTGGCGATACAACTCTATGTTGTGGTGTAGGCCTATACTTGTCAGTATTTAGAACAGCAATTGTGCGTTTGAACATGAACAGGCACTACTTTATTGTGTTCGTTATTAATTGTGGAACAGACTCCACCCTGTCTAATGCCTTGGTAAACCACTAAGCTGGAGCTCTTCTTGCACACCTCACACAATGTTTGCTTAATTCATGTCGTAGTATCACTACCGCGTGTGCGCGCGTGTGGGTGGGTGGTAATTAATACATAACAAGCTTATCATGGGATAAAATCGAGTTGTGGTACTGTTCGAGTCAGTTTTATCGAGATATTTTAGAAGAGGTTCGGTATTTATAAGCAATTATTTTGGAGGACGTGATCTAAGGATACACTTGGAATATGCTATTCGGCAGGGATTACGTTGTGTTTGACGGAACACCCAACATATCGGTTTGAAGCCCGAGGTGTGCTAGAAAATGTATTTTTCGGTAAATCTACCCACTGCCGATGTGTTTTGTACTTACACTATGGTGGCCAGAGGTGCATACTAACACAATGGAACGATATCGTGCAAAAACATCGACATGCTATAGGTAATTCCTCGTACATCATATAATATATTTCAAAAACCTTAATGAGGACGATTTAACATGAGTACGAATTGATCTATAACAGCCTCTGGAAACAAAGACGTGTTGTTGATTTTTGATCTGATCAACTAAGATTGAGAAGGATTAACAACGAGATTTCGTACAACAGATAGCCTATCAGAGGTACAGTATTCACATATATAAAATAGTATCCCGTTGCAACATAGGTGTATCGATATATTGAATTCCATCTTCAAAGTTTTAAGAATATTGTACAGTTGTAATTGTGTACATGACGGACCAATACATCTACGTAACTTGCAAATTTGTCAAGTCTATTTATCTATCTTCCCCTATTGTCTGGCTGTCCGATTATCACAGTGATCAGCACGCTCGCTTCTGACCAATGAAACCCTGGTTCGATCCTATGTTAGATGGTACTGTGGTGATTTTTAGATCACAGCCCACCGATACATGATTTGAGTACGAATCCCACCTATACTGTATGCATATTGTTCTGATCAAAATACTACTCACCGGCAGCAAACGATTATCACAATAATTGAGGACCGTCATTGTTTCGACTCATTAAGTGATATGTGTTAGTAAATCGCACTTATAGGTCTAAAATCCATTGACGGCTTTCACAATTCTTGAGATGTAGGTCAGTGTATTCCACGAGTGATTTTCAGCAAACCATCAACTCAGGACACTAAATAACTATCCAGTTCGGTATAAAACAGTGTTGGCTTGTTATTGCAAGTACAAATCTATGCATAATATGTTAATTTCATCAAAAGCCAATTTGTCAAAATTATGGAAATACCCCACCCACCCGTATTTTAATATAAAACGCACAACACAATATCCGGGTAACTTGAGACAGGAAATAATAAAACCAGTGGGAATGGTTCCCGGTGTTAAAGAGCATAGGACGAAAACCAAATTCTTTGACCAATCAGAATATTTCCTATACATAATCATGCGACTGATTTATTATATATAGCCGAGTAGCTTATAATTCTCCCCACAACTGTATGGTTACTTCGACGGGCAACATCAACAATACAGATATATACAGTAGATAATTCTCTATAGGTAGACGAGCATACAGCAGCATCGGTTTAAACATTACTACCTAGGCTAGCAGAAGTCGATATCGGGAGATGGTTAACATGTGCATGCAAACAGACACATGCTAGCAAGTGCACTTGTAGACACTATACGTGCGTGTGCTGGAACAGACATGTGCTAGCAAGAGCACATGTAGACACGCGAGTGTTAAAAGACCACTGTTGATTTATGTTGGCTGACGAGTGCGAAACCAGCACTAGTTAAAGTAAATCACAGCACGCGTGTGTTAGAACTGTGCACGCACGTGTTAAAGCAACTCGCACGTACTGCTATATTCCTAATTCCTGTGTCGTTAATACTTGTGAAATTAACAAGTGTTAGCAGTATTCTACTATATCTTGGTTGACAGGTGAAACAAACCTGTGCAGGATTCTGTCTTTGCCTGTGCATGTGTTAAGTTCCATGTGTTGAGCATTTGTCCATGGTGGGGAGTGATCGCGATATAACAGTCGTGGCCACTCACTGGTAACTGACGTATGCTTGATACATGTAGCCGGTTTTCATTTGTTTAAGCGCTTGTCTTTTATTTACACGCGCTGATTATTTTTACTGCACCGTTGTCTTCAGCTACTAGACAGCTCCATTTAATTCAGAATCCAGTAAGTGTTACCAGGCTCCCTAGCTTTGGTAGGACACAGGTCATATAACCCCAACTTCCTTACATGGGAAGGACATAGCACCATCAAGTCCTGGTCGGTAGATGTTTCTGTTTTGTTTTGTCTCTGCGTATGTAAATCTTGTACCAGACAAACTCCAATAGTTGTGATTGAGACGTAGGCTAAAACCGCTCCTAGGAGTCGTATGTGTTGGACATCGCTGGTAAGAAACCATATACACTAACAAGTGACAACTCGACTTATACCTGCGCAACAACTGCTAACCGTAGTTACCTCTACAGCTATCTTGCACAGGTCAAACCATTCCGACAAGGTACACGAGCTCCCTCGCATAAGGTGATTCGCCCAAAGGTAATCACCTGGATAGCTACCCCTACATCAGATACCTGCTTCATTTACTGCCAGAGGTCGGCAAGAGTCACTACATTGCTTATTCACCATCCAGCATACTCCAGCATCTACAGTTGAATTCCAACTAGTCATTCACGAATAATACGTGTATGGTCCCAGGGTATATTATATAGTGGCAAGTGTGCATACGGAAGTGCCGTTTAGTCTCGCGTTAGTTTGAGTGTGTCGACCAAAGTTTTCCACAGTACATAACATACGCATGTTAAGTGTTAGTGTTTGTTTATAGTTCTTCTCATCCAGCACGTGTTCCTTTGTGCTAATACATACTATATTATCATTTCATATTGTTTTTGCTATTCATTATTGTTAGAGCTGTTTTGTGCTCTGTCCAAATTGAGAATGTTGTTGTCATTTATTTGAGTATATATATATATTTCTTCTATTCCTGTTTATAGGTGTTCATACAAACTACATAGCGTATGAACAAGTAGTACATGTTTGTTCGTAAATATTACTTGATAGCCCACTCAGTTATAGAAGGTTTCGAACTCGGTCATACGACGATCATATACCGCTGTTCTGTTCAAGGGTAGTGTAGCATTCATATTTCAGTACCAGTGCCAGACTCATAGGAGTACTATACAGGCATTGGTTCTGTATTCGCATAACAAACGCATGTCACTGTAAGTCTATAACAAGTGCGAATCAGCGTATACTAAACCAAAAGCACCGTACTGTGGTATTGGAGCTCCTGCGCACAACTCAAGTCGTATGCCTATTTAGCACCATAGTTCACTGCATAAACTTTATGTGACTATACACATCTCTTGCACAAGACTTCAACACATACCCAGACATCAGTTCACAGTATCGCTACACCACACACTCCCCAACCTATCGAGTCGAACAACTTGTCCATACAGACTTGCGTTTAACACCCCAGCAATAGCTGTTCAGTTCCTCAGCAAGTTATCTGAGGCGTATCCATATGTTTTTCTATACCTCGTGTATCTGTGTGGTTGGACGTCGTGAAATACTAGTTTGACATATCACCCCTTAATCATTATCATTGGAGCCGTTACATGCTCTGTTTGTAATTTAATGCGCTATTGTAGTATCGTTCATGTTTTGCGCACGTTAAACCAACCATACACACGCACGACACGTTACAGTACGATAGTTGCCAGATCGGACAGGTGGGTTTTCTCCGGTTTCCTCCCACATGAATGACAACATTTACGCTTTCATCCGCGCGAACGATAGTAATTAATATATTGTCAAACACCTCACGGGGATGTAGACATACGTGTGTGGCGTCCAGTGGTAGAGCATCTGATTTGGAATCGAACGGTCTCGGGTGCAATATACGGTCAGGCGGCTGGCCACATAACCCAACTAAACAAAAGCTAAATGACGATGGGAAATAATAATGCAACACAAGGCCAATACAACACGCAAACGACCATACTGTGCATTCCATAAATATCATAATTATGATATAACAAATACGTATTTCAGATGAAAATACAAACATTCCGCAGATGACCATTAATTAGCGATGATGAGTCGAGCCAGCTCTATGAAGATGTGTCACTTTCGGATGAATCTTGCATGGAAGATGAAATAACTAAATCTGAAGCAAAGCTGAAACAGAAACCATGGAACAGGTATACGGAAGACAGTCAAGAGTTGGATAAAATATATAGTGAGAATGACCACGAGAACACTTCATTATTTAAAGATTCCCCAGAAGTTGACGATTCAGTAGCTGACACACCGACTTTAAAGGTGATCAGCCGGTCTTCCCAGGGTCACAACCCGAATTGGGAGCCGGCATGTTGCTAATAACGACATTTACATTGGACTTACATTACACTTAATGGAGAAGGTTTGGGTGACTTACTGTATTTGATTTCCTTACAGTATCCTGTTGAAAACATGCTTTCAAAGTCAGTTGCATCATTTAAAAAATGGTTCCAACATACATGTATCAAACACCCACTGAAAATTCACAAATAGTGTAGCTAGTATTGTTTTTTACAGGTTATTGCAGGATGGAATTTTAAAAGATCCACAGAATGTGTCTCTGTGGACTTTTTATGGTATGACATACTTTAAATCATCAAATATGTCACTGTGGCCACTTTACATTCAAATAAATCAAACATAAATAGCATAAGAGCTTGTCCAGAAAAAATGATACTACTTATCTCTTTGTTTTTACATGAACACACATTTACCAGCCCTACGTTCATCATAATCTACACTGATCCTACCTATCATTTTATTAACAATTGCAAACCATACATATTTTCGGGTAAAATAACAACATTGTAAATGTTAACCTCACATTAATTGTTCGAAGCGACAAAAATAAGGACAGAATTATCAATAGCATTTAAATCATTTACAAACAGGTAAATAGCTAACATTGTTCATTGTATTCGTCTTTAAGCCTAAAGCATTTAGCAATTTATAGATTCTCATCCACACCCTTCCCAAAACAATTTGTATTTGCATATATTTCAGAAATATTATATTTATTGTGTTTTGTTTACTCAGTAAAATATAAAATGCACACGCGCCAACATTTTATTACAATTTTAATGAGAATCTGCTAATAACTGATAATTTTATGGGGGGGGGATGTCGAGGAGCATTATTAATACATGTACAGTCAAACCAGTGGTGGTCACCTCAGTTAAGCAGCCAGTTTCCTGATTACCAATATTCGGTTTAACCCATTTCATTATCGATACATTTAAAGAATTATTGCAATCTATGTTGAATGTGGAATAAAAAGAAAAAAGAAAAAAAAAGATACACTGGCCATTGTAAAGTGCTCCTATTTAAATATTGTATTTAACCCATTTCATTCTGGATATATTTAAAGGCTTTTGCAAACAACATAGATCCAGATCAGCCGCAGCGTGACGCTGCATGCTGATCAGGATCTATGTTGTTTGCCAAGTGTCTTAGCAAGATCATCCGAATAGCAAACAACATAAAGCCTCATCAGAAGGCACATTCCATGGCGGCTGATCTGGCTCTATGTTGTTTGCAAATACTGTTTGAACGGTATCCAGAATGAAATGGGTTAATTACACAATTACACACCCTCTTCTATAGTCAAATTATTGATGGATTTATGAAAATAGTTTTTTTATTTTCCAATCCTTCGTCTTTCTATTTCTCATTTTCGTCTATAAAATTAACATTAACAACCTATCACATTTCGAAATTTAGGTTTATTAGTTTCCAGTTAATCAATATCAACATAGATACAGTATAATTGATAGTAGGCCTACTGAGATGATATTGCACATTTTGTTAAATAAAGTTTGATTATAGGGAATGGCCGTTTTCTAATGTTGGCTATAACTTGTGGCCCGACCCTTTTGCTATGTTACACAAATGAATATATGTACCTTATAGTCTGTTAACTTATTTCACATCTGATGCATGCTCGTATGTAACATAGGCAATAAAATATGGTTAAATCAAAGCAGTCAAAAGTGTTCATTTCCAACCATCCGATAGATGGCGCCACCTCCCGGAAGATCGGCCGACTCGATTAGCCATTCCAGTTGTTCCGGAGCGTAACCGAATGCTATTCCGATCTTCACGACTATTATCAGGGATTATTTACTACCCCGGCGGCGTATTTTCTCTCTACTATCTCAGGGTTCACGTCATGTCAAGTGAATTCTACAAGATAACATTTCGAATATATTTTATTCCAAACACCTTGATGACGGATAACAATAACAATCTTATAAAAAAAAAAACCTCATTAAAACCCATAATCATTTCATTCTAAAACAACTAATGTATCTTATAAACTGTATGCAAACAATGGCATAACATAGTACATCGATCGTACCTGTAAACATACATTTCAAATATATTTTATTCCAATGCCATACACCTTTGTGTATAATCAATGGCGGATAACTATAACAATGGGTATTAGAAGTTCCGGTAATATGTTAATTGGAACTATAGGAATGAATATGTCTATGTAGTTATAGTATGACATGTAGATTAGTTATTTTAGATTTTGGAGGAGAGTGCATGATACAGACAGAGACCCATTCCATAATCTCCTCTGGTTCTTTTACGTGCACGGTGTAAAGCACCGACACGAGACCTCGGTTTAACGTCCCATCTGAAAGACTGTTAATTTTATTAGGGTCAGACGGGGGATCGAACCTGCGATCCCTGGATTACCAGTCCAGCGTGTTACCACTGGGCTATACATCCGTCTGTATAAATGTATGAATGTCCGTCAGTTCGAATATATACAATGCACCAGTAAGACAAGTATTCTTTTTGTGATCTCTTATAGTATACTGTAGAATGAAAATCAAATACCTCAGTACGTTAAAATAGTAGTTACACGTTATTATAGTCTTTATTATTTTACAACTTATCATGTTACACAAGCCTCGAACAATCATATGTTAATAAAATCCTCATTCTTTCATGTATATACATTGTATGTGAAATGACAGAATATAGAGAATATTAGGTTACTGTCTTATAATTTTAATTTATTAGGCGAGTCGGAGAAAAAAGTATTTTTTCGGAGACGAGCCTAATAAATTAAAATTTATAAGACAGTAACCTAATATTCTATTTATCCTACATTCTGAGTGTGCACCCGACACAAAAACAAACAAACTAGCCATGACAGCTTACAAACTCGCTACGCACTTGGTAATATGTTGCGCATTGATATTTCTATTTATATCCACGGTTAGCCCTATGACGTCACGAAAGCTTTATTAGGCACTGACTAATAAAGCAAAATTTATTAGACAGGCCGTTTTTGTACGTTATTTCGCATGAAGGTAGGATAAAAAATGGTTTTTGACTTGACCTTTACATAAGGTTAATGGCCATGGAAAACCTGATCAAATGTTGATTCCCTTTAGATTTGAACCGATAATAATTAATGTGAGATTAATTAAACATTTGATAAAGATTGGCTTATAAATAAATTGCACATATCAAATGCCGCGCATTTTACACATCCCTTAGAGTCCTCAAATGCTATAATATTTCATTCATAGGCAAGTGACCGCTGTTTTTGGTTCTCAGTAATCACTCCCATCTCTGATGTTGCAATCTGAGCTCCACCGCTCATTAAATCTACAGACGTGACTAATCTTAGATCACATGTTCAGATGACCTAAATGAGATAACAATGTTACAGTATCCGTGCAGAGATAGAGTTAGAAAAGTCTCCTCAAATCTAAAAATCGATTGGTTGATTCTGAGATTTACTCCAAGGTGTACCAACCAGAAGCTTCAGATTGAGATTGAAGAAAAGTTGAAGCAAACCTCCAGACATGGTTAGGCATGATGCATGATTGGCTGCGCAATACGGTGCGCATAACCACAAACGCGCGCACCCCAAGTATGTGAAACCAAAACTCTAAACCGGCCGACATTGGTGTGGGTCTCTGTCTGTATCATTGCACTATCCTCCAAAAATCTAAAATTACTAATAATCTTCTGGAGGCATCGCTCATATGGGCAACTGGTAGAGACGATAAATAAACGTAAAACACACATACACCGGCCGACGTGCAGATAATGAACAGAGAAGCTCCGCACTAATTGGTCGTGAAGGGCTGATTAATCAGTTAGTCGATTAATCGTCAATGACAATGCCTGATTAATCGTCGACGAAGATTTTGTAATTAGTCAGCGAATTATACATAACAACTTTCTGCGATTCCCGTAACTGGCTGCATACGACAGGGTTGACTGTATCTATCTATCTATCTTCCGCTAATGTCAAACCCCTCGCGGGGACGTAGACATGTTGCGCGTCAAAAACCGCAAAGAAGTTAAAAGTATGAGTAGTTAAAAGTATAATTTAAGAAGGTAATGAAAGTAAGTTGTGGTAAAAGTTTAAAAGCAGCTGCGCAGAACAACTAGGGACTGGCATGATCAATATGGCAAACTGCCGTATTGAATTGCTCTATGGTAGGGAGATGGACAATGTCAGGAGGGAGGTGGTTCCAATGGTAGATTATTCTTGGAAAAAAGGAAAACTTGTAGTAGTCTGTAGTTGCTGTAATTAACATATAGCTTAAGGAATGGCAATGGCGAGCAGGACGGGAGAGGGGAACTAGGTAATTTTCAATTGGAATAGCAACAAGATCATTATGAATTTTATACATAATGGATAACCTATTGTCAATACGCCGTTGATCTAGTCTGCGTAGATTAAGGGAATGTAGCATGTCTGTAACACTAGAGGTACGATAGAAGTCAGCCTTTAACCAACGGGCTGCTCTTCGCTGGACACCTTCAATTTGGTCTATCAATGTTTGGGTATGGGGCGACCAGATCTCGTATATATGGAAAATTAACGGTTTGCCAACATAATCCGTAAACATGTCTTTAATTATCGTTTATCAGATGTCAGTACTAAATTGATGAACATCCTTCATATATGCACATACCATTTCATATCTAATCCATCCCCCACCCTCATCTAATCATAATATTTGATTTCATTTATTTTCTTTATATATTTATATACTATTTGGAATTCACGTGATTGTTAATAATATCGTTGTACATAATTATGTTACAGACCAAAAACTAATAGTTTGTGTCTAATGAAATTGTTTCTTCTTCTTCTTCATAACCCTTGTGTGAGTTTTACGTTTATTTATCGTCGCTACCGGTTGCCCATATGAGCGACGCCTCCTGAAGAGATTAGTCATTTTAGGAGGATAGTGCAATGATACAGACAGAGACCCATTCCAGAGTCTACTCTGGTTCTTATACGTGTACGATGTACAGCACCGACACGAGACCTCTGTTTAAAGTCTCATCTGAAAGACTGTTAATTTTATTAGTGTCAGCCGGGGGTCTCTTCAGGAGGCGTCGCTCATATGGGCAACCGGTAGCGACGATACATAAACGTAAAACACACACACACACATGTTGTGTAATAAAATCTTTAGCAATACGAAGTACTAACTGTTTATTGAGACACCACGAACTAAGATGGCATGGGCTACCGCGTGACAGTGTGTCTGCATGTCCAGCTTTCTTAGCTGGTAACATCAACTGTAGCGTAGTGACTGGTAGTGTCATATACTTCACGGCATTAAACACGCAACTTGGGGTTGAATGGCATTAATGGATGTATTGTTTGGGATTCATTAAAACAAAGCAATGTAATCGATGTAAGCCATAACAGAACACACTTGTGTTTATCTTGATCTTAATAACTACTACCCTTTCTTTACACACTTCTAGTATATGTACATATTGTAGGCTTAAGGGCTTTTAAGGTTTAAAGTGTTAGGTATTTTCACTTTTTTTTATCACACTACCAGTGTCCTCTTTGGTGGAATCATAGTAGCTGAGGAGGCCTGGTAGCTCACTTTTCTAACCCCCACGCATGGCCATACTAGCTCAATTGTTGACTGTTAGCAATTAACAGAGAAGAAGAAGAATCGTTTACAGTAATCGTTCTCAAACAAATTTATCGCAAAATAATAAAGAATTTAACAATCCATTGAATTAGATTCCAACATTTTGCGAGTCATGTGTAATTGTAAGAATTATTAAGTTGGTAAAATAATGGTATAATATAAAAAGATGCGTTTGTAAGGCCGTTAAGTATATATGCATTGACTTTTGGTTCGTGATGGAAAGTGGGAAAAATTATGACAAGCACACGAGACATGACGCTTCGTCGCTTCAACAACAGAAATATCAAATTCTCTTAAAGATTCATTATAGCAGGTTATTGCTTAATAAGGCTTTTGAAAACAATCAGAATTCGCTAGGCTAACAATTCCCTGATGTAAAATATCAGATTGTAACTTATTATATTCTTCTATAAATCAGTATTTTATAAATTAATGTAAGTATATTGTGCTATATGTTTTGTTTTGTTTACTTTAAAAATATTTGTTTGCAATTTTTTCATACATTACATAGAGAATATTAGGTTACTGTCTTATAAATTTTAATTTTTATTTATTAAAATTTATAAGACAGTAACCTAATATTCTATTTATCCTACATTCTGAGTGTGCACCCGACACAAAAACAAACAAACTAGCCATGGCAGCTTACAAACTCGCTACGCACTTGGTAATATGTTGCGCATTGATATTTATATTTATATCCACGGTTAGCCCTATGACGTCACGAAAGCTTTATTAGGCACTGACTAATAAAGCAAAATTTATTAGGCAGGCAGTTTTTGTACGTTATTTCGCATGAAGGTAGGATAAATTACAATTCTAACACGACACAGCTAATAACATACATACTTGTAACCTAGGGTTATTCTGCGATATACCTACTTTGAACTATGCTGCGCGCGCAACGTGTTTTGGCTATTCCATTTATACAATGAGTGTAACATTTTATGAATGAAAGTCACGTGATGTTTGTAAACAATACCGTTGGTATTCACGGAAGTGAGCTATTTTTAGAATCAGATAATCTCTTGTCCGTCTTGTTTTTCTGTTAAGTAACGTTTCAGTTACTATTCTGTACAGTTTTATTTGACAAAATAAATAAAATTATTGATCAGTTACAACTTTTGTTCATTTATGCACTAGATTGATATTTTCCATAAAAAATAACGTCATCACCTCTTACGCGGGAGGAAATTTCGAAAGCCAAATGCAGCGGCGTTTGAAGAAAATACGAAGGACGAAGGCCTGAGTGATATATTTCTACGCATAAGAACTTCAAACTCGGGTTATTCTGCGATATACCACGGTTGATACTTATTATTTCTTAATTATACACACAATGAAATACGTAGAAAACAATATGAAATTATATTAGGATTTATTATTAGTTCTGTATACGATTTAATCTGGGGGGAAAAGCAAACAGGTTGGGCTACACGTTATGACAACATTATTTAGCCTGCGGCCCTTCCCATCACTTCAAACTAAATTAACAATGTTGGATGAACAATTTCTGCTATGTATGTGCTGATGTAGAAAAATACCAGATATATACAATTAAGCTTAAACTATTATGACATTATAAGGATTATTAATGAACAAGAATTGAAAATAAAAGTTCAATGCTGTATGAAGAATGAAAACCAAAGAGATATAGGACATACACCCCGAACCCCGTGGTTAGTTCCGCCACACTCCATGCATACCAGGAAAAACAAAAAGGACAAATAATTGATACTATGCGAATCGTCGAGTTGCCTAAATAAATCTTTGAACCTCTAAAAGTAGTTTATTATTTTCTAAATTAGTCAAATATTCGATTCCAAATAAAAGCTTATTAGTACTTATTGGATGAAGTCTGCGAGTGTTTCTGAACAAGATGTATACTTTTATATGTTTAATGGAACCGTCCTTCCCAAATATACTTAAAGCAACACTATATCGTGTGGAATAACAATATTATAAAATTAACAAGTCTTTCAGATGGGACATTAAACCGAGGTCTCAGGGCGGTGCTTTACACCGTGTACGTAAAAGAACCAGAGGAGACTCTGGAATGGGCCTCAATCTGTATCATTGTACTATCATCCAAACTTCTAAAATGACTAATCTCTTCCATGAGGCTTCGCTCATATGGGCAACAGGTAGTGACGATATATAAACGTAAAACGCACGCGCGCACACACACAGAATTAGCAATGCTCCACACATTCTTCAGGGGACCTCCGTGGTTAATGTCGTTGATTTCAAATCAGTTGTGCCTCACCGTTGCTTGTTTAAATCACACTGAGGTTATCGAATTATTTCACGTGAGGAAGCTATGTATATTCAGCTTGGAGGCGAAAGGTCGGTGGTTTTACCTGGGTGTTCGTTCATGACTGCAATAATGCATCCGGGGTCGTCTTCCACCACTAGCGGTTGGTTCGACGTTATAAAAATTGTTATTCTATCATAATTTGAATAATTATTTTCAGTTAGTGTCTGTGCTTGCAGTATGTCAAACTCAATATAAAAGTACGACTTACCGGAATCCTGGCATCAGTTATGTCCCGGCATCAGTTATGTCTCGGCATCAGTTATGTACCGGCAACAGTTGTGTCCCGGCATCAAGTGTGACCCGGCAACAGGTGTATCCCGGCAACAGTTGTGTCCCGGCAACAGTTGTGTCCCGGCATCAGTTATTTCTCGGCATCAGTTATGTACCGGCAACAGTTGTGTCCCGGCAACAGGTGTATCCCGGCAACAGATGTGTCCCGGCAACAGTTGTGTCCCGGCATCGTTTGTTTCCCGGCAACAGTTGTGTCCCGGCATCCATTGTGTCCCGGCAACAGTTGTTTCCCGGCAACAGTTGTGTCCCGGCAACAGTTGTGTCCCGGCAACAGTTGTGTTCCTGCTTGGTGTGTTGTGGAGGAACATATTGAAATACAATGCTCACTTTACTAAGATTATCTACCGTTGCCAGATCGGACAGGTGGGTTTTCTCCGGGTTTCCTCCCACACGATGACCACATCTACGCTTTCATCCGCGCCTAAAACGTGTGACTGAGCGGGTGGCAATTTTGAAGACAATATAATATTTTTTCCCCGAATATTCGAATACTGGAATAGTATTCGGATAATCGAACGTTCGAGCGAATATTCGAATATTCCAATGTTGGTTGCCATCCTTACTTTAAAGGTAAAACTGTGCATATGAATTATAGCTGCACCTTTCTATTTGAAGAACAGACGCACGCAGAGAGAAGGAATCGAGGTTGTTTAGATACTATTGGGGTGTGATCTGGCTAGCTTAGTTGGTAGAGTGCTTTACCCTATATGGGAAAGGCCTTTGTTCGAACCCCAGGTTGGATACACATTTGTTTCATCTGTGACATTTACTTGTTTTTATTTATTTGCTTTTTATTTTCAATATGAACATTCGACATAAATGATCTTAAAATACAAAGCGTGTGATACTAAACAGGCCCGTAGCTTGGGGGTCTGAGCGGTCGGACGACCCCCCCATAATTCCCCGCGGTCCACTTGTCATGCACTCTATCAGAATGTTTAAACAGTTACTATAATAATATTGATGCAAGCAACACAAGGGAATAGTTTATAAGAGGCTTTCTCTGAACGTTTTCTATATGCTGTCGCTTTTTAACTATGTACACACTTAAACGTCAAATACTTATGCCGTAGTATATGCTCCGTCATTGCCCAATGAAGGAAATGGCGTTTCAAACCATCTACATTTCAACATGTTCAGGGGACATGCCCCGCCCCTTCCCTAGCGGTCACGGTCCATTTAGGACCTCAATGGCCTTCTGGACCTCGAAACGATCCCCCATATATGTTCATTCTAAAATGAACCTATTTTACTTCTTTTAATTTCTCTTGTTGTCTCTTTATATATTTTCAACTTCCTACCTCAACAGTGTACACACGCGTTTTCTCCAGCGACTCGATTCTCAGCATCAACTTGTTATGTTCTGTGACTCGACATTTGATAGTGTGTAGTGTCGTTCAATCAAATGGGAATACATTGTGAATATATAAACATCAGAGATTATGCTGTCATCGCTCTGTCGTGTGGAAGAGAACATCTCTGCTGCTTCTACTTGTAAGTACAGTTTATAGTAGGATATTCTTGCTTTATATATTATTAAAACTGACTTTTCATGATAATTATATTAATATATTGTCGCGGCAAATATTTAAATTGCGTAATATATTAGGAGATATCTCTTTACGGAATCAGTTAATAAAGGTAATACAGTTCACTTGTGTATTACTTGATATAATATGTTCTTATCCAATTACTAGAATCCTAGTTATATATATGCTTACATTTTTATTTATATTTCCATATAATTATTATTGTCATGTGTAAATGTTTAAAATTGCATCTGTAATTGTGAAGCGCAATAGAATAATTTTTATTTTTTGCGCTGTATATATGCTATGTATTTGTATTTGTTTATTATTAATTCTTTTTTATTCAAAATTGCATAAAACGTAATACTACGAACTACAACACAGATACAATCAAATAAGTGTCCATGTTGGAAGCTATCTTGAGAAATCCTCTAAATATAAGGCGCAGGCTGCTGAAAACCAAATGAGTTTTGCATGGTAACATTACAAGCCTATAATAGAAATGGAAAGTAGTTGTGTTTACCGGTGTAAGATTGGAATTTATTTCCACGAGGGATCATCGAAATATGTATTCCACGAGAGAGTTCCATGGTCACCATATCATCGAAATATGTATTCCACGAGAGAGTTCCATGGTCACCATATCATCGAAATATGTATTCCACGAGATAGTTCCATGATCACCAGATCATCGAAATATGTAATCCACGAGAGAGTTCCATGATCACCATATCATCGAAATATGTAATCCACGAGATAGTTCCATGATCACCAGATCATCGAAATATGTAATCCACGAGATAGTTCCATGATCACCATATCATCGAAATATGTAATCCACGAGATAGTTCCATGATCACCAGATCATCGAAATATGTATTCCACGAGATGATCACGAGATGAAATCAAAATCCTATTTTACACTAATAAACACAACTCGTCTAACCATCTGCTAATGTACATGTATTTGCTATCCAATTGTATTCATTTTATCGTCCCATTACCGGTAAACCTAAATTCACTATTTGTTTAGTTTATACAAATTTATTTTGGCTCGTTTACGAAACAAGTTCTTACAACTTATATTAATCACTCTCGAGACCTCATTCCTGATGGAATCCATCGCCACGAGGGAGAGAGAAGAGGCAACGCGGAATTTAAATGCCTTGCCTAAGGGCACAATCTTAACGGCTCCAGCGGGGCTCGAACTCCGGACCTTTCGCACCTGAAGCGAACGCGCTACCACTGCGCTATCACGGCTTCCACTATTATAACGTATGTTTATAATTTCACGTTAGCTTCTGTCTGCTGTCAATATTGAATATGAAAGACAAAACAAATGTATTAGAACATACTATTTTATAAATACAAAGGTACATGCAACCGCGGAGGAATACGAAACTCAAGCAGTGAGAAAGAAATGCATCGGCGGATGCGACTTTAAATAAAACTACTATTAACTAATTTGAATAATTAATTTTCATCAGTAAACGATGTTGTACAATAGTATCGTCTCCAATGACGAGGTCCAGATCCTTTCAAAAATACCCGTACCATACCGTACAAATATCCGCCAAATCTAGTGCTCCTGCGTAAATATTGTTATTTTACGAAACAAAAGAAAACATGACAATATTCTGCACAAAACAATATGTAAATCGACCGTACAAAAGTCTCCCTCCAATATCACGTCGGTAATTGCGTTTTTACTGGAACGATACGGAAAATATACAGGGAAATGATGAGACAAAATATTAGTAGCCCGTCTGCGCGTAAACTGTCACTTCCGTTTCTTCAGAAAATGGCGACTGAAACACATGGTATATAATGGGCACACGATGCCCAATGTTAGGGGTGGCGTATACCGTTAACATTTTTTCTAAGAAAGTCACCTCACACCTTGGTAGTAACAGTTTCCATTAGTATTTCATATCATGTATAATGATATATAATGTTTCGATGCGTTTCCAATTTAAATTAAGCATATTTAAGTTCTGGTCATTTTCGATATTACGCCAAGTTATTAAAATTGCCATATATACCTGGTACCTTGTAACATCTAGTACGCAGTGGAAAGAATTGCCTTACGCTTTTAGCTTTCAGTTCAATCCACATATCACGATATAAATGTATATTTCTGTATATTTCTCAATGTATATTACATGTTTCCTGATAAATTATTATATTTAAGCCAATTATATATATATATTTATCATCGATAATCATGTATTATTCTATACTCGTGTAAATATTTGTAAATAAATGAGTAAATAACAACATTAATAAATAATACCATTTCCACCTCAAAATCACAAGGGGTAGAGTTGTTAATGTCGTTGACTTCATACCTCTTGCCCCTACCGGAAGCCCCACTAAGGGAGTCTAATTATTTCGTGTGAGGAATGACGATGTTTCTACCCGAGTGCCCATCCGTGCTCTAAATACTGCTCGGAGGGGCTCCCGGAATTTCTACAAAAATCGAGCCACATCCTCATACTAGACCAACTCTCTATATATCAACAAAGTTTCAAAACAATCCCTCTAGATTGTGATTTATCTTGTACGCATACAGACACAAGTGCACATACGCAGCCAAAAACTATAACCCCCGTTAGTTTATACAAATTTATTTTATCTCCATTGCGAAATAAAATTTTCGGCTGTCTAAATAGCGCAGTGGTTAGCGTGCTCGCTTCTCACCAATGCGACCGGGTTCGATCCTCGGACCGGGAAGTACGTGAGATGGTACGATGGCCGAGCCAACGAGAGTGATTAACATAAGTTGTTAAAACTTGCTTCGCTATCGTTGTAAAATAAACAAAGTTTAAAAAAAAAATTCAACATTCGATTAATCGCTCTCGAACCCTCATTCCTGGAATACATTACAAAGAAGAAGAAGGATGAGCAAATGTGGAATATAAGTGCTTCGCCTAAAGGCACAATCGTAACGACTCCAGGGGTGTCGAAATATTTCATGTGGGGACGCTATTCAGCTGACTTGTGGAAGGTTGGTTGTTCTATCCTGGTTCCCGTCCTTGCCCGGACTACTGCTCGAAGGGCATCCGTGGTCTTCGTCCATCAATAATAGCCGGAGAGTCGCCATATTACATAAAATGTTGGAGCGACTTAAAAACGCCCAAAACAAGCAACGAAACTAATAACTTATTCATAGTATGTGATGAAAAAAGATATGAAAGCTCAGTATTCGCAAAGTATTCGTTTGTCTTACGTTTATTTATCGTCGCTACCGGTTACCCATATGAGCGATGCCTCCTGAAGAGATTAGTAATTTTAGATGTTTGGAAGATAGTGCAATGATACAAACAGAGACCCATTCCAGAGTCTCCTCTGGTTCTTTTAACCTGCACGGTGTACAGCACCGACACGAGACCTCGGTTTAACGTCCCATCTGAAAGAATGTTAATTTTATTAGGATCAGACGGGGGATCGAACCTGCGATCCCTTGATTACCAGTCCAGCGTGTTACCACTGGACTACAGATCCGTCTGTTATTCGCAAATGAACGTGTGTCCTGCTATCTATGTCAAATACCTGCCTTTATACAGGTTGCTGAATATACAAAATTCCCATTTCTGGTTTAATGCGAGATACGTTTTTCTATTTATTCCAGTTTTCAGCTACTTTTGTGGTTTTGATTTATCAACATTTTAATATTTTAAAATTATGATTCAGATACAACACAGCATAGCGTAATGGACTCTATCGTATCTACAAACGTGACATCAAGTTACGATTCCAATCAAGAAGGCAAAGGTGCAGGAAGGAATACTACTGATCAATTGATAGATTACAAGACGGAGACGCAGTTGTTTCAAGAGCAAGTGAATCGAGTACAACTCTTTATCTGCCCTACGTTATTGTTGGTTGGCTTTGTAGGAAACTGTTGCATCATTCTTACAGTATCGCACGTCAAATTTCGTCAAGTGACGTCACGATATGTTTTGTGCGCATTGGCCATTTCTGATTCGCTATTATTACTAACAAACCCGTTCAATCAGCAATTTATGCGAACTACTTATGGCGATGTCAGGGCAATTTCAAAAATACTATGTAAATTATATTTTGTGATATATCGTGCTGCGAAATCTACATCGTCTTGGTGCGTGGTGTTGATAGCAGTGGAGAGATTCATTGCTGTCATTTTTTCATTGAAAGTGAAAACACTAGTAACACGTCGAACGGTGTTGGCTGCATTAACTTCTGTGTATCTAACCATTATTTGTATACATAGCATTAGGACATATAGCACAAATATAGTTAATGGCGAGTGTAGACCTGATGTTGTTACCACAAGTACCCGAGGACTTCATAAAGTTTTAGCCATTATTGGTACCACATTATATTCACTGGCTCCCATGTCCATTCTTCTTTCCATTACTCCGCCGATAATCTTTTCGCTGGTGAAAAGTCATCGCATGCGTCAAAGAATTACCCAAGGAACCAATGAACGATCAGCGCGTGTTACTTCTCGAATATCGTTGATGTTAATTAGTGTAGTTGTGTCGTATATTATATGGGTTTCACCGTTCACAGTAAACGCGATTATTTCAGCCAGTACAAATAAGCATGAGTTTGGTTTGGAAAGCAAAGAAATGATTATTTTACGAGGTGTTGCTCTCACCTTTGAACAACTAAACCATTCGTGTAACTTCATCATCTACGTTCTGTTTTCATCACAGTTTCGTCACAGATTTCAGGATATGATTCCGTGTGGATTGAGATGTAGATGGTACCCAGATACATCTTCAAGCTCAACTGATGTTACCTCTGTTGTAGCAAACCACGAAGTCGGAAGTGTGGAGACAGAATTAAGCGGTGTCACGTTTCAAATATGAGAATGTCAGAATGGATACTCCAACAGAAGAATCTTTATAATTAATTACCTTTGGATCGTAATGAAGATGACCAATTAATTATAATGTCACCATTATATATAGAACTGTCAGTATATGCCTCGAACATAACAAGAAAGTAATACATGTATGTTATTCTATTTAACAGTTTATTACGCTCGTCTTTTTACTGCCTTTACATTCCGGTACATTAAAGTTGCTGGTTGACGTCACATATCGCACGTGTTACTATATCGTTGTCAAAACAACCACGACATTAGTAACGTCGCTGTTCCAATTAATGAAACGAAATTACGTAAATATAGGTTAATTCAACATTTGACGTCACAAATCGCACGCGTTACTCTACCGTTGTGACGTTGTCAAAGACACCACGACATTAGTAACGTCGATGTTATTACGTAAATATAGGTTTAATTCAACTTTTGACGTCACAAATCGCACGCGTTACTCTACCGCTGTGACGTTGTCAAAGATACCACGACATTAGTGACCTCGCTGTTGCAAATAGTGAAACACAATTACGTAAATATAGATTTAACTCAACGAATGTACTTTTTATGGTCGTTTAACGTTCAGAAAGTGTTCAGTAAGCATAAAATCAACAATACACAATACATGTATGCTGTTTAAGCCCCATTATGCGTTTTACAGAAGGAACTGTAGTTCAGTGGTTTAACACGTTGGACTGGTAATCCATGGATCTCATGTTCGATCCCCCGTATGACCCTAATAAAATTAACAATCTTTCAGATGGGACGTTAAACCGAGGTCTCGTATCGGTGCTTTACATCATGCACGTAAAAGAACCAGAGGAGACTCTGGAATGGATATGGGTTTAGATATCGAGCGCTAATCGGACAGCTAAAGTTGGCTGTTTCTTACGGAGGTTGGTGTACCAAGTACGGGTTAACCGCTGGAGCATGCCCAGGAAAGGTGTTGTTAGTTAACTGCCCGTCGCTTAATTTGGGCAATCGGTAAAGTTGGCTGTTTCTTACGGAGGTTGGTGTACCAAGTACGGGTTAACCACCGGAGCATGCCCAGGAGAGGTACCCGTCGCTTAATTTGGGCAATCGGTAGCGACGTTAAATAACATTAAATAAATTAAACTGTGAAATAACGTTGATAAATTCGATGCAGCAGATTTAGTTTAGTTTATACAAAGTGATTTTAGCTCGATTGCGAAACAAGTTCCAACAACTTATATTAATCACTATCCACACCTTATTCCTGGTGGAATCCATCACCATGAGGGAGAGATATGAGTAAATGTGGAATTTAAATACCATGCCTAAAGGCATAATCGTAACGGCTACAGCTGGGCGCGAACTCCGGGTCGTTCGCACCTGAATAGTAATGTTTAAACAGAGTTTGATACAGTTTGGATTACAAAATAATAAGAGAGTACAATGATTTCTTTGTGTATGGTCATCGGATGAACATTGAAGGCATTATTATCACAAGTGGCTCTAGCTAGCCTGGGAACAGGCGTCGATATATTTTGCCTGGTCAGTCAAATACATATACTTTAATACCGAGACTATTAATTGGGCCGTATTGAGTTTCTGATCATATCAACAAATCTGACACCTAAATAGGTGAAATTATCAACACGTTCAACATTTTCACTGTTAATGAAAAAGTCGGGATAAACTCGTTCCTTACGTTTCTCAAAGACACAGATCTTAGTTTTATAAATGTTAATTTTGAGACCTCATTTTTCAGAATACTGATAAATGCAGTCAATTTGCGATTGCAGACTAATTGCATCAGTTGTGAATAACACTATATTATCAGCAAGCACAATCATGTACATTGATAAAAGTTCAAGATCTTTATCAGTTAATGAATTTACATTTAATTGACGATTGATATCGTTAATAAATAAAATAAACATAAGGTGAGATAACGGTTAACCCTGCTTCAAACCTATTATAACACCAACGAAATTGGACAGCTCCATAGTACTGGATCATTTAACACAGGATTGGACATCATTATAAATACATTTAATGATAATTATTAATTACACGGAATACCCCCAAATTTCCCTAGGCGTTGATATTATCAGAAACTCAATACGGCCCAATTAATGGTATCGGTGTTAAAATATATGTATGTGACTGACCAGGCAAAATATACCAACGCCTGTTCCAAGGCTATGATAACCTGTTAGTTTTTGAGAAATATCGATCGGATGTAAAGACTTGCTTTTCATTGTCTAACTTAAACTACACCATCGTATACTATATTTCTTAAATCCGCCAATGCAAGTGTCGTCATTATATATGTCTGACGATATGTTATAACGTATGTGATTGATAATTATGTGATGTATATAAATAAGTATGAGACTGTACATTTGTATATATTGGTTGCAGAAAAGGCTGACAAGGCTAGGAAAGATTAGTTTAAACTTTATTTATTAAAGTATACATTTTACAAATACATATATATAATATACACAAATTACATAATGTAAGTATTGGATTGGAAAACAAGTTTTAACATTTAAAGGAAAGATTCAAAGGAAAGATTAGCCCTTCGCATAGCTAATTGGCCATTATATGATGACGTAAACGGCTTATACACATTTACAAATACACAAGGTGCCTTGGTAATTGATTATTGTTATTGAATGAAAGCGATTATCCTTTGTTATGTGATTTTCGTGTAAGCCCAGTTAATGACTATTATGACCATGCGGGCATATTGTTTGTATTACTTTTGATAGCATTCATGAGGAAACAGGGGTCAGATTTAAATGGGACGATAGTCTAAAAGATGCCTTTCGCTCAGGTATTATTGCAAGTTTGCCTGATTTTAATCGCATAACGAATACAATTAATATACATAGTAGAGAATCTGCCAATAACTTATTAAATACATTTACCAATACAATGCGAGACGTGGCGGATCCGTCATTTGAGAACTATTTTAAGCGTAATAGATCTGTGCCATGCTTTAGTGATAAACCCATAGCAAGTCCTGCGGACATTGCATGTATTGAAGCGAGGTATGTAAATGTACAACATAGTTTTAATAGATCTAAAGCTGAGCATAGTAGGGAGCAATTTTGTTATAATAAAGAAATATACAAAAACTTATATAAGAGAAAACGATATGCTAGCAGCGTAAGGAATTATTAGAAATTGAAAAAATGAAACATGCTAAACCAAAACAGTTTTGGAAATATTTTAAACGAAATAATAACAAGTCTGCATCTAATAATATAACTCTTGAAGATTTAAAAAAGTATTTTCTGAGTTAGGAAATAATGCTGCACAATCTGAAAACCCGGATGCAGAGAATTTAATAACTACAGGGAAATAACATTAGTGAGCTGCTTATCTAAATTGTGTACTTCAGTTTTAAATAAAATAATTGTTAAATTTTGTGAAACAAATAATCTACATATTTGGGTTCAGAAAAAGGCGTTCAACGGTTGGTGCGTTGTTTATTTTAACCAATAGTGTTCAAAGTTACTTGTTTAATAACAAAAACTGTATTGTGAAGACATTGATTTATGTAAATGTTTTGATACTATTTATAGAAATGCCCTGTGGATGAAATTATATAAAGGTGGTATACAAGGAACGCTGTTAAGGATTATTAGAGACATGTACCAACATGTAAAGTTTTGTGTTAGAAATTGTAACAGTTATACTGATTATTTTGAATATGCGGTTGGATTACGACAAGGGGAGATAATGTCTCCAATTTTATTTTCTCTATTTGTCGAAGATATGGAACTATTTTTACAAGATAATACTAATACAGGATTATTAATAGATGCTATTGTATTAATGTTACTGCTATTCACAGACGATATGGTTATATTTGCTAAATCACCACATGAACTACAAACTAACCTAAATAAGTTACACGAGTATTGCGAGTTATGGGGCTTAAAAATTAATACAATAAAAACTAAGATAATAGTATTTCGTAAAAGGTGTGGCCTACTTGCAAATGAATCATGGACATATAAATGGGGTCATCATCGAGGTTGTGAATGATTTTAACTATTTGGGAACTGTTTTTAATTATACTTGTAACTTTACTCTGAACCAACACTATGTATCTGGTAAGGCCTTAACATCTTTAAATATTCTTTTAGTTAACTGTACCAAGTTAAACCTTAAACCGAAAATACTTTCTCAGCTTTTTGATGCCTTTGTTGGCTCTATTTTGAACTACTCATCTGAAATTTGGGGGTTCACCAAATCTAAACAGCTGGAAAGAATTCAATTGAAATTTTGTAAACGTATTTTAAATGTAAGGATCACTTTATGTTCTACAGGAGTTTACGGGGAGCTAGCTACAGGAGTTTACGGGGAGCTAGATAGATATCCCCTTTATATTTCCCGTTATATTCGCATTATTAAATACTGGTTCAAATTATTAAATACAGATAATATTTAGTTTAATCATATTTTATTGCTATATACATGTACATAATAAATTCAGAGACATATATAATAAGAGCAAAAGCAAATGGGTTGGGCCACAAGTTCTGAACAACATTAGTAATTGGCCCTTCCCATGAGAGTATGTTGAACTTAGTGCAATACTGGCGAATATGTAACTTATGACATGCATATTTGAAGTTTAATGAGATATTATTTATCAAGTCGAAAGGCAATTGAAACAGTGTTTGAATGATAAATTTAAAAAAAAAAAACTCAACTTTTACTAACGCTGTTGCTAGGTTCCGTTCCCCAGGTGAGAGATCCCCATGGTGCGCTCGATCGGAAGTAATATCATAGTGAATGTTGTGTTGCTAACGTGATCACAAATTAGAAACGCTTTGATTGTTTAATATACTTTTGAACTGCTGCAAATATAATTATATTTTCGTTCACATTTAGTGTTTCGCGGCCATATAAAAGCAGGTTGACACTAAGGGGATGAAACGCTCTAGTTTCATTGAATAGAGTAATTCTTTGAACAGTAAATTTATTACATTGAAAGAAAAAATGTTCTGAGTCTTCGATTTGGGAGTCAAAGTCACAATGTGGATTTACTCGTATGTAATTATTGAACAGGTCATTGTTTAGATTGCTGCACTTGTTTCGTAGTCGGGCATGAAGTACAGAGAGTGATCGTTCGCCATATAAAAAGTGTTTAGGTACGATGGGTGCTTTGAACATTTCTCTTAGTCTCGATTTAAATATATTTAGTGATTCGGCATTTCGGATACTTGCGTCAAGTGAATTCCATAGAGCTGTTGAGGATGGTATGAACGAGTTATTAAAGACTTGTGTTCGCCTTGCGATTGTTGTATAGTTGTCATTATTACGTAATGAGTAGTCTGTAGTTTCAGATACGATATTAGGGAAAATGTTTCTAAGGTAGCTCGGTATAAGACCTTGTTTTGCTTTAAAAATAGTGCTAAGTTTTTGAATTTTTCGTCTATCAGATAACGGTACCCAACCAATTTCTTTCGTCAATAAATGGATTGATACGGACCTTGTGAGTCCTGTTACTACACGTGCCGCTTCGAATTGTAGTAGTTCTAAAGAGCTCTTTTCGTACTCGGTACACCCATCCCATACGACAGAAGCGTATTCCAGAATGGGCCTCATATATGATATATAAATTTGGTTAATAGTATTTCTCTTTAGTTTATATTTCACCGCTCTCATTGAACTTAAAACTTTCGTCGCTGATACTGTAATATTATGTATGTGTTCGTGCCATTTAAGATATGGTGATAATGTTAAGCCGAGGTGTTTGTGGTGCTCAGCAAAATCGAGTTTAGTATTGTTAAAATATAGAGTCGGTCTAAAAGTAACACTGGATGGGAAAATCATAATTTCCGTTTTGTTAGGATTAAAATTTACTAGCCATTGGCGTGACCAATCATTAATTTTTTGGAGATCTTGATTCAATATTGTTTCAATATATTGCATGTTATTGGAGGAAACAGCTAGTGAGCTATCATCCGCGAATATTCTTGTTACGCTTAACAAATTTTCAGCTATGTCATTGACGTATATCAGAAATAATAGCGGTCCTAAGGCGGAGCCTTGAGGAACGCCAGCTGTTAGACTCAGAATACTTGAGATTTCAGATCCTACCACGACAGATTGTTTGCGGTTATACAGGTAATCGTTTAACCATTGAAGAAGTTCACCATTAATACCATATTGTCTAAGTTTAAAAAGAAGGCCTCGGTGCCAGACACGGTCAAACGCTTTCGATATGTGGCAGAACACTATACAGGTTGTTTGTTGTTTGTCAAATGATTCACAAATTTGATGATATATGTCTAAAAGCTGGTAATTAGTCGAGTGTCCCGGCAGAAAGCCAGATTGCAAAGGATATATTAGATTACTTGAATGTAAATGATTGTAAATATGTTTGTATATTACCCTTTCCATGACTTTTCCTATACAACTGATCAATGATATGGGTCTGTAGTTGGAGGGTGTGCTTTTGTTGCCGTTTTTAAATAGAGGCATAACTTTTGCAAATTTCCAGTTATTTGGATATATACCTTCGTGTAATGATCTTCTAAACAATATGCATAGAGGTTTACTAATAGTATTTCGAGTTTCTTTCAACATTCTATGACTAATTTCGTCTGGTCCTACAGCCTTATTTATTAGTAATGAAGAAATTATATCAATTATTTCTTGTTCTTGAATAACGAAATCAGTTAGGGTTGTATTAGTTTTGGAGACAAAGTTCGGTAACTGAGCATTAGTTTCATCTACGTGTGATACAGAAACAAAATATTCGTTCAAACAGTACGCCTTTTCGATATCAGTGATATAATATTTGATAGTGTTATTGTTTTCAACTGTAAGAGGGGGAATAGTGTTGCACTTACTATTATTATTTTTAATTAACATTTTAACCGTTTTCCAGTAGGATCTTGGATTACTCAGATTAGCTTCTGATAAAGAGAATTCAAGGTTATTAAAAAATTTCTCTTTAGCATGTTTTTTAGGTTGTTTACTTTATTACGCATGTGTTTATACAAGTTCCAGTCGGTGGCAGAATTGGTTTTGGTTGCCTTTTTCTTAAACCTGTCACGTTGCCTTGATGTTCTACGAATAACTGAATCATACCATGGTTTATCGTTTGGTCGGATTGTGACAAACGTTGTAGGAATACATAGTTTTGATAAATTAATGAACATGGTAGTGAATGACTCACAGGCTTCGTGTACTGAATGTAAACTTAAAACTGACCAATTTGTCGATTGTATAAGATTATTTAATTTACTAAAATCGGCGCGTTTGTAATTCCAGACACGACGCTTGTAACTGGTGCTCGAGTGGTTTGTATAATTTATAAAAATGTAGGTCCCATAATGATCACTTATTTCGTACGGGGTTAAACAAATCCCGGCGACATAAACTGGAACATTATTAGTAACAGCGATGGGATCGAGTAGTGTTGAAGAGTGTTCAGTAACACGTGTTGGTTCATGTATTACATTATTCATATCATTAATTAGTAACATATCTTTAAATGTATGGTTGTTGATGTTTAATTGATCCTCGTTAATATCTCCTAACACAATAATGTTGTTACAGTACTCGAACGCCTTTTCTATACATATATTAAACTTGTTCCAAAACTCGACAGTAGCGTTTGGTTGGCGGTAAACCGTACAAATAAGATATGTCTCATGTTTATTTCTTAATTCTACCCAAAGAGATTCTTCCAAACAATTTTCAATATTCAGCTTACGTTCTGATATTAAATGATCCGATATATAGATGAGCAAGCCCCCTGAATGGCAAGTGTTATCCTTTCTGTATACTATTGAAAATGATTCTAAATTAATTTTTTCATTAGACACCGACATATCAAGGTGTGTCTCCGTAAAGCAGAGGATGTCATAGTCAAGCCAATTATCATTTATGTAATCAATCTTATTCCTTATACTTCTAATATTTTGACAAAAAATCGATAAGCAGTTTGAAGTGGTTTCATCGTGTGGACCTGGATTTGTTTCAATATTACCACTTAATAGTAATAGTAGTAATATAAATGCGATAATATCAAAGTTGAGACACGGTAAATCATATAACGAACAGCTTAAGTCTTTCACAAAAATATCATAGCATGATAATACAGTATTTGTTGCGATAAAGAGTAATACATCCACTTTATATAATGTGTGATAGAGACAGACCAATAGTCGTCGTATCGGGCCCATTGATATTAATAATACGCAAGTTAGTAATTTACATATATCCGCAATTGGGTCTGAATGAATGAAGTCAGTCTTTCTAACTCTATCGTAAGCAACGTTGTAAAATAAACCGATAGCCACGCGATAACTTGTCAAACAACTACCCATTTGGGAAAAGTATACATAATGATAATACAATGTGAAAATCACGTGACATTTGGTTTATGAATAATCTAATACAACATCGGATGACCGATCCTGACCCCATATAGCACCCCATCCCCCCCCGAGAACGGACCCTAGCACAAATAAAACATGAAGTGACAAACTAAACACATATTCAAAAGCAATCATTAAAATTCTAATAGGATAACAATTTTAGTGTTGGAGCAGGAGGAAAAAAATGAAGTATCACATGAAATAGTGAATTCAGTCAATAGACAATGTTGGTAAAGTTGGTGCGCACTCAACTGTCGTTGATTGAATACAATAATATAATAGTCCACTTGTATAGTACGGGTATTACAGGATTATGGAGATTAACATATTGCTAATGCACCAGGGACTGAGAGGACGAAATTTACCGCTACTTAACAGTTATTTGTATTCTTTAGTAGGCTGTGCCTTATGTATATTCGTATGACCCGTAAAGCGACAGGTCAATAGGCACCAACTGTATATTTATATAATGATGTGATGAAAATCAATATTCATTAATAAGAATATCAATATCAATATTGTGTGTCAAAAATAATATTTATTTTGGTACCAATGTTGTAAGGAATTAGGTAAATATGCGCATGAGATGTAAGGTTGATGCGGACTCAGCTGACTTTATTACTTGCATACGATTATTAAATACATGTAGTTCACTGTTGAAAGGACAGGTCAATCTGTACCAACAATACGGTCATGCACTGGTTGAAATTTATACTACTGCTTGGAAAAATTCAAGTAAAACAAGAAAACAAAAATATTTTGTTGGAGTGATGCAACATGGGGATAATAATGTCTAAATAATAATAAAATGCACAATATATAATATTTTCAATCCATCTAAAGTACTGAATTGTTGAAATCCGAATTATAACATTTGTATCACGGAGTGTGACGGGGATCAGAGAAATGCCAGTTAGTGTTAGATGTAAATGGATTAAATACGTGAAACGTATCTAGACTGTTATAATGAAACAGTATGAGTATACAATGCAGGATATTGTATATGAGTTTGACCAGTGAACCTTGTATTGTGCACACGATAGAAATTGTGTATATTATGCACGTTTGTATCGGACTGTTATAATGAGACAGTATGATTATACAAAGCAGGATATTGTATATGAGTTTGACCAGTGAACCATGTACTGTGCACATGATAGAAATTATGTATATTATGCACGTTTGTATCGGACAAATACATGTCGATGTCAGTAATAATTATGTTGTCGACACATTGGATTAAGCATAACTACGTAGGGAACAATACAAACCGAAAGTATTCAACATTTTGAAGTGAACAGGTGAAACTAATTGGGTTTCATACATAACGTATTAACGTCGATCACGTGCAGTGTGTAAAATATGTGGAACAAATAATGAATCAATTGTGTGGTACTTTATAATATGAATCGGGAAAAGGTTATATATACAATATGGATAATGAAGCAATTGTGTGGTACCTTATAATATGAATCGGGAAAAGGTTATATATACAATATGGATAATGAAATATGGATACAACATAAGTGCATTGATTTAGGTTGATCCTTATATGTACTAAAAATGCCTACAAAAGCAAAGTTGTTTAAATCAATGTTAGCAGGATGTATTCAGCTGGAAATAGTGGATGGAGGGACTTATCGGATTAATGGTGATTTACGGTACATTTCCATTATTTTAATTGTTGTAATCACTTGCTAACCAATGTATAGCTAACTTACTGCATGGTTGTGTACTTTCCAAGATAAAAAGTATGTATGCATTTAACGATGTCAAGCAAATACATTATACACATATATTATGACATATGGTTTTTCAAATACAATGACATTGATCAAGTACATTGATAAGGTGAAGCAAACCGTTGCACACTCTACATACATAATAAAGATTAAAATTACAATAGTCAGTAATCTGTTTGATTGATAGT
Source organism: Archivesica marissinica (assembly GCA_014843695.1). NCBI lineage: Eukaryota > Metazoa > Mollusca > Bivalvia > Venerida > Vesicomyidae > Archivesica > Archivesica marissinica. The sequence goes on along the minus strand of CM026403.1, from coordinate 68,091,172 downwards.
CTGTATCTAGTCTAGTCATCAACACCCTCCGTGTCAGCAGATGTATTGCGGTTGGAGGGGTTGGAACGGTTGCCGGTGCTCCACGGGTTTTGCATTGTTGGGTCTGGTAGTAGCGGATCGATGTCGTTTATGCGTCTGATGGTGCGTACTCGATCAGTAGCATTTAGTTTATAGAGAATGCGTCCATCTGATGTCCAGTAACTATCAACTTTGCCACCTTTCCTGGCATTTTCCAGTTTTTGGATCATAAACTGTCTTTTCCTCGTTAGATCTTCGGTGACGAATATTTTGACAGTGTCAGAATTATGTGATTTTAGGTTTTTCTTGCTTGCGTACACTCGGTGCTTGATTTTCCATGATTTAAATTTACATAAAATGTGGACACCTCCGTTATATACAGGTCCAATGGGATGAGCACGTTCAATATCGTCCGGTGTAATAGGTGGTGAAACCTTCATGCGTTTGTTGCATATATCAATAACCAGTTGGTCGTAATTCGGACGATGGTTATATTCGGCACTGGGTCCCTCCTTGTCATTGACAAATCCCAGGTCTGATGATGTTTTAGCACGACCAGAAGCTTGTGTACTGGTAGTGGCAGACGAATTTGATGAAGGGATAATTACCCTATGAAAGCGTAGAGAATTCCTTCTTCCATATTGCTCCAGATCGTCGATGTTGTTTTCTAGTTGATCATTCTGATCGTGAGCATCGTTCAATTGACCTTTGAGGTTTCCGTTAGCATTCTGGAGACTAATAATATTTTTGTTTTGATTGTCAATTTTGTCAGTTAGGGAGGATAACTCTTTACATTGATTGTCTAATTTATTGTTCATTGGTAGTAACATTTTTTTAAAAATCACAGTTAGAGAGGGCACAATTGCCTCGGATATGGCCGTCATTACCTCTTGACTGCACACTGCAGTTTTGACTAAATCACTTATATCTATTGTCTCTAGGGATTGGTGATCAGTGATATCATCCTCAGGTACTAAGTCTAAATCGTTACTTGAGTTGGTGTCCTTCCTGCGCAGCGGGTGAGGAGAATTTGCATGAGCCCCCTGATGTCCATCTGATGGACTAACAATTGAATCGATATTCCGTTTCTTGCTGGTGTCGGGAGTTTTATGATTGCGTATCTCTGCCATTGCTAGTTGTCCCAAAAAGTTCAAAAGTACGAGACTCAACACAAAGGAATTTCAAATCCAATATGGCGCGCTCTTTGTTCCATCAATGACTATTGATTTTTATTAGATTTGTCTATCAAAACTATCCTTTTTACACTTTTTAATGAACGTATAAATCCAACATAATGAGTTAATCCAGCATGATCTATTTTGTAATTATATAAAAGTCGTTAAAGTGATATATTCATTTTTTTCCTCTGCCCACACAAAAATTTCAGTACGTTACAGGCGCCATTGTAACCGGAAATCCTTAGGATAGTATATAATCAATCTGTAAGTGATATGAATAATGGTGCTAAAACTGGATATCACAACTTAAAGCCATGCTATGTAACTATGGCGTTGCAAATATTTGGAAGATCCATACTATGTAAATGTTAATACTTTTATATGTTTGTTTAAGCAACGGATTATTGATTGTTTTATACAATGGTGGTTTGTTAGTAAAGACACAGGTGGTGTGCTTGTATTGTATAATAGTTGTAAATTGCGATTTGAATACGAAACATATCTCGATAATATTCCATATAATTTACGATACTTAATAACTAGGTTAAGAATTTACAAAACGAACGGTTTTGCTCATGATGTAAATCGAGAGCTTTGGAAGATGAATACCATGTCATACTTGTATGTAAATGCTACATGCATTTGGGAAACATATTTATTAAAAAATACTACTTTGTAAGACCAAATATGGCAAAGTGTATTGAATTGTTACAATCAAACAATAGAACTATTTAATTGAACTTAGCATTATACTACAACCAAGCTGTTGCTATAAGAACTTCGATATTAAATATCATAGAAGTGCACTAACCTCTACAATAGGTTATTAAATAACAGTATAATATTCTACGCAATACAAATACAATTTGTATGTATGACATTGCTCACGTGTAAATAGTATGTATACTATGTATATAATTATGACTATGTACTATATGTATACGTCTAAATAAATAAACATTATATTATAATAATTAAAAAAGTGTTTGTATTGGAAAATAGCACGTGGTGCATACCATGCACATGTATACCACGCAAGTTACCTGTATATTATCTATGACTCTTTACCTGAACAAATATTGCTGTTTAGTAATATATTTTATCTTTATTTCTGTCTCATCCACGTACAATACATAATACAAATACCATTACCCATACAATTGCACACAGCCATTCTAAATAGAATTACATGAGACTATGCAATTCATATAAAGCCACATAAATTACATACAGAAATATATACAAATTAAGACTATGTAACCACTGCTAATCGAATATTAAAAGAAGCTTAAAATGGTATTTTGGAATTAAAAAACTGAAATTAACAAAAAGAGCACTAAGGCGCAATTAATAAATGACTTAAAATAACTAATATCAGCTCTGATCAGATCAGAAGTGAACTGATTAGCAGTAACCACCTAGAAAAAATAATAAACAGTACTGTTATACTAATACATGCAAGAACATTATCTACATAAATTATAATGGCGTATATGTAAAATATCATTGCAGGTTTTGGCACATAGTCGAATCAACAAGGTGACACATATTTCAGAATGTGACATAATTATTTTGGAACTCATCACAAATTTGTATTGCCTTATCAAACACAATTTTTCGAATATCCTCATATTTAAAACAATCCATAAAAACATGACACTCATCTTCAATATAATTACAAAACGAGCATTTACGTTCTTCCAAAATCAAATTCTCATACCTTCCAATCTCAATTCTAAGAGGTGTAACCCCGCACCTAAACTTGCTAAATGCTGCTCTATGTCTAACTGGCATAATACTTTTGCAATAGTCCTCAAGCAACCTATATGTTCTCAGTTTGTTCCTTCCTTCCTTCCTTAGGAATGCATTGTTATGATGTGTTATTACACGGTATACTGGTCCAACGCGATATGTGAAATATGTATATAAACAGAAAACCAATAAAATAAACACGATATAGAGATTTATTCTTTATTTCAGTCTCATCGTTGTACAATACATAACATATACACAACATATTATCGTGGCAAAGTACAACACCATTCATTATAAAATAATTATAAGAGACTAATCTAATCACAGATAATCAAACTATCACAGTCTACTGACATATTATTATATTTACATATTAAAACTGAGGAACAGTCGCTAGTTGAACATTAAATACTTATTAAAACCAGAAATGTTGAAATATTGAAATGGAAAAAAACACTATAATGCGCAATTAAGAAATGTTTTAAAAAATCAGTTTTCAGCCTCGATCAGATCGCGGTTGAACTAATTATTAGCAGCTGTTTCTCGGAATGGATAAGAGACACACAATCAATAAAAGAAATTGATACATTATTTACATAAATAAAAGGAGCATCTTTGGAGAATATAAAAACAGGTTTTGGCAACAATTCTAATCAGAGGTATAGTAGTGAAAATAATTCTAAGCTGGTCGGATACAGGCTTGTTCTGAAAGTCATTTTCATATAATGAGGCTTTCTCTAAGAGAACAACTCTCAAATCATCATACAGTGAACATTCTAATAATACATGGCTTTCATCTTCTAATACATTTCAGTAAGTGCACGTACATTCTCATACCTTCCGGTTTCTATGCGTAATGGAGCAACTCTAAACTCTAAATTTACATAATGCTGATCTATGACGTGTGGGTAAAATCAGTTTATAGTATACTTCTGTTTGAAATTTAAATGTACAGTAGGTTGTAAGCTTATTGCGACACAGTCCAGAAGCACCGGTCATACTGTTAATAGAGGTGGACCAGTCAGTAACATATTTCTCCATTACAGCATTTTCCACACTATGTACTAAATTGTTCTTATGTATAGGTATAGATAGGTTACAGTAATCCATCAAAGTAATATCTGCAAACTCTCTTGACATAGTAAAACCAGTTTTTATAACTTGTAGATTTAGCATTCGCCCATAGTGCAACTCGCTTATTTAATCTGGAATTGTCGGTATTAGCTAAGCGTGCCCAAAACCCAGATATGTGCTTCCATTGTCGCACAACTGGGGGCTGCCAACCCATTTCCCCCGGAGACAGCTGCATTGGGAGAATATTTCCCAACACCAAGAAAGAAACGCATGGCAAGATTTTGGATTGCATTAATGCATGAACACGTTTTATATCCACAAACCGGGGCGCCATAAGCAATCACAGGCCAGACAACAGAGTCATACAATTTGGAGAAAACATTATATGGTACACCCCCAACTAACTTACATTTAGCAATGAGCAGTCCCAATGCACGACTTGCACTTTGAGCAACACATTTTGCAGTAACATTGAAGTCAAGGTATCCACTCAAAACAATTCCTAAATAAGTATATGTACCTATAGTTTCCAGAACATTAACACCACATTTAAAAATAACATCAGATCTTGGCATAGAAGCAGGACGAAAATGGACAACTTTACTTTTATCCCTGTTTATAAACATATCGTTTATATTGCACCAGTCATGTAAAGCATTCAATAATCTCTGCAAATCAAGTTGGTTTTCTGCTAGTAGGACAATGTTATCCGCGTACAATAGAATACAGTCAGTATCGACATTAACACCGATATTTAATGATTTCAAAAATATCGTTAAATCATTAATGTACAAATTAAATAAAAGTGGCGATAGAATGCATCCCTGTCTTAAGCCACAATTAACATCAAACCAATCAGTCTTAAAAGAGTTTACCCTAATACATGACGACACAGATGAGTAGATAGACTTAACAGCTCGCCACATATTACCGGCAACTCCAATTTCATTGAGTCTTTTCCACAATTTATCTCTGTTAATAAAATCGTACGCCTTACTAAAATCAATAAAGGCACAGAATGTGGATTTTTTAACTTGTTTTCTTGTATCAATAATAGATGTCAAAGAGGATAAGTGATCTATGGTAATACGCTTCTTTCTGAAGCCGTTTTGCTCATCTGCGATCTTATCGTTATGTTCAGCCCAACAACTTAGCCTGGCGTTTAAAATATTACAATAAATCTTGTACATGGCTGAGGCCAGTGCTATGCCCCTATAAGACAGGGGATCTCTTGAATCCGTCATTGAGGGTTTTGGTATCGGGTTTATAATACATTTGCCCCAGATAGACGGGACGGAGAAGCATACATTAAACAAAGTATGCAAAAATAGCACGGACGTATCGTTCTGTAAAACTTCACTAGGGATACCGTCTATGCCACAGGCTTTTCCCTTCTTGGCACCATCAATTGCCTTCTTTACTTCAAAAATAGTAATGTTTGCATTAAAAGACAGATCTGCATGATCAGTTACATTATTTAATACATTAGAGTTCTGTGATGAATATACATAATTATCATTTTTATATAACGAGCTAAAATCATGTTTCCATTTGTTTAATACCTGTGACAAATCTGTAGAGATAGAACCATCATTTACTGTAACTTCTAGAGGTATACATTTGTTCTTACTCTGACCAACGCCGATTTTACCTATATATTTCCAAAAGTTTGACTGGTCTACATTACATTCATTCAGCAATTCATTTTGTAAAGAGTACCAATATAAACGTTTTGCCTTCTGTACTTCACGGTCAAAATGTTTACGGACCTGAATATACTCGGACTTGAGATATACATTTCGGTTTTTATTACATGCAACACAATTCAACCAATTTCGTTCTGCTGTACAAACATTATTCCAGCTATCAGTTAGATCGCTACTCCACCACGGCTTTCCCGGTCTGCATTTTCTATTGCACCAACCAGAGGTAATTGTTTTATAAGGCACTGACTTGTACATATTATATTTTAAAATACTACACCAGTCCTCATAAATATAATCAATATCAGTTTGCGTTTGATGGCAATGCTCAAGTTTATCAATAGTTACGTTAACACTATTAAGGACATCTTGGTCTAATAGAAAAGTTTCAGGAACATTTGATACATCAAACTTGTCATAGCTATTATTGTATTGACTAGTAAACTGGGGAACTGCACTAATGGTGATACTCCATTTAATCATAGAATGATCTGGGATACTGGTAGGTACCAACACTTTAAGGTCACCTGATTTATTAATCAAATATGATGTACGTTCAACGGTAAAATCCGAAAACAATGAAAGGTCATCGTGACTTACTATACAATAATCCACTACTGATAAACCTTTAACCGACACTGACGTGTAATCATTATTAGTGCAGTTACGACCATTTAGCATACACATATTAGCATTAATCATAAAATCAACAAATAATTCACCATATGAATTAGTTTTAAAATCAACAACATTGCGAATAGGTATATTATCAACGCCATTAATAAAATCATCTAAATCTCCACAACGACTGTTAAAGTATCCACATATAAATACGGTTCCTTCATTCTGATTTCTGTAAATATCAGTCAAAAGATTATCATAGAACGAATTAACATCAATGCGTCTAGATGAGTTTACCGGTGGCAAATAACAAACACATGGCATGATAATACAATTATCAGATTTACGGTACATTTTTAACCACATATTTCCTTCAAACGAACAATCTAGTACAGAAATATTGAATTCATTGCAAATAACATTTTTTATCAAAAATCCTACTCCTCCGGAACCTGTCCGGGCATTTTTATGAATATTATCACGATTAAAACCAAACCATTGATAACCATCGACGTGTAAAACATTATCATTTAAAAGATGAGTCTCAGCTATAGAATGCATCCCGTCCTAAGCCACAATTAACACCAAACCAATCAGTTTACCCTAATACAGGACGACACAGATGAGTAGATAGACTTAACAGCTCGCAACATATCACCGGTAACTCCAAATTCATTAAGTCTTTTCCACAATTTATCGCGTCTTACTAAAATCATTAAAGGCAGAGAATATTGATTTTCAACTCGTTTTCTTGTATCAATAATAGCGGTCAACGTGGATAAGAGGTATATTGTACTACGCTTCTTTCTGAAGCCGTTCTGCTCATCTGCGATCATACCGTTATGTTCAGCCCAACACCTTAGCCTGGCGTTTAAAATATTACAATAAATCTTGTACATGGCTGAGGCCAGGGCTATGCCCCTATAAAACAGCGGGTCTCTTGGCTACGTCATTGAGGATTTGGGTATCGGGTTTATAATACATTTGCCCAAGATAGACGGGACAGTCCCATTGGAGAAACATACATTAAACAAAGTATGCAAACATATATAGGTGATCCAGGTAGTTGGTATCGACCAGGTATAATGAGATACAATCATTTAGTCAAAATAAAAGCGTGTTTCACTATATCTTAGTGTAATGGTATCGTCCTCAATATCGCGTTGCATTAATAACTGTCGTATATTTGATTAATATACGTGTGTGTTATTGATTATGTCATTGTTGTAACAATACGGAAAGAAGTTAATAGCTCCAAGACAAATAATATCCAATTTGCAAACTTAATGAATTGTATACTATTTTCATTAGTGGACATTAAGAAGGTATGCCGTTATTGTTGTATACGTTTATATATATTGCTACGCGTATAGGCTAATATATAATATATATATAATCATTTTAATTGTTGTAGGATAGAGCATGATACAGAAGACGCTGACTATCATTGTGTAATTGATTGTGTAATTGATTGTGTAATTGATTGTGTAAATGTGAATATGCGACAACAATGAACTGTTTACTGTGTAATTGATTATGTAAGTTTGAAGATGCGACAACAATGACATGATTACTGTGTAATTGATTGTGTAAGTTTGAAGCTATGACAACTATGAACTGATAACTGTGTAATTGATTATGTAAGTGTGAAGATGTAACAACAATGAACTGATTACTGTGTAATTGATTGTGTAAGTTTGAAGATGTAACAACAATGAACTGATTACTGTGTAATTGATTGTGTAAGTGTGAAGATGCGACAGAAATTAACTGATTATTGTGTAATTGATTGTGTAAGTGTGAAGATGCGACAACAATGAACTTATTGCTGTGTAATTGATTATGTAAGTGTGAAGATGCGACAGCAATTAACTGCTTACTGTGTAATTGATTGTGTAAGTGTGAAGATGCGACAACACTGAACTTATTGCAGTGTAATTGATTGTGTAAGTTTGATGATTTAACAATGAATCGGGCTTCAGTTGCCGAGTTGTTAAAACGACATTATATCGGTGAAAATGCAAATGTCTACAGAATATAATTTCCTATTACATGGTATACATGTTTTCGAAATGCTTGCCTAAAAATACTAATTTCAACTAATAAACAAACGTCGTATTCGACTTTTGTTGACACTACAAAATAATGTAAAATGGTCAGCAGCCAAGCGTAAGCAACGCGTGTATCCTGAACAACACGAGTTATTGTAAAGACTTACTATTACCGCTCACAAGTATGCCTATGGATATCTAAGTTTAGACCAGTCTTAGTTAAATATCCTCTTAAGTGACAGTATCACGTGCTTAGTATTGAATCCTATGGATATCTAAGTTTAGACCAGTCTTAGTTAAATATCCTCTTAAGTGACAGTATCACGTGCTTAGTATTGAATCCTATGGATATCTAAGTTTAGACCAGTCTTAGTTAAATATCCTCTTAAGTGACAGTATCACGTGCTTAGTATTGAATCCTATGGATATCTAAGTTTAGACCAGTCTTAGTTAAATATCCTCTTAAGTGACAGTATCACGTGCTTAGTATTGAATCCTATGGATATCTAAGTTTAGACCAGTCTTAGTTAAATATCCTCTTAAGTGACAGTATCACGTGCTTAGTATTGAATCCTATGGATATCTAAGTTTAGACCAGTCTTAGTTAAATATCCTCTTAAGTGACAGTATCACGTGCTTAGTATTGAATCCTATGGATATCTAAGTTTAGACCAGTCTTAGTTAAATATCCTCTTAAGTGACAGTATCACGTGCTTAGTATTGAATCCTATGGATATCTAAGTTTAGACCAGTCTTAGTTAAATATCCTCTTAAGTAACAGTATCACGTGCTTAGTATTGAATCCTATGGATATCTAAGTTTAGACCAGTCTTAGTTAAATATCCTCTTAAGTAACAGTATCACATGCTTAGTATTGAATCCTATGGATATCTAAGTTTAGACCAGTCTTAGTTAAATATCCTCTTAAGTAACAGTATCACGTGCTTAGTATTGAATCCTATGGATATCTAAGTTTAGACCAGTCTTAGTTAAATATCCTCTTAAGTAACAGTATCATGTGCTTAGTATTGACTTCAACAGACCTGGTGTAATTGAAAAAAGTAATTGTAATTACCTGTAATTAATTACAAAAAATGAAAGTAATTGGATGTAATTTGAAATTGAGTATTTTTTAATAACATGTAATTTAATTAATTACTTTCAAAATATGCCTGTAATTAACAATTACTTTTCAAATATCAAGTACGTACAACTCCAAGATGATAAATACCCTAAAACCAGCGATCAATTCCAGATACTGTTTAAGGAGGACGAGTTATACATGTTCGCCACAATGCTTGACCCTCGGTTTAAAGTAAGGTACTGGGATTCACCTGATGGACATATAACGGACCTGATGAAGAAACTGAGTAGTGTTGATATCTCTGATCATGCATGTTCCCCACCACGAGCGAAAGTCAAAAAGAAAAGTTGCAGTGACTTATTCGGCTTCATGGCTCCAGCCACCCCAACCAGAAAGAATTACATTTCTGAAGATTCTGCATCTATGGATGACAAACCCATTACATATTGGAGAGAAAACTGTTCTCGCTTTCCAGCACTGGCACAGCTGGCGAAGCTATACCTGTTAGTATCAGCATTGTCTGCTCCTGTTGAGCGATTATTTTCCATTGCCATTGCCATTCAAAAATGGTCCGGCCTGAGAGATGCTCCCATTGATGTTCCTGAAATGCCACCAGGACTGAATATTATAACAAATAACATTTTCTGATTTTCATAGTTGGTCTCATTTCTCTCGTGAATCATGATTTGGTAGTACAGTATAGTGTCAAACGTTGCACATGTTCATATCTTGTATCTGTCTGAAAACATTCTGTATTTTCTAATGAGAATTTATATTTAAATTGATTTGTAATTTCATTAATTACATTGGGAAAGTAATTGTAATTTAATTAATTACATTGTAAATTTGATGTATAATGATGTAGTTGTAATTATAACAGTGCCATGTAATTGGTCATTTAATTAAGTACAATGCTATGTAATTGACCGCAGGTCTGTATGCATGTATGTTCCATTAATGTCAAACCCCTTGTGGGGACCTAGACATGTTTTCCTGGGCAGGCTTAGCCGACCTAAGTGGTTAACCACGACTAAGCAATGTGTGTGAGGTGCCTTGCTCAATGACACTACATACGTGGCCTGACCGAATATCGAACGCTGGACCGCTCGATTCCAAATCCAACGCTCTACCACTGGACCACGGACTCCAATGACAAACAAACATCAATTGTATGTGACATTTATATGAAATCCTTTTTTCACTTTTTAAAGTAGGTAGACAACAACAACACTGTTATTGATTCAATGTTTGTGTTTAAATGTTTTCGACAGAATTTGTAGCATGTAGCGATGTATTTAAACGAGAATATTGGCTTTAAGGTTGTTGACCAAATTATTCACCTCTCATCGCTATAGGTTCAAACTCATTGGGGTGTCGAATTATTTCACGCGAGGATAGCTTATCCAGCTGACTTGTGGAAGGTCGGTGGTTCTACCAGTTCGACCGTGCGTGAAAGACTACACAGAGGTGCACCCGAGAGTCGCCATATGTCACGTGACCTAAGCTGTTGGTGCGATATTAAACCCACACTCATGAATAAGTTAACACATTTGTAGACAGCGGTTCTCTAAAGCTTACACTGGAATACATGTCTTATGAATAATAAAGCTTACACTGGAATACATGCGTTATGAATAACAAAGTTTACACTGGAATACATGTCTTATGAATAATAAAGCTTACACTGGAATACATGTCTTATGAATAATAACGCTTACACTGGAATACATGCGTTATGAATAACAAAGTTTACACTGGAATACATGTCGTATGAATAATAAAGTTTACACTGGAACACATGTGTTATGAATAATAAAGCTTACATTGGCATACCTGTCGTATGAATAATAAAGCTTACACTGGAACACATGTGTTATGAATAATAAAGCTTACATTGGCATACCTGTCGTATGAATAATAAAGCTTACACTGGAACACATGTGTTATGCATAATAAAGCTTACACTGGAATATATGTCGTATGAATAATAAAGCTTATACTGGAATACATGTCTTATGAATAATAAAGCTTACACTGGAATACATGCCTATGAATAATAAAGCTTACACTGGAATACATGCCTATGAATAATAAAGCTTACACTGGAATACATGTCTTATGAATAATAAAGCTTACACTGGAACACATGTGTTATGAATAATAAAGCTTACACTGGAATATATGTCGTATGAATAATAAAGCTTACACTGGAATATATGTCGTATGAATAATAAAGCTTACACTGGAACACATGTCGTATGAATAATAAAGCTTACACTGGAACACATGTATGAATAATAAAGTTTACACTGGAACACATGTCGTATGAATAATAAAGCTTACACTGGAATACATGTCGTATGAATAATAAAGCTTACACTGGAATACATGTATGAATAATAAAGCTTACACTGGAATACATGTCTTATGAATAATAAAGCTTACACTGGAACACATGTCGTATGAATAATAAAGCTTACACTGGAATACATGCCGTATGAATAATAAAGCTTACACTGGAATACATGTCTTATGAATAATAAAGCTTACACTGGAATACATGTTGTATGAATAATAAAGCTTACACTGGAATACATGTATGAATAATAAAGCTTACACTGGAATACATGATACATGTCGTATGAATAATAAAGCTTACACTGGAACACATGTATGAATAATAAAGTTTACACTGGAATACATGTCGTATGAATAATAAAGCTTACACTGGAATACATGCCGTATGAATAATAAAGCTTACACTGGAATACATGTCTTATGAATAATAAAGCTTACACTGGAATACATGTCGTATGAATAATAACGTTTACACTGAAATACATGTCTTATGAATAATAAAGCTTACACCGGAATACATGGCGTATGAATAATAAAGCTTACACTGGAATACATGTCTTATGAATAATAAAGCTTACACTGGAATACATGCGTTATGAATAACAAAGTTTACACTGGAATACATGTCGCATGAATAACAAAGCTTACACTGGAACACATGTGTTATGAATAATAAAGCTTACACTGGAATACATGCCGTATGAATAATAAAGCTTATACTGGAACACATGTCGTATGAATAATAAAGCTTACACTGGAATACATGCGTTATGAATAACAAAGCTTACACTGGATTACATGCGTTATGAATAACAAAGCTTACACTGGAATACATGCGTTATGAATAACAAAGCTTACACTGGAAGACATGTCGCATGAATAATAAAGCTTACACTGGAATACATGCGTTATGAATAACAAAGTTTACACTGGAATACATGTCGCATGAATAATAAAGCTTACACTGGAACACATGTGTTATGAATAATAAAGCTTACACTGGAATACATGCCGTATGAATAATAAAGCTTACGCTGGAATACATGTCTTATGAATAATAAAGTTTACACTGGAACACATGTCTTATGAATAATAAAGTTTACACTGGAATACATGTCTTATGAATAATAAAGCTTACACTGTAATGAATAATAAAGCTTACACTGGAATACATGGCGTATGAATAATAAAGCTTACACTGGAATACATGGCGTATGAATAATAAAGCTTACACTGGAATACATGTCTTATGAATAATAAAGCTTACACTGGAATACATGTCTTATGAATAATAAAGCTTACACTGGAATACATGCGTTATGAATAACAAAGTTTACACTGGAATACATGTCTTATGAATAATAAAGCTTACACTGGAATACATGTCTTATGAATAATAAAGCTTACACTGGAATACATGCGTTATGAATAACAAAGTTTACACTGGAATACATGTCGCATGAATAACAAAGCTTACACTGGAACACATGTGTTATGAATAATAAAGCTTACACTGGAATACATGCCGTATGAATAATAAAGCTTATACTGGAACACATGTCGTATGAATAATAAAGCTTACACTGGAATACATGCGTTATGAATAACAAAGCTTACACTGGATTACATGCGTTATGAATAACAAAGCTTACACTGGAATACATGCGTTATGAATAACAAAGCTTACACTGGAAGACATGTCGCATGAATAATAAAGCTTACACTGGAATACATGCGTTATGAATAACAAGTTTACACTGGAATACATGTCGCATGAATAATAAAGCTTACACTGGAACACATGTTATGAATAATAAAGCTTACACTGGAATACATGCCGTATGAATAATAAAGCTTACGCTGGAATACATGTCTTATGAATAATAAAGTTTACACTGGAACATGTCTTATGAATAATAAAGTTTACACTGGAATACATGTCTTATGAATAATAAAGCTTACACTGTAATGAATAATAAAGCTTACACTGGAATACATGGCGTATGAATAATAAAGCTTACACTGGAATACATGGCGTATGAATAATAAAGCTTACACTGGAATACATGTCTTATGAATAATAAAGCTTACACTGGAATACATGTCTTATGAATAATAAAGCTTACACTGGAATACATGCGTTATGAATAACAAAGTTTACACTGGAATACATGTCTTATGAATAATAAAGCTTACACTGGAATACATGTCTTATGAATAATAAAGCTTACACTGGAATACATGCGTTATGAATAACAAAGTTTACACTGGAATACATGTCATATGAATAATAAAGTTTACACTGGAACACATGTGTTATGAATAATAAAGCTTACATTGGCATACCTGTCGTATGAATAATAAAGCTTACACTGGAATACATGTCTTATGAATAATAAAGTTTACAGTGGAATACATGTATGAATAATAAAACTTACACTGGAATACATGTCTTATGAATAATAAAGCTTACGCTGGAATACATGTCTTATGAATAATAAAGCTTACACTGAATACATGATACATGTCGTATGAATAATAAAGCTTACACTGGAATACATGTCTTATGAATAATAATTTCTGTTTGCAGTTGAAGAACAGAAACACATAAATACGATTTATTTTGAGTTTGAGCCTCCCCCCATACCCCTAGGAGAAGGATGATTGTCTGGAACGAGTAAGATTTATATAGTTAACATTTACACTCCTATATGCTTAAAACGTACATACTAATTTTATCTAGCAAATGTCAAGTTGTGAACAGATAACTCGTTAAGAATAATTATATATGGTTAAGCCCGTTTCGGAACCACACAAGTACGGCATATAGCTATTACCAATCTGACCGTTTAGCCACTGTCACCGATGTCCAGGAAAAGTACGGCATATAGCTATTACCAATCTGACCGTTTAGCCACTGTCACCGATGTCCAGGAAAAGTACGGCATATAGCTATTACCAATCTGACCGTTTAGCCACTGTCACCGATGTCCAGGAAAAGTACGGCATATAGCTATTACCAATCTGACCATTTAGCCACTGTCACCGATGTCCAGGAAAAGTACGGCATATAGCTATTACCAATCTGACCGTTTAGCCACTGTCACCGATGTCCAGGAAAAGCCCACACACAACTTAGGATGATTCACCAACAGCAGCTGACCCGAGACGTGTCTCCTCGACCTCGTCTTGGTATAGTTTTATTCTTCGAGTCGGTAATGGTCCTCCATGATAGTACTATCACAAACATCCTTGAACAGAATAGATGCTATCGCTTTGTGTGTGATTGTACGTTTATTTATGGTCGCTAACAGATGCCCATATGAGCGACGCCTCCTGTAGAGATTAAGTCATTTTAGATTGTTGGGCATAGTGCAATGATACAGATCGAACCTGCGATCCCTTGATTAACC
Source organism: Archivesica marissinica (assembly GCA_014843695.1). Lineage (NCBI taxonomy): Eukaryota > Metazoa > Mollusca > Bivalvia > Venerida > Vesicomyidae > Archivesica > Archivesica marissinica. The sequence continues at coordinate 68,075,917 of CM026403.1, read as the reverse complement.
ACTGGTATGTATCAGTCTGTAATGGCAATGGTATACAGCGTGGTTAGATTTGTAATAGGCGATGTTGCCGTGGTGACTGCGTATATGCACCGTAAGATTAGCTCTGTATACTTGTCAATACACGGAAACACGGTTTGGCTTATTATATAGTGCGCACCGTTTTGACCTACTTTCGCCAAAACGAGACTAACAGGTAAACAAACGTTTACTCGTATAGTAATGACACACCCAAGTGTCACATAATCTTGAAATTTACCAGTAGTTAAACGCAATATCTCTTCCTACGAATGCATATGGGTTATATGGTTCAGTGTATCGTCCATTGCCCAGTGGAACAGTGGTAGAGTGTCTTATTTGGATTCAAAGGGTCCCGGGTTTGATACTAGTTTGTGGCACATATAGTATCATTGAGTGAGGCATCTCAGTACTGGTTAGTGACATAAGTCTGCTAAGCCTGTCCAAAAAAACATGTCAAGGTCCCCACAAGGTGCTTGGCATCAATAGAACATACAATGTACATAAGTAATTGAATGCATTAGTAACATTTAGGTCACACGCACCATATTAACTATATTAACCCATGACATTGGAATGGCCTCCCTCCCCTCAACGAAGGATCACTGCCGGCCCAGTGGAAGTCAGCAAATGTTGCTCCCATTTACAAAAAGGGGACAAGTCACACCCCGCCAACTATAGGCCTATCTCACTGATATGTGTTCTATGCAAGGTTCTAGAATATATACTTAGTTTCCTCCTCGAATGTAAAACACTTCACTAACCACAGTATTCTGTACCATTTGCAGCATGGTTTTAGAGAAAAACGGTCATGCGTGACCCAATTAGTAATGCTAATCAATGACTTGGTTACCTCTGTCTACAATAAGCATCAGGTAGATCTCATCCTATTAGACTTCAGAAAGGCTTTCGATAAGGTCAATCACGAGAAAGTACTACAAAAATAATGCATGAATATGGAGTCAGAGGTCAAACAATACGGTGGATTAAGAGTTTTCTAGATAATAGATTCCAGGCAGTTGTCCTTAATGGTATTAGTTCAGATGCCATTCCTATGGAGTCCCACATGGATCCGTACTTGGACCCCTGCTCTTCCTAGCCTATATAAACGACCTCCCACAAAACATCAGTTCCAAAGTCCGTATCTTTGCAGATGATACTGCAGTCTATCTATCATCTGCAAATGAATCGGTCACACGCCAAAACGATATTAAGAGATTAGAAGAGTGGGGGTTTGAGTGGGACATGGAATTTAACCCCTCCAAATGTCAAGTTATCCACGTCACCAGAAGGAAACATTCTATTCCCAGTCAATATGAACTTCATGAAGTCCTACTTGAGACGGTCACCTTAGCCAAATACGCTGGCGTGGATATCTCAAATAACCTGTCCTGGGGCACTCACATAAAAAGGTCAACTAAGAAAGCAAATCAAACATTAGGATTCCTACGTAGAAACCTCCAGGTCAAATCCGAACCCCTTAAGTCCATGGCTTACCGGACACTAGTGAGACCCAGCTTGAATATGGCTCCGAGATCTGATTGCCCCATGCCCAAACATTGATAGACCATATGAATGTGTCCAGCGAAGAGCAGCCCGTTGGATAAAGGCTGACTTCTATCGTACCTCTAGTGTTACAGACATGCTACATTCCCTAAATCTACGCAGACTAGATCAACGGCGTATTGACTATCGGTCAATACCTTATACCTTCTTTATAAAATTCATAATGATCTTGTTGCTATTCCCATTGAAAATTACCTAGTTCCCCTCTCCCGTCCTGTTCGCCATTGCCATTTCATCAGCTATAGGTTAATTACAGCAATTACAGACTACTACAAGTTTTCCTTTTTTCCAAGAACAATCTACCATTGGAACCATCTCACTCCTGACATTGTCCATCTCCCTACCACAGAGCAATTCAATACGACAGTTTGCCATATTGACCATTCCAGTCCATAGTTGTTCTGCGCAGCTGCTTTTAAACTTTTACCATAACTTATTTTCATTACTTTCTTAAATTATGCTTTTAACTATTCATACTTTTAACTTCTTTGCGGTTTTTGAAGCGCAACATGTCTACATCCCCGTAATGGGTTCAACATTAAAGATAGATAGATAGATAGATGGATGGATGGATGGATGGATAGATATATAGATATATAGATAGATAGATAGATAGATAGATAGATAGATAGATAGATAGATAGATAGATAGATAGATAGATAGATAGATAGATAGATAGATAGATAGATAGATAGATAGATAGATAGATAGATAGATAGATAGATAGATAGATAGATAGATAGATAGATAGATAGATAGATAGATAGATAGATAGATAGATAGATAGATAGATAGATAGATAGATAGATAGATAGATAGATAGATAGATAGATAGATAGATAGATAGATAGATAGATAGATAGATAGATAGATAGATAGATAGATAGATAGATAGATAGATAGATAGATAGATAGATAGATAGATAGATAGAATAGATAGATAGATAGATAGATAGATAGATAGATAGATAGATAGAAGATAGATAGATAGATAGATAGATAGATGATAGATAGATAGATAGATAGATAGATAGATAGATAGATAGATAGATAGATAGATAGATAGATAGATAGATAGATAGATAGATAGATAGATAGATAGATAGATAGATAGATAGATAGATAGATAGATAGATAGATAGATAGATAGATAGATAGATAGATAGATAGATAGATAGATAGATAGATATATAGATATATATAGATAGATTTAGAAGATAGATATAGATAGATAGTCAGATAGACAGATAGTCAAATAGATAGCTAGATAGTCAAATAGATAGATAGATAGTCAAATAGATAGTCATATATATATATAGATAGATAGTCAAATAGATAGATAGATAGTCAAATAGATAGATAGATAGTCAAATGATAGATAGATAGTCAAATAGATAGATAGTCAAATAGATAGATAGTCAAATAGATAGATAGATAGTCAAATAGATAGATAGATAGTCAAATAGATAGACAGATAGTCAAATAGATAGATAGATAGTCAAATAGATAGTCATATAGATATATAGATAGATAGTCAAATAGATAGATAGATAGTCAAATAGATAGATAGATAGTCAAATAGATAGATAGATAGTCAAATAGATAGCTAGATAGTCAAATAGATAGATATATAGATAGTCAAACAGATAGATAGATAGTCAAATAGATAGATAGATAGTCAAATAGATAGCTAGATAGTCAAATAGATAGATGTATAGTCAAATAGATAGATATATATATAGATAGATAGTCAAATAAATAGATAGATGTATAGTCAAATAGATAGATAGATAGTCAAATAGATAGATAGATAGTCAAATAGATAGATAGATAGTCAAATAGATAGATAGATAGTCAAATAGATAGATAGATAGTCAAATAGATAGATAGATAGTCAAATAGATAGATAGTCAAATAGATAGATAGATAGTCAAATATATATATAGATAGATAGTCAAATAGATAGACAGATAGTCAAATAGATAGATAGATAGTCAAATAGATAGATAGATAGTCAAATAGATAGATAGATAGTCAAATAGATAGATAGATAGTCAAATAGATAGCTAGATAGTCAAATAGATAGATATATAGATAGTCAAATAGATAGATAGATAGTCAAATAGATAGATAGATAGTCAAATAGATATCTAGATAGTCAAATAGATAGATGTATAGTCAAATAGATAGATAGATAGTCAAATAGATAGAGAGATATATAGATAGATAGTCAAATAAATAGATAGATGTATAGTCAAATAGATAGATAGATAGTCAAATAGATAGATAGATAGTCAAATAGATAGATAGATAGTCAAATAGATAGATAGATAGTCAAATAGATAGATATATAGATAGTCAAATAGATAGATAGATAGTCAAATAGATAGATAGATATATAGATAGATAGTCAAATAGATAGTCATATAGATATATAGATAGATAGATAGTCAAATAGATAGATGTATAGTCAAATAGATAGATAGATAGTCAAATAGATAGATAGATAGATAGTCAAATAGATAGATAGTCAAATAGATAGATAGATAGTCAAATAGATAGATAGATAGTCAAATAGATAGATATATAGTCAAATAGATAAACAGATAGTCAAATAGATAGTCATATACATATATAAATAGATAGTCAAATAGATAGCTAGATAGTCAAATAGATAGATAGATAGTCAAATAGATAGTCATATAGATATATAGATATATAGTCAAATAGATAGATAGATAGTCAAATAGATAGACAGATAGTCAAATAGATAGATAGATAGTCAAATAGATAGATAGATAGTCAAATAGATAGCTAGATAGTCAAATAGATAGATATATAGATAGTCAAATAGATAGATAGATAGTCAAATAGATAGCTAGATAGTCAAATAGATAGATGTATAGTCAAATAGATAGATAGTCAAATAGATAGATAGATATATAGATAGATAGTCAAATAAATAGATAGATGTATAGTCAAATAGATAGATAGATAGTCAAATAGATAGATAGATAGTCAAATAGATAGATAGATAGTCAAATAGATAGATAGATAGTCAAATAGATAGATATATAGATAGTCAAATAGATAGATAGTCAAATAGATAGATAGATAGTCAAATAGATATATAGATAGATAGTCAAATAGATAGACAGATAGTCAAATAGATAGATATATAGTCAAATAGATAGTCATATAGATATATAGATAGATAGTCAAATAGATAGATAGATAGTCAAATAGATAGATAGATAGTCAAATAGATAGATAGATAGTCAAATAGATAGCTAGATAGTCAAATAGATAGATATATAGATAGTCAAATAGATAGATAGATAGTCAAATAGATAGATAGATAGTCAAATAGATAGCTAGATAGTCAAATAGATAGATGTATAGTCAAATAGATAGATATATAGTCAAATAGATAGAGAGATATATAGATAGATAGTCAAATAAATAGATAGATGTATAGTCAAATAGATAGATAGATAGTCAAATAGATAGATAGATAGTCAAATAGATAGATAGATAGTCAAATAGATAGATATATAGTCAAATAGATAGATAGATATATAGATAGATAGTCAAATAGATAGATAGATATATAGATAGATAGTCAAATAGATAGATAGATAGTCAAATAGATAGATGTATAGTCAAATAGATAGATAGATAGTCAAATAGATAGATAGATAGTCAAATAGATAGCTAGATAGTCAAATAGATAGATATATAGTAAAATAGATAGATATATAGTCAAATAGATAGATATATAGTCAAATAGATAGATATATAGTCAAATAGACAGACAGACAGACAGACAGACAGACAGACAGATAGACAGATAGACAGATAGACAGATAGACAGATATATAGATGGATATATGGATGGATGGATGGATGGATGGATTAGTATATGATACTATGTACAGTCCAGCCCCAGTCGTTACCATTTTTGCTGAGCGGCTGGCCACTGTACCACTCGGGACTGCTTTTGACCTTAGTATGTGGTTATTTTCAACATTCTGTGTCTCAAATGAGATGATTTTCAACGGTCCCCAACAAGCGCAACCCTGTCATACTCAGTAGTGTGTGCTGGGAGTACCCAGTATACGTTACTACCCGAAATCATCGTTAGACGAAAGGGGTGTATATAGGAAACTAGTACGTGAATTCGTGTTTACTCTCTAATATTCACTTGTTATCAGTAGTTATATAAAAACGGATAGAATACAGTTACAAAACAACCTACCAAAGTAAACAGAGTATGTCGAATGTAGTATATTGCCAAAATACGCTAAACCGGTGGTTTTATAACGAACGGTTTTAATGTTTGTTTACCTGTTTATAAGAATCTGGGTCAAGACGGTGTCCAAACCGTGTTTCCGTGTATACTGATTTTCCGGGGGAAACGTTAGCCACATGTGTGTGCGTTTTTACGTTTATTTATCGTCGTTACGGGTTGCCCATATAAGCGACGCCTCCTGAAGAGATTAGTCATTTTAGATTATTGGAGGATAGTGCAATGATACAGAGAGAGACCCATTCCAGAGTCTCTTCTGGTTCTATCACGTGCACGGTGTAAAGCACCGACACGACACCACGGTTTAAAGTCCCATCCGAAAGACTATTAATTTTATTAGGGTCAGACGGGGGATCGAACATGCGATCCCTGGATTACTAGTCCAGCGTGTTACCACTAGACTACATATCCGCCTGTAGCCACATTTCATGACAACAAATGTTTAAATGGGGATTAATTGTTACCTTCTTGGAAACTAGTACATATAATTGTTCCAAGAAGGTAATATCTATTCTGTTCAAGAATGTTTATATAATTGTATTCTAATTTGGTAATGGGTTTGTCTAACAGAATAAGGAGGGATATTGTATTATTCATGTGTCTGTGTTTATATGGCAATACACCATTACTTGGTTTATCAGCTCGTTTAGATATTGTAAATTCATTTTCATTTGTTACAGATTTATTAATATCCGATATATACAGTAAGAAAATTAAACTTGAATGTTTCCGCTATTCAAATATATATCCACATATGGGATCGTTTGGACATTTGAATATGTTTCCGCTACTCAAATATATATCCACATATGGGATCGTTTGGACCTTGGAATATGTTTCCGCTACTCAAATATATATCCACATATGGGATCGTTTGGACCTTGGAATATGTTTCCGCTACACAAATATATATCCACATATGGGATCGTTTGGACATTTGAATATGTTTCCGCTACTCAAATATATATTCACATATGGCATCGTTTGGACATTTGAATATGTTTCCGCTACACAAATATATATCCACATATGGGATCCACAATAATGACGATTACATATCCGATATTTGGCGATGGTGAAGAAAAATACAACGACGATAAATCTAGAAATCTTCTATCTGTTTTTTCGAATCACTGACGATCATAAACCTGTGAATTGTAGGATACGCCCTCTCATTAATGTAAATATTTAAAGAAGGCTCCCTCCCCAATATGACGTTATATATTCTAACTAATCCCTACATATAACATATGTTTAAACTAAGCCATACGCATAGCATATGTTTAAACTCAGCTCTACACATACCATATGCTTAAACTAAACCCTACGCATAAAATATGATTAAACAAAACCCTACGCATAACATATGTTTAAAATAAACCATACGCATAACATATGCTTAAACTAAATCATCCACATAACTTATGTTTAAACTAAACCCTACACATAAAATATGCTTAAACAAACACTACGCATAGCATATGTTTAAACTAAGCCCTACGCATAACATATGTTTAAACTCAACCCTACACATAACAACAGTTATATGTTGAAACTCAACTCTACACATAGCATATGTTTAAACTAAACTTTACGCATAACATATGTTTAGACTAAACCATACGCATAACATATGTTTAAACTAAGCCATACGCATAACATATGTTTAAACTAAACCCTACATATAACATCTGTTTAAACTAAACCCTACACATAGCATATGCTTAAACTAAACCCTACACATAACAAAAGTCATATGTTTAAGCTCAACTCTACATATAACATATGCTTAAACTAAACCCTACACATAACATATGTGTAAACTTGACCCTACGCATAACATATGTTTAAGCTAAACCCTACGCATAACTTATGTTTAAACTAAACCCTACACATAACAAATGTCATATGTTTAAACGAAACTCTACACATAGCATATGTTTAAGGTAAACCCTACACATAACATATGCTTAAGCTCAACTCTACATATAACATATGTTTAAACTAAACCCTACACATAACATATGTTTAAACTAAACCCTACACATAGCATATGTTTAAACTAAACCCTACACATAACATATGTTTAAACTCAACTCTACATATACAATATGTTTAAACTAAACCCTACACATAGCATATGTTTAAGCTACACCATACATATACTATACATATGTTTAAACTAAGCCCTACATATAATATTATGTTTAAATTAAACCCTATGCATAGCATATGTTTAAACTAAGCCCTACATATAATATTATGTTTAAATTAAACCCTACACATAGCATATGTTTAAACTAATCCCTACTCATGACATATGTTTAAACTAGACCATTCGCATAACATATGTCTAAACTAAACCCTGCATATAACATATATTCAAACTAAACCCTACACATAACATATGTTTAATCTAAACCCTACACATAACATATGCTTAAACTAAACCCTACGCATACCATATGTTTAATCTAAACCCTACACATAACATATGTTTAAGCTTAACTCTACATTCAACACATGTTTAAACTAATCCAAACACATAACATATGTTTGAACTAAGCCCTACACATAACATATGTTTAAACTAAACCCTACACATAACATATGTTTAAGTTTAACCTGGCAAATAACATATACTTAGACTAAAACATACACTTTGGTGAAACGATTGCTGGCACGTGTTTCTGTCCTCTTGTTATTGTTCTATATATAGTTCTATTACACGGATTTGCATTCCAGAAAATAAGTATGGTATTTTACTATGTTACAGAACGGGCACCCGGAGGAGCATATTCCAATGGTAAGGATTTATATTGTATGCATGTTTTGTACACTTTTATTTTGAAATAATACTTGTCTTTCAGTGGTTTATTGGCGAATATAAACATAGTTTGGAGTTCTGACGCTTATGAATTAGCCATGCAAGCCGTATGCCTATGTTGTTGTTTCCGGCGCTCAGAACGACACATCATGTTTTATTCGTCTATAAATAGCGCAAATACAAATATTATTTCGATTCTAACATGACCAAAATATCGCAAATATAGTTGGGGTTATTTGTTAGAGTGCGCACTAGTTTTATTCCAGATCTAAACACGGTAAATTCCGTCTTTGCGTATACAGAAAATGACAGAGTCATGTTAGAATTTAGTTATACAACTGGTATGAACATTTGCACCGCCTAACGGCAACATGCGAAGTATTCCAAATGTCAAAAATAACGGGCGTTTGAATCTGGACTTCCGGTTTAGATTCGAGTTTTCGTAAATAAAGCATAGATACATAATTATTAATAAATCAACTATTAGAAAAACATATACTGCCTATCTAGAACCGGAATACAGCGGGAGATTAGGACTACATCAGTTACTACGTTACACAGGTGACACCAATATGACGTCATATATTTTATGTAACGATGCCATAATTGTAAATCAATGTAACTTTTCTTCAACTCCAAATTATGAAATCCTACCAGCAATAAAAATAACAACACAAAGTGAGCCACATAAAATTATAAATATAATTCGCAATTCTAAAATATACAAATTTAGGTATTCCTGAATTTTGATTTAGCGTGACGTTATCATTTGTTGAGTTTTATACATTTTTATTGATGAAATAAAAAGAAATATTTAGTAGGCCCTATGTGCGTATAAGTGTATTAGTGTAAGATAGGATTGTATTTCATCGAGTGATCATCGAAATGTGTAGTTCCACGAGTGGCGTTACACTAATACATATTTCATTGATCAAGAGATGAAATAAAATCTTACATTACAATAATAAAAATAAATATTCTTTTTCTTTTATGATGTCCAATGGCTTTGGCTAATATAATATTTGTTTTCAAATTATATTAATTTGAACTACCCCTGTCCGGAGCCTCGTTACGTGACACAACCGCACAACCACTTGTTAGTGTGAACGTCCGTAATAAGAAATAGTCCCTGTATAATTTTCAAATTAGTTTCTGTTTGCTGTCAAAATTAAAAACTACGGACAAAACAAATTCATTAGAATATATTACTTAATAATTAACTGTTCATGATAGTCAGAAAATAGCTAAAATACAAAATTACATCTAACCGCGCTGGAATACGAAACACAACCGGTGCAGAGATGGAGTTTTCTTTCACTGAGAAAACAATAGCATTCATTGGAAAGCATAAACGAAATGTTACGTTATTCGTGGTCCAATTGTGAACAACATGCTTTCACAAATAATCCAATTAGACTGAAGTATATACGTGTTGGGTTACAAGTGGCCCTATGCGTATATATATAAGGTTTGAAGTGGCCCTATGCGTATGTGTAACCAGGTGGAAATTGTTGATGCTTAGGTTTACGTTTATTTAGCCCCCGTCATATAGCAGTTTGGTAAGAGTTGTTTGTTGTCTCCCCTTGACCAGAGTACAGTTTATAAATCATGTTCATTCAGCCGTGGTTGGTTTCCCGCGCTATAGTTTTATGATCAGCTGATTTGACTGCCTTCCATATATCTGAAGGGGTCAGATGTCAATATTTAGAGTCATATTTATTTTAGTTAATTTCAATCATGGAATAACAGATTATCACCGTGAGAGAGAAAGTGTAATAGTGGAGTTTGCACAGCAACAGGTCCAATCCACAATTGGGCTTGACTGTTGTACGTTAACCAGTTTTACCGTGCTGTGCACAATAGATACTATAAACTACGATCTGGTTGTCTTTGTGAATTGTCCTGTCCCTGATCAACGAACCCCACCCTCGGATCTCGGAGCTAGTGACTAGTTTCTATATATGGATATTCTTTAAGTACCCCACCGTTAAATGGGCCGGAATAAGCCGTATTACATATATATATAATATATAATGTTTGAAGTGGCCCTATGCGTATATATATAAGGTTTGAAGTGGCCCTATGCGTATATATATAATGTTTGAAGTGGCCCTATGCGTATATATATAATGTTTGAAGTGGCCCTATGCGTATATATAATGTTTGAAGTGGCCCTATGCGTATATATAAGGTTTGAAGTGGCCCTATGCGTATATATATAATGTTTGAAGTGGCCCTATGCGTATATATATAATGTTTGAAGTGGCCCTATGCGTATATATATACGGTTTGAAGTGGCCCTATGCGTATATATATACGGTTTGAAATACTATATTTAAAGCATTTTAGTTTTCTTTCAGCTTGGCAATATTGACCATAGTTATGTTCGTTACTATGGTAACAGTTCTACAGACCTACCCGTCGCTCAACTTCTCACAATTACTACATGTTCCTTGGAAAAACGTGAACCTCAAATTGATGAGCAGCTATCATACGACGAGGACAACAGAGAACACCGGAGCTCACGCTACCATACTGTCGTCTGCTATAGACTGGAATGCGGAGAACAACGGAGCTCACGCTACCATACTGTCGTCTGCTATAGACTGGAATGCGGAGAACAACGGAGCTCACGCTACCATACTGTCGTCTGCTATAGACTGGAATGCGGAGAACAACGGAGCTCACGCTACCATACTGTCGTCTGCTATAGACTGGAATGCGGAGAACAACGGAGCTCACGCTACCATACTGTCGTCTGCTATAGACTGGAATGCGGAGAACAACGGAGCTCACGCTACCATACTGTCGTCTGCTATAGACTGGAATGCGGAGAACAACGGAGCTCACGCTACCATACTGTCGTCTGCTATAGACTGGAATGCGGAGAACAACGGAGCTCACGCTACCATACTGTCGTCTGCTATAGACTGGAATGCGGAG
>CM026403.1:68010447-68063256 GCA_014843695.1 Archivesica marissinica | reverse complement strand
TGTACACTGTATGAGTGAGGGCGGGTCACCTATGTGTACACTGTATGAATGAGGGCAGTCACCTCTGTGTACACTATATGAGTGAGGGCAGTCACCTATGTGTACACTGTATGAATGAGGGCAGTCACCTATGTGTACACTATATGAGTGAGGGCGGGTCACCTATGTGTAAACTGTATGAGTGAGGGCAGGTCACCTATGTGTACACTGTATGAATGAGGGCGGTCACCTATATGTACACTGTATGAGTGAGGGCGGGTCACCTATGTGTACACTGTATGAGTGAGGGCGGGTCACCTATGTGTACACTGTATGAGTGAGGGCGGGTCACCTATGTGTACACTGTATGAGTGAGGGTAGTCACCTATCATCATTAGCCTATGTGTACAGTGTATGAGTGAGGGCAGTCACCTATGTGTACACTGTATGAGTGAGTAAGGGTCACCTATCAACATTAGCCTATGTGTACACTGTATGAGTGAGGGCAGTCACCTATGTGTACACTGTATGAGTGAGGGTAGGTCACTTATGCGTACACTGTATGAGGGAGGGAAGTCACCTATGTGTACACTGTATGAGTGAGGGCGGTCACCTATGTGTACACTGTATGAATGAGGGCGGTCACCTATATGTACACTGTATGAGTGAGGGCAGTCACCTATGTGTACACTGTATGAATGAGGGCAGTCACCTATGTGTACACTGTATGAGTGAGGGCAGTCACCTATGTGTGCACTGTATGAGTGAGGGTGGGTCACCTATGTGTACACTGTATGAGTGAGGGCAATCACCTATGTGTCGACTGTATGAGTGAGGGCAGTCACCTATGTGTACACTGTATGAGTGAGGGTGGGTCACCTATGTGTATACTGTATAAGTGAGGGCGGGTCACCTATGTGTACACTGTATGAGTGAGGTCGGGTCACCTATATGTACACTGTATGAGTGAGGGCGGGTCACCTATGTGTACACTGTATGAGTGAGGGCGGGTCACCTATGTGTACACTGTATGAGTGAGGGCGGGTCACCTATGTGTACACTGTATGAGTGAGGGCGGTCCCTATGTGTACACTGTATGAGTGAGGGCGGGTCACCTATGTGTACACTGTATGAGTGAGGGGGTCTATGTGTACACTGTATGAGTGAGGGCGGTCACCTATGTGTACACTGTATGAGTGAGGGGGGTCACCTATGTGTACACTGTATGAGTGAGGGCGGGTCACCTATGTGTACACTGTATGAATGAGGGCTGGTCACCTATGTGTACACTGTATGAGTGAGGGCGGGTCACCTATGTGTACACTGTATGAGTGAGGGCGGGTCACCTATGTGTACACTGTATGAATGAGGGTGGGTCACCTATGTGTACACTGTATGAGTGAGGGCGGGTCACCTATGTGTACACTGTATGAGTGAGGGCGGTCACCTATGTGTACACTGTATGAGTGAGGGCGGTCACCTATGTGTACACTGTATGAGTGAGTGCGGGTCACCTATGTGTACACTGTATGAGTGAGGGCGGGTCACCTATGTGTACACTGTATGAGTGAGGGCGGTCACCTATGTGTACACTGTATGAGTGAGGGCGGGTCACCTATGTGTACACTGTATGAGTGAGGGCGGGTCACCTATGTGTACACTGTATGAGTGAGGGCGGTCACCTATGTGTACACTGTATGAGTGAGGGCGGTCACCTATGTGTACACTGTATGAGTGAGGGCGGGTCACCTATGTGTACACTGTATGAGTGAGGGCGGGTCACCTATGTGTACACTGTATGAGTGAGTGCGGTCACCTATGTGTACACTGTATGAGTGAGGGAGGTCACCTATGTGTACACTGTATGAGTGAGGGCGGGTCACCTATGTGTACACTGTATGAATGGTGTGGTCCCTATGTGTACACTGTATGAGTGAGGGATGTCACCTATGTACACTGTATGAATGAGGGCGGGTCACCTATGTGTACACTGTATGAGTGAGGGCGGGTCACCTATGTGTACACTGTATGAGTGAGGGCAGTCACCTATGTGTACACTGTATGAGTGAGCGGGTCACCTATGTGTACACTGTATGAGTGAGGGGGGTCACCTATGTGTACACTGTATGAGTGAGGCGGATCACCTATGTGTACACTGTATGAGTGAGGGCGGGTCACCTATCATCATTAGCCTATGTGTACACTGTATGAGTGAGGGCGGTCACCTATGTGTACACTGTATGAGTGAGGGCGGTCACCTATGTGTACACTGTATGAGTGAGGGCGGTCACCTATGTGTACACTGTATAAGTGAGGGCGGTCACCTATGTATACACTGTATAAGTGAGGGCGGTCACCTATGTGTACATTGTACAAGTGAGGGCAGTCACCTATGTGTACACTGTATGAGTGAGGGTGGGTCACCTATGTGTACACTGTATAAGTGAGGGTAGTCACCTATGTGTACACTGTATAGTGAGGGCAGTCACATATGTGTACACTGTATGGGTGAGGGCAGTCACCTATGTGTACACTGTATGAGTGAGGGCGGGTCACCTATGTGTACACTGTATGAGTGAGTGCGGGTCACCTATGTGTACACTGTATGAATGAGGGTGGTCACCTATGTATACACTGTATGAGTGAGGGCGGGTCACCTATGTGTACACTGTATGAGTGAGGGCGGGTCACCTATGTGTACACTGTATGAGTGAGGGCGGTCACCTATGTGTACACTGTATGAATGAGGGCGGGTCACCTATGTGTACACTGTATGAGTGAGGGCGGATCACCTATGTGTACACTGTATGAATGAGTGCGGGTCACCTATGTGTACACTATATGAATGAGGGCGGGTCACCTATGTGTACACTGTATGAATGAGTGTTGGTCACCTATGTGTACACTGTATGAGTGAGGGTATGTCACCTATGTGTACACTGTATGAATGAGGGCTGGTCACCTATGTGTACACTGTATGAGTGAGGGCGGGTCACCTATGTGTACAATGTATGAGTGAGGGCAGTCACCTATGTGTACACTCTATGAGTGAGGGCGGGTCACCTATGTGTACACTGTATGAGTGAGGGCGGGTCACCTATGTGTACACTGTATGAGTGAGGGGGATCACCTATGTGTACACTGTATGAGTGAGGGCGGGTCACCTATCATCATTAGCCTATGTGTACACTGTATGAGTGAGGGCGGTCACCTATGTGTACACTGTATGAGTGAGGGCGGTCACCTATGTGTACACTGTATAAGTGAGGGTAGTCACCTATGTGTACACCGTATAAGTGAGGGCGGTCACCTATGTGTACACTGTATATTAGTGAGTGAGGGTCACCTACGTGTACACTGTATGAGCGAGGACGGGTCACCTATGTGTACACTGTATGAGCGAGGACGGGTCACCTATGTGTACACTGTATGAATGAGGGCAGGTCACCTATGTGTACACTGTATGAGTGAGGGCGGTCACGTATGTATACACTGTATAAGTGAGGGCGGTCACCTATGTGTACACTGTACAAGTGAGGGCGTCACCTATGTATACACTGTATAAGTGAGGGCGGGTCACCTATGTGTACACTGTATGAGTGAGTGCGGGTCACCTATGTGTACACTGTATGAATGAGGGTGGTCACCTATGTATACACTGTATGAGTGAGGGCGGGTCACCTATGTGTACACTGTATGAGTGAGGGCGGGTCACCTATGTGTACACTGTATGAGTGAGGGCGGTCACCTATGTGTACACTGTATGAATGAGGGCGGGTCACCTATGTGTACACTGTATGAGTGAGGGCGGATCACCTATGTGTACACTGTATGAATGAGTGCGGGTCACCTATGTGTACACTATATGAATGAGGGCGGGTCACCTATGTGTACACTGTATGAATGAGTGTTGGTCACCTATGTGTACACTGTATGAGTGAGGGTATGTCACCTATGTGTACACTGTATGAATGAGGGCGGGTCACCTATGTGTACACTGTATGAGTGAGGGCGGGTCACCTATGTGTACAATGTATGAGTGAGGGCAGTCACCTATGTGTACACTCTATGAGTGAGGGCGGGTCACCTATGTGTAC
The DNA here is from genome assembly GCA_014843695.1 of Archivesica marissinica. Classification (NCBI taxonomy): domain Eukaryota; kingdom Metazoa; phylum Mollusca; class Bivalvia; order Venerida; family Vesicomyidae; genus Archivesica; species Archivesica marissinica. The sequence goes on along the minus strand of CM026403.1, from coordinate 68,059,180 downwards.
ACTGTATGAGTGAGGGCGGGTCACCTATGTGTACACTGTATGAGTGAGGGCGGATCACCTATGTGTACACTGTATGAGTGAGGGCGGGTCACCTATCATCATTAGCCTATGTGTACACTGTATGAGTGAGGGCGGTCACCTATGTGTACACTGTATGAGTGAGGGCGGTCACCTATGTGTACACTGTATGAGTGAGGGCGGTCACCTATGTGTACACTGTATAAGTGAGGGTAGTCACCTATGTGTACACCGTATAAGTGAGGGCGGTCACCTATGTGTACACTGTATATTAGTGAGTGAGGGTCACCTACGTGTACACTGTATGAGCGAGGACGGGTCACCTATGTGTACACTGTATGAGCGAGGACGGGTCACCTATGTGTACACTGTATGAATGAGGGCAGGTCACCTATGTGTACACTGTATGAGTGAGGGCGGTCACGTATGTATACACTGTATAAGTGAGGGCGGTCACCTATGTGTACACTGTACAAGTGAGGGCGGTCACCTATGTATACACTGTATAAGTGAGGGCGGTCACCTATGTGTACATTGTACAAGTGAGGGCAGTCACCTATGTGTACACTGTATGAGTGAGGGTGTGTCACCTATGTGTACACTGTATAAGTGAGGGTAGTCACCTATGTGTACACTGTATAAGTGAGGGCAGTCACATATGTGTACACTGTATGGGTGAGGGCAGTCACCTATGTGTACACTGTATGAGTGAGGGCGGGTCACCTATGTGTACACTGTATGAGTGAGTGCGGGTCACCTATGTGTACACTGTATGAATGAGGGTGGTCACCTATGTATACACTGTATGAGTGAGGGCGGGTCACCTATGTGTACACTGTATGAGTGAGGGCGGGTCACCTATGTGTACACTGTATGAGTGAGGGCGGTCACCTATGTGTACACTGTATGAATGAGGGCGGGTCACCTATGTGTACACTGTATGAGTGAGGGCGGGTCACCTATGTGTACACTGTATGAATGAGTGCGGGTCACCTATGTGTACACTATATGAATGAGGGCGGGTCACCTATGTGTACACTGTATGAATGAGTGTTGGTCACCTATGTGTACACTGTATGAGTGAGGGTATGTCACCTATGTGTACACTGTATGAGTGATTGCAGGTCACCTATGTGTACACTGTACGAGTGAGTGCGGGTCACCTATGTGTACACTATATGAGTGAGGGCAAGTCACCTATGTGTACACTGTATGAATGAGTGCGGGTCACCTATGTGTACACTGTATGAATGAGTGCGGGTCACCTATGTGTACACTGTATGAATGAGTGCGGGTCACCTATGTGTACACTGTATGAGTGAGTGCGGGTCACCTATATGTACACTGTATGAGTGAGGGCGGTCACCTATGTGTACACTGTATGAATGAGTGCAGTCACCTATGTGTACACTGTATGAATGAGGGCAGTCACCTATGTGTACACTGTATGAGTGAGGGCGGTCACCTATGTGTACACTGTATGAGTGAGGGCGGTCACCTATGTGTACACTGTATGAGTGAGGGGGTCACCTATGTGTACACTGTATGAGTGAGGGCAGTCACCTATGTGTACACTGTATGAGTGAGGGCGGTCACCTATGTGTACACTGTGAGTGAGGGCAGTCACCTATGTGTACACTGTATGAGTGAGGGCGGTCACCTATGTGTACACTGTATAGTGAGGGCGGTCACCTATGTGTACACTGTATGAGTGAGGGCGGTCACCTATGTGTACACTGTATGAGTGAGGGCGGTCACCTATTGTACACTGTATGAGGAGGGGTCACCATGTGTACACTGTATCGGTCACCTATTGTACACTGTATGAGTGAGGGCGGGTCACCTATGTGTACACTGTATGAGTGAGGGCGGGTCACCTATGTGTACACTGTATGAGTGAGGGCGGGTCACCTATGTGTACACTGTATGAGTGAGGGACTGTGTACACTGTATGAGTGAGGGCAGTCACCTATGTGTACACTGTATGAGTGAGGGTGGTCACTTATGGTACACTGTATGAGGGAGGGAAGTCACCTATGTGTACACTGTATGAGTGAGGGCGGTCACCTATGTGTACACTGTATGAATGAGGGCGGTCACCTATTGTACACTGTATGAGTGAGGGCAGTCACCTATGTGTACACTGTATGAGTGAGGGCGGTTTGTTTGTTGTGGGGTTTGTGTTGTTGTGGGAGTCACCTATGTGTACACTGTATGAGTGAGGGCGGTCACCTATGTGTACACTGTATGAGTGAGGGCGGGTCACCTATGTGTACACTGTATGAGTGAGGGCGGTCACCTATGTGTCACTGTATGAGTGAGGGAGTCACCTATGTGTACACTGTATGAGTGAGGGAGGTCACCTATGTGTACACTGTATGAGTGAGTGCGGGTCACCTATGTGTACACTGTATGAGTGAGGGCAGGTCACCTATGTGTACACTGTATGATGAGTGCGGGTCACTATGTGTACACTGTATGTGAGTGCGGGTCACTATGTGTAACTGTATGATGAGTGCGGGTCACCTATGTGTACACTGTATGAGTGAGGGCGGGTCACCTATGTGTACACTGTATGAGTGAGGGCGGTCACCTATGTGTACACTGTATGATGAGGGCAGGTACCTATGTGTACACTGTATGAGTGAGGGCGGGTCACCTATGTGTACACTGTATGATGAGGGCGTCACCTTGTGTACACTGTATGAGTGAGTGCGGTCACTATGTGTACACTGTATGAGTGAGGGCAGTCACCTATTTGTACACTGTATGAGTGAGTGCGGGTCACTATGTGTACACTGTATGAGTGAGGGCAGGTCACCTATGTGTACACTGTATGAATGAGGGCGGTCACCTATGTGTACACTGTATGAGTGAGGGCAGGTCACCTATGTGTACACTGTATGAGTGAGGGCAGGTCACCTATTTGTACACTGTATGAGTGAGGGCAGGTCACCTATGTGTACACTGTATGAGTGAGGGCGGGTCACCTATGTGTACACTGTATGAGTGAGGGCGGGTCACCTATGTGTACACTGTATGAGTGAGGGCGGGTCACCTATGTGTACAATGTATGAGTGAGGGCGGGTCACCTATGTGTACACTGTATGAGTGAGGGCGGGTCACCTATGTGTACACTGTATGAGTGAGGGTAGTCACCTATCATCATTAGCCTATGTGTACAATGTATGAGTGAGGGCAGTCACATATGTGTACACTGTATGGGTGAGTGAGGGTCACCTATCAACATTAGCCTATGTTTACACTGTATGAGTGAGGGCAGTCACCTATGTGTACACTGTATGAGTGAGGGCGGTCACCTATGTGTACACTGTATGAATGATGACAGGTCACCTATGTGTACACTGTATGAGTGAGGGCGTGTCACCTATGTGTACACTGTATAAGTGAGGGCGTGTCACCTGTATGTACACTGTATGAGTGAGGGCCGTCACCTATGTGTACACTGTATGAGTGAGGGCGGTCACCTATGTGTACACTGTATGAATGAGGGCGGTCACCTATGTGTACACTGTATGAATGGGGGCAGTCACCTATGTGTACACTGTATGAGTGATGGCAGTCACCTATGTGTACACTGCATGAGTGAGGGTGGGTCACCTATGTGTACACTGTATGAGTGAGGGCGGGTCACCTATGTGTACACTGTATGAGTGAGGGCGGGTCACCTATGTGTACACTGTATGAGTGAGGGCGGGTCACCTATGTGTACACTGTATGAATGAGGGCGGTCACCTATGTGTACACTGTATGAGTGAGGGCGGGTCACCTATGTGTACACTGTATGAGTGAGGGCAGTCACCTATGTGTACACTGTATAAGTGAGGGCGGGTCACCTATGTGTACACTGTATGAGTGAGGGCGGGTCACCTATGTGTACACTGTATGAGTGAGGGCGGGTCACCTATGTGTACACTGTATGAGTGAGGGCGGGTCACCTATCATCATTAGCCTATGTGTACACTGTATGAGTGAGGGCGGTCACCTATGTGTACACTGTATGAGTGAGGGCGGTCACCTATGTGTACACTGTATGAGTGAGTGCGGTCACCTATGTGTACACTGTATAAGTGAGGGTAGTCACCTATGTGTACACCGTATAAGTGAGGGCGGTCACCTATGTGTACACTGTATATGAGTGAGTGAGGGTCACCTACGTGTACACTGTATGAGCGAGGACGGGTCACCTATGTGTACACTGTATGAGCGAGGACGGGTCACCTATGTGTACACTGTATGAATGAGGGCAGGTCACCTATGTGTACACTGTATGAGTGAGGGCGGTCACCTATGTATACACTGTATAAGTGAGGGCGGTCACCTATGTGTACACTGTATGAGTGAGGGCGGGTCACCTATGTGTACACTGTATGAGTGAGGGCGGGTCACCTATGTGTACACTGTATGAATGAGGGCAGGTCACCTATGTGTACACTGTATGAGTGAGGGCGGTCACCTATGTGTACACTCTACAAGTGAGGGCGGTCACCTATGTATACACTGTATAAGTGAGGGCGGTCACCTATGTGTACACTCTACAAGTGAGGGCGGTCACCTATGTATACACTGTATAAGTGAGGGCGGTCACCTATGTGTACATTGTACAAGTGAGGGCAGTCACCTATGTGTACACTGTATGAGTGAGGGCGGGTCACCTATGCGTATACTATATGAGTGAGGGCAGGTCTTCTGAGATTGCAACAATATCACATGTCAGATAACCTGGGTAGCAAGACCAAGGAAAGTGTCTCTCTTTGACTGATGTTCAGATGTAAATTTATCCTAGTGTTTACGTGAGTACACCACAATTTACAAAGTTTTTGATGATTATATAATTAAATACACATAAAGGGAGGTAATTTACAAATAATAATTACAGTATACAACTAGTTCATTTCATGGCTGAAGGAACACCTTCAAAATGGAGAGAACTTAACAATTAAATGTGTTGACTCGGTCAAATATCCACCTCCATGGTCGAGTGATTATGGTCGCTGACTTGTGTACCACTGTAACCTACCATCACTAATGGTCACGGGTTCGAGCCATGCTCAGACCGTATCTCTTTTTATGAACAAATTGGCAGTTTGTTCCGGAGTTTGGTGCACCAAGTACTGGTTAACCGCTGGAACCGGCCCAGGGAGGTGATTACCTGACACACAGGAGATACTGATTCTATATTTACCTGACACACAGATGATACTGATTCTATATTTACCTGACACACAGGTGATACTGATTCTATATTTACCTGATACACAGGTGATACTGATTCTATATTTACCTGACACACAGATGATACTGATTCTATATTTACCTGATACACAGGTGAAACTGATTCTATATTTACCTGATACACAGGTGATACTGATTCTATATTTACCTGACACACAGGTGATACTGATTCTATATTTACCTGATACACAGGTGATACTGATTCTATATTTACCTGACACACAGGTGATACTGATTCTATATTTACCTGACACACAGGTGATACTGATTCTATATTTACCTGATACACAGGTGATACAGATTCTATATTTACCTGACACACAGGTGATACTGATTCTATATTTAACTGATACACAGGTGATACTGATTCTATATTTACCTGACACACAGGTGATACTGATTCTATATTTACCTGATACACAGGTGATACAGATTCTATATTTACCTGATACACAGGTGATACAGATTCTATATTTACCTGATACACAGGTGATACTGATTCTATATTTAACTGATACACAGGTGATACTGATTCTATATGTACCTGACACACAGGTGATACTGATTCTATATTTACCTGATACACAGGTGATACTGATTCTATATTTACCTGACACACAGGTGATACTGATTCCATATTTACCTGACACACAGGTGATACTGATTCTATATTTACCTGACACACAGGTGATACTGATTCTATATTTACCTGACACACAGGTGATACTGATTCTATATTTACCTGACACACAGGTGATACTGATTCTATATTTACCTGACACACAGGTGATACTGATTCTATATTTACCTGACACACAGGTGATACTGATTCTATATTTACCTGACACACAGGTGATACTGATTCTATATTTACCTGACACACAGGTGATACTGATTCTATATTTACCTGATTCACAGGTGATACTGATTCTATATTTACCTGACACCAGGTGATACTGATTCTATATTTACCTGATACACAGGTGATACTGATTCTATATTTACCTGACACACAGGTGATACTGATTCTATATTTACCTGATACACAGGTGATACTGATTCTATATTTACCTGACACACAGGTGATACTGATTCTATATTTACCTGATACACAGGTGATACTGATTCTATATTTACCTGACACCAAGTGATACTGATTCTATATTTACCTGATACACAGGTGATACTGATTCTATATTTACCTGACACCAAGTGATACTGATTCTATATTTACCTGTATTTCATTGATGCATGTGTTCGCGTAAAAACGACGCAAAAAGGTTTAAAATCAATTTTTTTGATCAATTTTTCAATTACTTCTGCATTCAAGAATGATAAATTAGTATCAGTAACAACATTGGTGACGTGATGTCGTAAAATTAGGTCAATTATGTGGATATCATCCGGTGACGCCAGCGCTATGTCTTGTAGTCGCCATTAGCGACGCCGGCGCCGAAAGAGTTAAATGCCCAAAACAAACATTTACATCATAATTATTTATAGATTTACTAACAGCGATTAGAATGAGAGAATATACTACTGTTAGGAATGACAACTAATCTAATTAATACAATGTAGATCTACTGTCGAATCTTAGGTATATGTTTGGATACAGTGTTTATTTAAAACTGGTTTGTTGTTATGTTTGGTGCAGTGTTTATTTAAGGTTTGGTTGTATATGTTTGGATGCAGTGTTTATTTAACACCGGTTTGGTTGTATATGTTTGGATGCAGTGTTTATTTAACACTGGTTTGGTTGTATATGTTTGGATGCAGTGTTTATTTAACACAGGTTTGGTTGTATATATTTGGATGCAGTGTTTATTTAACACAGGTTTGGTTGTATATGTTTGGATGCAGTGTTTATTTAACACAGGTTTGGTTGTATATATTTGGATGCAGTGTTTATTTAACACAGGTTTGGTTGTATATGTTTGGATGCAGTGTTTATTTAACATTGGTTTGGTTGTATATGTTTGGATGCAGTGTTTATTTAACATTGGTTTGGTTGTATATGTTTGGATGCAGTGTTTATTTAACATTGGTTTGGTTGTATATGTTTGGATGCAGTGTTTATTTAACATTGGTTTGGTTGTATATGTTTGGATGCAGTGTTTATTTAACATTGGTTTGGTTGTATATGTTTGGATGCAGTGTTTATTTAACATTGGTTTGGTTGTATATGTTTGGATGCAGTGTTTATTTAACATTGGTTTGGTTGTATATGTTTGGATGCAGTGTTTATTTAACATTGGTTTGGTTGTATATGTTTGGATGCAGTGTTTATTTAACATTGGTTTGGTTGTATATGTTTGGATGCAGTGTTTATTTAACATTGGTTTGGTTGTATATGTTTGGATGCAGTGTTTATTTAACATTGGTTTGGTTGTATATGTTTGGATGCAGTGTTTATTTAACATTGGTTTGGTTGTATATGTTTGGATGCAGTGTTTATTTAACACAGGTTTGGTTGTATATGTTTGGATGCAGTGTTTATTTAACATTGGTTTGGTTGTATATGTTTCGATGCAGTGCTCATTTAACACATGTCTGGTTGTATATGTTTCGATGCAGTGTTCATTTAACACAGATCTGGTTGTATGTTTGGATGCAGTGTTTATTTAACACAGGTTTGATTGTATATATTTGGATGCAGCGTTCATTTAGCACTGGTTTGGTTGTATATGTTTGGATGCAGTCTTTGTAATTGCAGAAGGATGACTTTTCCGTGCAAGATCTTCAGCAGGAGAAAGAAAATAATTTTGAAATCCTTGCAAAATTGAAAGAAGCTTTGATGAATGTTCGAGAACATAGGGTAAGCAGCTGTCTCACATATAGTAAGCAGCTGTCTCACATAGTGTAAGCAGCTGTCACAGATAGGGTAATCAGCTGTCTCACATATAGTAAGCAGCTGTCACACATAGTGTAAGAGGGTAAGCAGCTGTAGCTGTCACACATAGTGTAAGCAGCTGTCACATATAGGGTAATCAGCTGTCTCACATAGGGTAAGCAGCTGTCACACATAGTGTAAGAGGGTAAGCAGCTGTAGCTGTCACACATAGGGTAAGCAGCTGTCACACATAGGGTAAGCAGCTGTAGCTGTCTCACATAGGGTAAGCAGCTGTCACACATAGGGTAAGAGGGTAAGCAGCTGCCACACATATGGTAAGAGGGTAAGCAGCTGTCTCACATAGTGTAAGCAGCTGTCTCACATAGGGTAAGCAGCTGTCTCACATAGGGTAAGCAGCTGTCTCACATAGGGTAAGCAGCTGTCTCACATAGTGTAAGCAGCTATCTCACATAGGGTAAGCAGCTGTCTCACATAATGTAAGCAGCTTTCTCGCATAGTGTAAGCAGCTGTCTCACATAGGGTAAGAGGGTAAGCAGCTGTCACACATAGGGTAAGCAGCTGTCACACATAGGGTAAGAGGGTAAGCAGCTGTCACACATAGTGTAAGCAGCTGTCTCACATAGGGTAAGAGGGTAAGCAGCTGTCACACATAGTGTAAGCAGCTGTCTCACATAGGGTAAGCAGCTGTCTCACATAGTGTAAGCAGTTGTCTCACATAGTGTAAGCAGCTGTCTCACATATGGTAAGCAGCTGTTTCACATAGTGTAAGCGGCTGTCACACATAGGGTAAGCAGCTGTCTCACATAGTGTAAGCAGCTGTCTCACATAGGGTAAGCAGCTGTCACACATAGGGTAAGCAGCTGTCACACATAGGGTAAGCAGCTGTCACACATAGGGTAAGCAGCTGTCACACATAATGTAAGCAGCTGTCACACATAGGGTAAGCAGCTGTCACACATAGGGTAAGCAGCTGTCTCACATAGGGTAAGAGGCTGTCTCACATAGGGTCAGCAGCTGTCTCACATAGTGTAAGCAGCTGTCACACATAGGGTAAGCAGCTGTCTCACATAGTGTAAGCAGCTGTCTCACATAGGGTAAGCAGATGTCTCACATAGGGTAAGCAGCTGTCACACATAGGGTAAGCAGCTGTCTCACATAGGGTAAGCAGCTGTCACACATAGGGTAAGCAGCTGTCTCACATAGGGTAAGCAGCTGTCACACATAGGGTAAGCAGCGGTCACACATAGGGTAAGCAGCTGTCACAGAGATTGTCCGACTACAACCCATGGGAAATTAAGAGGGAAAACAGACGATGAAAATTAGAGTATAGACAGTATGGGATATCTTTATTTCTATGTTATGTTTTCCAGTGAAATATAGAAATATAGAAGAAATACAATATGTTATTCCACTATTTGAAGTCTGGTTAATCTGGTTAGTGTGTAATCTGTTACATATCACAAAATAGCTGTCCAGCCTATGCAGAGGTATTAACTCTTAAAATGCTGAATTAATTGGAAAAATGTGCAAATAACATAGATCAGCCACAGTATAGCGCCACGATTGATTAGGATCTATGTTGTTTGCTATTCACCACTATCCAAATAGCATAGAGCCTGTTAAGACACCGCCGATCTGGATCTATGTTGATTGTGAAAGCAATACATGTAATACTGAATACATGCAGCGGAAAAATAGTAAGTAGAGAAAACGTAACATTTGATAAATCTCCATATAAATGTTTTATCATTTATCATTGCATACATTTGTTTTACAGACACCACTAACTTTTATAGAAAGCACTATCTTTTTTGCTAAAATTTATCAAGCTGGTTCATTCTCTTGTCTTTACAGAAACAGTTGGACGGCAAGTCGACATCAACTATGACAGAAACCGCGACATTAGACTTGTGATGGCAACTTATATCATAGTCTCTTGTCATATCTCCATTCCTATTGGCATTTATTCTAAGTCCCTGTTCTCTACAACAGTCAACACGAATGATCATTTCAGTATTGCCTTAATTCTCTGTATTTTCAATTTGTGTATTAGATTGTACTAAAAAGAGCAATTAGATTGTATTAAAAAGAGAAATTAGACAGCTCAATGATCTCCCAATCTCCCTAGCCATGTATGTAGAAGTGAGAAAGCTCAAGAAAACAGCGTGTCTCGAGTCCCCCTCTAGCTGGATCCCCCCTCTAGCTGGATCCCTGTAGGGAGAAATGGTATGTTCAGGGAGACAGCTTCTCTCGAGTCCCCCTCTAGCTGGATCCCTGTAGGGAGAAATGATATGTTCAGGGAGACAGCGTGTCTCGAGTCCCCCTCTAGCTGGATCCCTGTAGGGAGAAATGATATGTTCAGGGAGACAGCGTGTCTCGAGTCCCCCTCTAGCTGGATCACTGTAGGGAGAAATGGTATGTTCAGGGAGACAGCTTCTCTCGAGTCCCCCTCTAGCTGGATCCCTGTAGGGAGAAATGGTATGTTCAGGGAGACAGCTTCTCTCGAGTCCCGCTCTAGCTGGATCCCTGTAGGGAGAAATGGTATGTTCAGGGAGACAGCTTCTCTCGAGTCCCCCATCTAGCTGGATCCCTGTAGGGAGAAATGGTATGTTCAGGGAGACAGCTTCTCTCGAGTCCACCTCTAGCTGGATCCCCCCTCTAGCTGGATCCCTGTAGGGAGAAATGGTATGTTCAGGGAGACAGTGTGTCTCGAGTCCCCCTCTAGCTGGATCCCTGTAGGGAGAAATGGTATGTTCAGGGAGACAGTGTGTCTCGAGTCCCCCTCTAGCTGGATCCCTGTAGGGAGAAATGGTATGTTCAGGGAGACAGTGTGTCTCGAGTCCCCCTCTAGCTGGATCCCTGTAGGGAGAAATGGTATGTTCAGGGAGACAGTGTGTCTCGAGTCCCCCTCTAGCTGGATCCCTGTAGGGAGAAATGGTATGTTCAGGGAGACAGCTTCTCTCGAGTCCCCCTCAGAGCTGGATCCCTTACAGAATCCAAGATGCAATTTATAGCTTGATAAATCCGGGTGATGTTCATCAGTTTGTGTAGATTTTGTTTGTTTTTCGTGTGTTTCAAGGTCACACCAACAGCTTATCCCCATGGCAACTCTCCAGCTATTCTTTGTGAAGGACATACAGGCACCTTGGTAGAACCACCGATCTACCGCAAGTCAGCTTCCTCACTTGAATGAATTTGACACCCCCAGTGGGGATTCGAACCTACAGTTGTACGCCCCTGAGTGTTTATAGTAGTGCTATGTGAAGTATTTTGACTTTGTTAGTATTACTGTATTGGTTTATTATACTGGTATATGCTTCTTGGTGGCGTTAGGAAGCCAAACGTATTTTGAAAGGACCTGGAAGTGCCAAATGAACATTGACGCAGATTTATTACGTTTACATGTAAACTATGTGGCCAGTGGTATCCATAGCAACCCGGCTATTAGCAATAAGTGTATACGTTCGATTGATATCATGGCTGTCCGTTTACCGCAGTTGTTAGCACGCTCGCTTCTCACCAATGCGACGGGGTTCGATCCTCGGACCGGGAAGTATGTGAGATGGTACGGTGGTTGCCAGATCGGACAGGTGGGTTTTCTCCAGGTACTCCAGTTTCCTCCCACACAAATGACCACACATACACTTTCATCCGCGCCAACGAGAGTGATTAATATAAGTTGTTAAAACTTGCTTGTAAAATATATAAAGTTTAAACTTTATAATAAAGTTTAAACTTTATATCATGTGCACGACAAAATTACAAAACTGCTGCCGATTACTATCAATCTTTCTCGCCTGTAAATAATCCACATCATATCCATGCACCAATACAATTGTGTTGTAATACAGCGGTGAAATATGAATAAGGCAACAACAACCTTGTACCTCTATCATAGGTTACCCTATGTTTTATACAGTGATGTCTTTACTAGAGATGCAAGGCTTTTCATGGCTTCTATATAAAATTTCAAACTCCTGCGGGTTTACAGGCGCCATATCTCGTATGTTTCCCGCATTTGGTCGTGTTTTATTAGACACGCTTGTATGAATGTCATGTAGATTAAAATATATTGTAATGTACAAGATTTTGTCTGTTGTAATCACTTTAGTTGTAGTACTTTTAATCAGTGATTGATTTTTTATATGATGGCTACTAGGGGATTGTAAGGTCATGTATTGGATTCTCAGATTTTAAATTTAATCCCAATTTTTCACCTTGCCTAATTTATATACATGTACACCAATTATCATCATCGTCATCAACTGTTGGTGTAAAAACTGTAATGTCTGATTGTAGAATAAATGTTGCGTTTAAATTGGTATACAAGTGAGAAATATTATTATTGTATGCAAATGCGACGTTTGTGGTATACAAGTGAGAAATATTATTATTGTATACAAATGCGACGTTTGTGGTATACAAGTGAGAAATATTATTATTGTATACAAATGCGACGTTTGTGGTATACAAGTGAGAAATATTATTATTGTATACAAATGCGACGTTTGTGGTATACAAGTGAGAAATATTATTATTGTATGCAAATGCGACGTCTGTGGTATACAAGTGAGAAATATTATTATTGTATGCAAATGCGACGTTTGTGGTATACAAGTGAGAAATATTATTATTGTATGCAAATGCGACGTTTGTGGTATACAAGTGAGAAATATTATTATTGTATGCAAATGCGACGTTTGTGGTATACAAGTGAGAAATATTATTATTGTATGCAAATGCGACGTTTGTGGTATACAAGTGAGAAATATTATTATTGTATACAAATGCGACGTTTGTGGTATACAAGTGAGAAATATTTTTATTGTATACAAATGCGACGTTTGTGGTATACAAGTGAGAAATATTATTATTGTATGCAAATGCGACGTTTGTGGTATACAAGTGAGAAATATTATTATTGTATGCAAATGCGACGTTTGTGGTATACAAGTGAGAAATATTATTATTATATACAAATGCGACGTATGTGGTATACAAGGGAGAACTATTATTATTGTATACAAATGCGACGTGTGTGGTATACAAGTGAGAAATATTATTATTGTATGCAAATGCGATGTTTGTGGTATACAAGTGAGAAATATTATTATTGTATGCAAATGCGTCAATTTTGTTATACAAGGGAGAAGTGTATTGTATACAAATGCGACGTTTGTGGTATACAAGGGAGAAGTGTATTGTATACAAATGCGACGTTTGTGGTATACAAGGGAGAAGTGTATTGTATACAAATGCGACGTTTGTGGTATACAAGGGAGAAGTGTAGTGTATACAAATGCGACGTTTGTGGTATACAAGGGAGAAGTGTATTGTATACAAATGCGACGTTTGTTGTATACAAGGGAGAAGTGTATTGTATACAAATGCGATGTTTGTGGTGTATAAGGGAGAAGTGTATTGTATACAAATGCGACGTTTGTTGTATTGTATATAAATGCAACGTTTGTTGCATTGTATACAAATGGAATGTTTATGGTATACAAGTGAGATGTTGCGGCATACAAGTGAGAAGTGTATTGTATACACATGAGATGTTTGCGGTATACAAATGAGAAGTGTATGGTATACAAATGAGATGTTTGCGGTATACAAGTGAGAAGTGTATTGTATACAAATGAGATGTTTGCGGTATACAAGTGAGAAGTGTATTGTATACAAATGAGATGTTTGTTGTACACAAGGGAGAAGTGTATGGTATACAAATGAGATGTTTGCGGTATACAAGTGAGAAGTGTATGGTATACAAATGAGATGTTTGTTGTACACAAGGGAGAAGTGTATGGTATACAAATGAGATGTTTGCGGTATACAAGTGAGAAGTGTATTGTATACAAATGAGATGTTTGCGGTATACAAGTGAGAAGTGTATTGTATACAAATGAGATGTTTGCGGTATACAAGTGAGAAGTGTATGGTATACAAATGAGATGTTTGTTGTACACAAGGGAGAAGTGTATGGTATACAAATGAGATGTTTGCGGTATACAAGTGAGAAGTGTATGGTATACAAATGAGATGTTTGTTGTACACAAGGGAGAAGTGTATGGTATACAAATGAGATGTTTGCGGTATACAAGTGAGAAGTGTATTGTATACAAATGAGATGTTTGCGGTATACAAGTGAGAAGTGTATTGTATACACATGAGATGTTTGCCGTATACAAGTGAGAAGTGTATTGTATACAAATGAGATGTTTGCGGTATACAAGTGAGAAGTGGATTGTATACAAATGAGATGTTTGCGGTATACAAGTGAGAAGTGTATTGTATACAAATGAGATGTTTGCGGTATACAAGTGAGAAGTGTATTGTATACACATGAGATGTTTGTGGTATACAAGTGAGAAGTGGATTGTATACAAATGAGATGTTTTCGGTATACACGTGAGAAGTGTATGGTATACATGGGAGAAGTTTGTTGACTGCCAATGGTCCTCTATATAAAAAAGCTTATCCCTGATCTCAACATGTGCAGAGGTGAGGCTACTGGGAGATGTGAGGTTGGCTCAGACATGTGAGGTAGCTGGGAGATGTGAGGCAGTTGGGAGATGTGAGGCAGCTGGGAGATGTGAGGCAGCTGGGAGATGTGAAGCAGCTGGGATATGTGAGGCTGCTGGGAGATGTGAGGCAGCTGGGAGATGTGAGGCAGCTGGGAGATGTGAGGCAGCTGAGAGATGTGAGGCTGCTGGGAGATGTGAGGCAGCTGGGAGATGTGAGGCAGCTGGTAAATGTGAGGCAGCTGGGAGATGTGAGGTTGGCTCAGACATGTGCGGCTGCTGGGAGATGTGAGGCTGCTGGGAGATGTGAGGCTGCTGGGAGATGTGAGGCAGCTGGGAGATGTGAGGCAGCTGGGAGATGTGAGGTTGGCTCAGACATCTAGGGGTCTATATGTAAGATTCATCATTGGGGTTGACTTGCCTGAACCTGGGGTCTATATGTACGATTCAACATTGGGATTGACTTGCCTGAACCTGGGGTCTATATGTAAGATTCAACATTGGGGTTGACTTGCCTGAACCTGGGGTCTATATGTACGATTCAACATTGGGATTGACTTGCCTGAACTTGGGGTATATATGTAAGATTCAACATTAGGATTGGCTTGCCTGAACCTGGAGTCTATATGTAAGATTCATCGTTGGGGTTGACTTGCCTGAACCTGGGGTCTATATGTAAGATTCAGCATTGGGGTTGGCTATGGGGAGAGATAACTGGCAGTGTATATGGTGAGAGATAACTGGCGGTGTATATGGGGAGAGATAACTGGCAGTGTATATGGGGAGAGATAACTGGTGGTGCATATATGGGGAGAGATAACTGGCAGTGTATATGGGGAGAGATAACTGACCATGTATATTGGGAGAGATAACTTGCAGTGTATATATGGGGAGAGATAACTGGCAGTGTATATGTGGAGAGATAACTGGCAGTGTATATGGGGAGAGATAACTGGCCGTGTATATGGGGAGAGATAACTGGCAGTTTATATGGGGAGATATAGCTGGCAGTGTATATGGGGAGATATAGCTGGCAGTGTATATGTGGAGAGATAACTGACCGTGTATATGGGGAGAGATAACGGGTGGGGTATATGGGGAGAGATAACTGGCAGTGTATATGGGGAGAGATAACTGGCAGTGTATATGGGGAGAGATAACTGGCAGTGTATTTGGGGAGAGATAACTGGCAGTGAATATGGGGAGAGATAACTGACCGTGTATATGGGGAGAGATAACGTGCAGTGTATATATGGGGAGAGATAACTGGCAGTATATATGGGGAGAGATAACTGGCAGTATATCTGGGGAGAGATAACAGGCAGTGTATATATGGGGAGAGATAACTGGCAGTATATATGGGGAGAGATAACTGGCCGTGTATATGTGGAGAGATAACCGACCGTGTATATGGGGATATATAACTGGTGGTGTATATGGGGAGAGATAACTGGCAGTGTATATGGGGAGAGATAACTGGCAGTGTATATGGGGAGAGATAACTGACAATGTATATGGGGAGAGATAACTGGCAGTGCAAATGGGGAGAGATCACTGGCAGTGTATATGGGGAGAGATAACTGGCAGTGTATATGTGGAGAGATAACTGGCAGTGTATATGGGGAGAGATAACTGGCCGTGTATATGGGGAGAGATAACTGGCAGTGTATATGGGGAGAGATAACTGACCGTGTATATGGGGAGAGATAACTGGTGGTGTATATGGGGAGAGATAACTGGCAGTGTATATGGGGAGAGATAACTGGCAGTGTATATGGGGAGAGATAACTGGCAGGGTATTTGGGGAGAGATAACTGGCAGTGAATATGGGGAGAGATAACTGACCGTGTATATGGGGAGAGATAACGTGCAGTGTATATATGGGGAGAGATAATTGGCAGTATATATGGGGAGAGATAACTGGCAGTATATATGGGGAGAGATAACAGGCAGTGTATATATGGGGAGAGATAACTGGCAGTGTATTTGGGGAGAGATAACTGGCAGTGAATATGGGGAGAGATAACTGACCGTGTATATGGGGAGAGATAACGTGCAGTGTATATATGGGGAGAGATAACTGGCAGTATATATGGGGAGAGATAACTGGCAGTATATATGGGGAGAGATAACAGGCAGTGTATATATGGGGAGAGATAACTGGCAGTATATATGGGGAGAGATAACTGGCCGTGTATATGTGGAGAGATAACCGATCGTGTATATGGGGAGAGATAACTGGTGGTGTATATGGGGAGAGATAACTGGCAGTGTATATGGGGAGAGATAACTGGCAGTGTATATGGGGAGAGATAACTGACAATGTATATGGGGAGAGATAACTGGCAGTGCAAATGGGGAGAGATCACTAGCAGTGTATATGGGGAGAGATAACTGGCAGTGTATATGGGGAGAGATAACTGGCAGTGTATATGGGGAGAGATAACTGGTGGTGCATAGGGGGAGAGATAACTGACAGTGTATATGGGGAGAGATAACTGGCAGTGTATATATGGGGAGAGATAGCTGGCAGTGTATATGGGGAGAGATAGCTGGCAGTGTATATGGGGAGAGATAGCTGGCAGTGTATATGGGGAGAGATAGCTGGCAGTGTATATATGGGGAGAGATAACTGGTGGTGCATATATGGGGAGAGATAACTGGCAGTATATATGGGGAGAGATAACTGGCAGTGTATATGGGGAGAGATAACTGGCAGTGTATATGGGGAGAGATAGCTGGCAGTGTATATGGGGAGAGATAACTGGCAGTGTATATGGGGAGAGATAACTGGCCGTGTGTATGGGGAGAGATAGCTGGCAGTGTATATATGGGGAGAGATAACTGGCAGTGTATATGGGGAGAGATAACTGGCAGTGTATATGGGGAGAGATAACTGGCAGTGTTTATGGGGAGAGATAACTGGCAGTGTATATGGGGAGAGATAACTGGCAGTGTATATGGGGAGAGATAACTGGCAGTGTATATATGGGGAGAGATAACTGGCAGTGTATATGGAGAGAGATAACTGGCAGTGTATATGGGGAGAGATAACTGGCAGTGTATATGGGGAGAGATAACCGGCAGTGTATATGGGGAGAGATAACTGGCAGTGTATATGGGGAGAGATAACTGGCAGTGTATATGGGGAGAGATAACTGGTGGTGCCTAGGGGGAGAGATAACTGACAGTGTATATGGGGAGAGATAACTGGCAGTGTATATATGGGGAGAGATAACTGGCAATGTATATGTGGAGAGATAACTGGCGGTGTATATGGGGAGAGATAACTGGCAGTGTATTTATGGGGAGAGATAGGTGGCAGTGTATATGGGGAGAGATAGCTGGCAGTGTATATGGGGATAGATAACTGGCAGTATATATGGGGAGAGATAGCTGGCAGTGTATATGGGGAGAGATAACTGGTGGTGCATATATGGGGAGAGATAACTGGCAGTATATATGGGGAGAGATAACTGGCAGTGTATATGGGGAGAGATAACTGGCAGTGTATATGGGGAGAGATAGCTGGCAGTGTATATGGGGAGAGATAGCTGGCGGTGTATATGGGGAGAGATAACTGGCAGTGTATATGGGGAGAGATAACTGGCCGTGTATATGGGGAGAGATAGCTGGCAGTGTATATATGGGGAGAGATAACTGGCAGTGTATATGGAGAGAGATAACTGGCAGTGTATATGGGGAGAGATAACTGGCAGTGTATATGGAGAGAGATAACTGGCAGTGTATATGGGGAGAGATAGCTGGCAGTGTATATATGGGGAGAGATAACTGACAGTGTATATGGGGAGAGATAACTGGCAGTGTATATGGGGAGAGATAACTGGCAGTGTATATGGGGAGAGATAACCGGCAGTGTATATGGGGAGAGATAACTGGCAGTGTATATGGGGAGAGATAACTGGCGGTGTATATGGGGAGAGATAACTGGCAGTGTATATGGGGAGAGATAACTGGCAGTGTATATGGGGAGAGATAACTGGCAGTGTATATGGGGAGAGATAACTGGCATTGTATATGGGGAGAGATAACTGGCAGTGTATATGGGGAGAGATAACTGGCAGTGTATATGGGGAGAGATAACCGGCAGTGTATATGGGGAGAGATAACTGGCAGTGTATATGGGGAGAGATAACTGGCAGCGCATATGGGGAGAGATAACTGGCAGTGTATATGGGGAAAGATAACTGGCAGTGTATATAGGGAGAGATAACTGACAACGTATATGGGGAGAGATAACTGACCACCGTGTATATGGGGAGAGATAACTGGCAGTGTATATAGGGAGAGATAACTGGCGGTGTATATGGGGAGAGATAACTGGCAGTGTATTTATGGGGAGAGATAGGTGGCAGTGTATATGGGGAGAGATAGCTGGCAGTGTATATGGGTAGAGATAACTGGTGGTGCATAGGGGGAGAGATAACTGACAGTGTATATGGGGAGAGATAACTGGCAGTGTATATATGGGGAGAGATAACTGGCAATGTATATGTGGAGAGATAACTGGCGGTGTATATGGGGAGAGATAACTGGCAGTGTATTTATGGGGAGAGATAGGTGGCAGTGTATATGGGGAGAGATAGCTGGCAGTGTATATGGGGATAGATAACTGGCAGTATATATGGGGAGAGATAGCTGGCAGTGTATATGGGGAGAGATAACTGGTGGTGCATATATGGGGAGAGATAACTGGCAGTATATATGGGGAGAGATAACTGGCAGTGTATATGGGGAGAGATAACTGGCAGTGTATATGGGGAGAGATAGCTGGCAGTGTATATGGGGAGAGATAGCTGGCGGTGTATATGGGGAGAGATAACTGGCAGTGTATATGGGGAGAGATAACTGGCCGTGTATATGGGGAGAGATAGCTGGCAGTGTATATATGGGGAGAGATAACTGGCAGTGTATATGGAGAGAGATAACTGGCAGTGTATATGGGGAGAGATAACTGGCAGTGTATATGGAGAGAGATAACTGGCAGTGTATATGGGGAGAGATAGCTGGCAGTGTATATATGGGGAGAGATAACTGACAGTGTATATGGGGAGAGATAACTGGCAGTGTATATGGGGAGAGATAACTGGCAGTGTATATGGGGAGAGATAACCGGCAGTGTATATGGGGAGAGATAACTGGCAGTGTATATGGGGAGAGATAACTGGCGGTGTATATGGGGAGAGATAACTGGCAGTGTATATGGGGAGAGATAACTGGCAGTGTATATGGGGAGAGATAACTGGCAGTGTATATGGGGAGAGATAACTGGCAGTGTATATGGGGAGAGATAACTGGCATTGTATATGGGGAGAGATAACTGGCAGTGTATATGGGGAGAGATAACTGGCAGTGTATATGGGGAGAGATAACCGGCAGTGTATATGGGGAGAGATAACTGGCAGTGTATATGGGGAGAGATAACTGGCAGCGCATATGGGGAGAGATAACTGGCAGTGTATATGGGGAAAGATAACTGGCAGTGTATATAGGGAGAGATAACTGACAACGTATATGGGGAGAGATAACTGACCACCGTGTATATGGGGAGAGATAACTGGCAGTGTATATAGGGAGAGATAACTGGCCGTGTATATGGGGAGAGATAACTGGCCGTGTATATGTGGAGAGATAACTGGCAGTGTATATGGGGAGAGATAACTGGCGGTGTATATGGGGAAAGATAGCTGGCAGTATATATGGGGAGAGATAACTGGCAGTATATATGGGGAGAGATAACTGGCAGTATATATGGGGAGAGATAACTGGCAGTATATATAGGGAGAGATAAATGGCAGTATATATGGGGAGAGATAACTGGCAGTATATATGGGGAGAGATAACTGGCCGTGTATATGTGGAGAGATAACTGACCGTGTATATAGGGAGAGATAACTGGTGGTGTTTATGGGGAGAGATAACTGGCAGTGTATATGGGGAGAGATAACTGGCAGTGTATATGGGGAGAGATAACTGGCAGTGTATTTGGGGAGAGATAACTGGCAGTGAATATGGGGAGAGATAACTGACCGTGTATATGGGGAGAGATAACGTGCAGTGTATATATGGGGAGATATAACTGGCAGTATATATGGGGAGAGGTAACTGGCAGTATATATGGGGAGAGATAACAGGCAGTGTATATATGGGGAGAGATAACTGGCAGTATATATGGGGAGAGATAACTGGCAGTGTATATGGGGAGAGATGACTGGCAGTGTATATGGGGAGAGATAACTGGCAGTATATATGGGGAGAGATAACTGGCAGTGTATATGGGGAGAGATAACTGGCAGTGTATATGGGGAGAGATAACTGGCAGTGTATATGGGGAGAGATAACTGGCAGTGTATATGGGGAGAGATAACTGACAATGTATATGTGGATAGATAACTGGCGGTTCATATGGGGAGAGAATATGTGTTTATTACAAATACAACATTCTAGTAATATTAGTTAATATATTGTTCGGTGGGATGGGAATGAGATATTGGTCTAACACCAGTGACCATAGGAAGCATAATGTCAACATACTGGGTGTGGGATGGGAATGAGATATTGGTCAGACCTCAGTGACCATAGGAGGCAGATATGTCAACATATTGGAGGTGGGATGGGACTGAGATATTGGTCAGACCTCAGTTACCATAGGAGGCATATATATCAACATATTGAGGGTGGGATGGGACTGAGATATTGGTCAGACCTCAGTGACCATAGGAGGCATATATATCAACATACTGGGGGTGGGATGGGACTGAGATATTGGAGGTGGGATGGGACTGAGATATTGGAGGTGGGATGGGACTGAGATATTGGAGGTGGGATGGGACTGAGATATTGGGGGTGGATGGGACTGAGATATTGGGGGTGGGATGGGACTGAGATATTGGGGTGGGATGGGACTGAGCTATTGGGGGTGGGATGGGACTGAGATATTGGTCAGACCTCAGTTACCATAGGAGGCATATATATCAACATATTGGGTGTGGGATGGGACTGAGATATTGGAGGTGGGATGGGACTGAGATATTGGAGGTGGGATGGGAATGAGATATTGGAGGTGGGATGGGACTGAGATATTGGGGGTGGGATGGGACTGAGATATTGGAGGTGGGATGGGACTGAGATATTGGGGGTGGGATGGGACTGAGATATTGGTCTAACACCAGTGACCATAGGAAGCATATATATCAACATATTGGAGGTGGGATGGGAATGAGATATTGGTCTAACACCAGTGACCATAGGAAGCATATATATCAACATATTGGAGGTGGGATGGGACTGAGATATTGGTCTAACACCAGTGACCATAGGAAGCATATATATCAACATATTGGGTGTGGGATGGGACTGAGATATTGGTCTAACAACAGTGACCATAGGAGGTATATTACTTTAACCTCTATTGTTGACAAGTGTATACAGATAATGTAGACCATAATCATACGATATATCATAAGTGTTGCATGAGGTATATGTAGTATATACTGACAACAAATACAGTAATCATGTTGTATTATGCTGCCGTACTTCAAATATTGTCATTAAAATGTATAATGATGTATTTATTAAAAATAAATAAATTTTACACGTTATGAGTTACTATTGTTTGTATGTCTTGCCTTGCTCCAGCTGAGGTGATGTCATACCATCTAATCATGCACATGTTATAAGAAGGTCAAACGAAATAGCTTGTACCACCTAAATCCATCCCCAATTCAAGCATGGCTCAACCATCTCGCAGCACCCATCCCCAACTCGAGTATTGCTAAACCATCTGGAACCACCTGGCAAAAGTATCGCACCGATAAAGCAGAAACGGTGCAAAGATCAGCTGCACGCCATTCTGCAATGATTATAACTATACAAGTAGTGTTTCAATAATGATTAAAATATCTTGAATATCGACGTATACAATCGTCCGCCACAATCAGAAATAACTTCGTATGTGTCGACCACAACCACCTACAAGGAACTACTTAATTCCGCAGTTAATTTAGGCTGTCCGATTAGCACAATGTTTAGCTCGCTCCCTTCTCACCAATGTAACCCGAGTTCGATCCTCGGACCGGGAAGTATGTGAGATGGTACGATGGTCGCTATATCTGACAGGTGGGTTTTCTCGGGGTACTCCGGTTTCCTCCCACACGAATGACCACATTTACGCTTTCATGTGCGCCAACGAGAGTGATTAATATAAGTTGTTAAAGCTTGTTTCGCAATCGTACCCAGTACCATATTAACTCTGTTTATCCCTGCTGTACACAGTCCATTTTTTCTGAGCGGCTGGCCTATGTTTTTAACCTTAGTAATAGTTTTAACACTCTCTATCTCAATGAGATGTTTAACAACTGTCACCGACAAGCACCTCCCTGCCATAGATGTAGATGTCCGGTGGATCGTTGATCAGCATCTATCAAACAAGATAGCATTTAGTTTTAGAACTTAATTGGATACAAGTTGGAAATGACCTACCAATTTTATTCAAATTATGTCAATCCGTCCATTGATCAGGATGTCCTGGTGTGGAAATTGTGACTAGACAGGAACACAATTTCCTATTTGGAGAATCAAGGAAGGTTCCTAGGCTAGTGTTTGTACGGCCTGGCTGGCTGGACGCGCGTTCCTAGGCTAGTGTTTGTACGGCCGGGCTGGCTGGATGGACGCACGTTCCTATGCTTGTGTTTGTACGGCCTGGCTGGATGGACGCGCGTTCCTAGGCTAGTGTTTGTACGGCCGTGCTGGCTGGACACGCGTTCCTATGATTGTGTTTGTACGGCCGGGCTGGATGGACGCGCGTTCCTATGCTTGTGTGTGTACGGCCGTGCTGGCTGGACACGCGTTCCTATGCTAGTGTTTGTACGGCCGTGTTGGCTGGACACGCGTTCCTATGTTTGTGTTTGTACGGCCTGGCTGGATGGACGCGCATTCCTATGCTTGTGTTTGTACGGCCTGGCTGGATGGACGCGCGTTCCTATGCTTGTGTTTGTATGGCCGTGCTGGCTGGACACGCGTTCCTATGCTAGTGTTTGTACGGCCGGGCTGGCTGGACACGCGTTCCTATGCTTGTGTTTGTACGGCCGTGTTGGCTGGACGCGCGTTCCTATGCGTGTGTTTGTACGGCCGTGCTTGCTGGACGCGCGTTCCTATGCTTGTGTTTGTACGGCCGTGCTGGCTGGACACGCGTTCCTATGCTTGTGTTTGTACGGCCGTGCTGGCTGGACACGCGTTCCTATGCGTGTGTTTGTACGGCCGTGCTGGCTGGACACGCGTTCCTATGCGTGTGTTTGTACGGCCGTGTTGGCTGGCCACACGTTTCTAGGCTAGTGTGTGTACGACCGTGTTGGCTGGACACGCGTTCATATGCTTGTATTTGTACGGCCGTGTTATCTGTACACACATTCCTATGCTTGTGTGTGTACGGCCGTGTTGGCTGGACACACATTCCTATGCTTGTGTTTGTACGGCCGTGTTGGCTGGACACACATTCCTATGCTTGTGTGTGTACGGCCGTGTTGGCTGGACACGCGTTCCTATGCTAGTGTTTGTACGGCCGTGTTGGCTGGACACGCGTTCCTATGTTTGTGTTTGTACGGCCGTGTTGGCTGGACACGCGTTCCTATGCTAGTGTTTGTACGGCCGTGCTTGCTGGCCACGCGTTCCTATGCTTATGATTGTACGGCCGTGTTGGCAGGAAACGTGTTCCTATGCTTGTGTTTGTACGGCCGGGCTGGTTGGACACGCGTTCCTATGCTTGTGTTTTTACGGCCGTGTTGGCTGGACACGCGTTCCAATGCTTGTGTTTGAACGGCCGTGTTGGTTGGACACGCGTTCCAATGCTTGAGTTTGTACGATCGTGTTGGCTGGACACACATTCCTATGCTTGTGTTTGTACGGCCGGGCTGGTTGGACACGCGTTCCTATGCTTGTGTTTTTACGGCCGTGTTGGCTGGACACGCGTTCCTATGCTAGTGTTTGTATGGCCGTGCTTGCTGGACACGCGTTCCTATGTTTGTGTTTTTACGGCCGTGCTGACTGGACACGAGTTCCTATACTTGTGTTTGTACGGCCGTGCTGGCTGGACACGCGTTCCTATGCTTGTGTTTGTACGGCCGTGCTGGCTGGACACGCGTTCCTATGCTTGTGTTTGTACGGCCGTGTTAGCTGGACGCGCGTTCCTAGGCTAGTGTTTGTACGGCCGTGCTAGCTGGACACGCGTTCCTATGCTTGTGTTTGTACGGCCGTGCTGGCTGGACACGCGTTCCTATGCTTGTGTTTGTACGGCCGTGTTAGCTGGACGCGCGTTCCTAGGCTAGTGTTTGTACGGCCTGGCTGGCTGGCCACGCGTTCCTATGCTTATGTTTGTACGGCCGTGTTGGCAGGACACGCGTTCCTATGCTTGTGTTTGTACGGCCGTGTTGGCTGGACACGCGTTCCTATGCTTGTGTTTGTACGGCCGTGTTGGCTGGACACGCGTTCCTATGCTTGTGTTTGTACGGCCGTGTTGGCTGGACACGCGTTCCTATGCTTGTGTTTGTACGGCCGTGTTGGCTGGACACACATTCCTATGCTTGTGTTTGTACGGCCGTGCTGGTTGGACACGCGTTCCTATGCTTGTGTTTGTACGGCCGTGTTGGCTGGACACGCGTTCCTATGCTAGTGTTTGTACGGCCGTGCTGGCTGGACACGCGTTCCTATGCTTGTGTTTTTACGGCCGTGTTGACTGGACACGAGTTCCTATGCTTGTGTTTGTACGGCCGTGCTGGCTGGACACGCGTTCCTATGCTTGTGTTTGTACGGCCGTGCTGGCTGGACACGCGTTCCTATGCTTGTGTTTGTACGGCCGTGTTAGCTGGACGCGCGTTCCTAGGCTAGTGTTTGTACAGCCGTGCTGGCTGGACACGCGTTCCTATGCTTGTGTTTGTACGGCCGTGCTGGCTGGACACGCGTTCCTATGCTTGTGTTTGTACGGCCGTGTTAGCTGGACGCGCGTTCCTAGGCTAGTGTTTGTACGGCCTGGCTGGCTGGCCACGCGTTCCTATGCTTATGATTGTACGGCCGTGTTGGCAGGACACGCGTTCCTATGCTTGTGTTTGTACGGCCGTGTTGGCAGGAAACGTGTTCCTATGCTTGTGTTTGTACGGCCGGGCTGGTTGGACACGCGTTCCTATGCTTGTGTTTTTACGGCCGTGTTGGCTGGACACGCGTTCCAATGCTTGTGTTTGTACGGCCGTGTTGGTTGGACACGCGTTCCAATGCTTGTGTTTGTACGGTCGTGTTGGCTGGACACACATTCCTATGCTTGTGTTTGTACGGCCGTGTTGGCTGGACACGAGTTCCTATGCGTGTGTTTGTACGGCCGTGTTCGCTGGCCACACGTTTCTAGGCTAGTGTTTGTACGGTCGTGTTGGCTGGACACGCGTTCCAATGCTTGTGTTTGTACGGCCGTGTTGGCTGGACACACATTCCTATGCTTGTGTTTGTACGACCGGGCTGGCTGGACATGCGTTCCTATGTTTGTGTTTGTACGGCCGTGCTGGCAGGACACGCGTTCCTATGTTTGTGTTTGTACGACCGGGCTGGCTGGACATGCGTTCCTATGTTTGTGTTTGTACGACCGTGCTGGCTGGACACGCGTTCCTATGCTTGTGTTTGTACGGCCGTGCTGGCAGGACGCTCGTTCCTATGTTTGTGTTTGTTCGGCCGTGCTGGCAGGACACGCGTTCCTATGCTTGTGTTTGTACGGCTGTGTTGGCTGGACACGCGTTCCTATGCTTGTGTTTGTACGGCCGTGCTTGCTGGACGCGCGTTCCTATGCTTGTGTTTGTACGGCCTTGCTGGATGGACGCGCGTTCCTATGCTTGTGTTTGTACGGCCTTGCTGGATGGAGGCGCGTTCCTATGCTAGTGTGTGTACGGCCTGGCTGGATGGACGCGCGTTCCTAGGCTAGTGTGTGTACGGCCTGGCTGGCTGGATGCGCGTTCCTATGCTTGTGTTTGTACAGCCTGGCTGGATGGACGAGCGTTCCTAGGCTAGTGTGTGTACGGCCTGGCTGGCTGGACACGCGTTCCTCTGCTTGTGTTTGTACGGCCGTGCTGGCTGGACACGCGTTCCTATGCTTGTGCTTGTACGGCCGTGTTGGCTGGACACGTGTTCCTATGCTTGTGTTTGTACGGCCGTGTTGGCTGGACACGCGTTCCTATGCGTGTGTTTGTGCGGCCGTCCTTGCTGGACGCGCGTTCCTATGCTTGTGTTTGTACGGCCGTGCTGGCTGGACACGCGTTCCTATGCTTGTGCTTGTACGGCCGTGTTGGCTGGACACGTGTTCCTATGCTTGTGTTTGTACGGCCGTGTTGGCTGAACACGCGTTCCTATGCTTGTGTTTGTACGGCCGTGCTGGCTGGAAACGCGTTCCTATGCGTGTGTTTGTACGGCCGGGCTGGCTGGACACGCGTTCCTATGCTTGTGTTTGTACGGCCCTGCCGGCTGGACACGCGTTCCTATGCGTGTGTTTGTACGGCCGTGTTGGCTGGCCACACGTTTCTAGGCTAGTGTGTGTACGACCGTGTTGGCTGGACACGCGTTCATATGCTTGTATTTGTACGGCCGTGTTGGCTGGACACACATTCCTATGCTTGTGTTTGTTCGGCCGTGTTGGCTGGACACACATTCCTATGCTTGTGTTTGTACGGCCGTGTTGGCTGGACACGCGTTCCTATGCTAGTGTTTGTACGGCCTGGCTGGCTGGCCACGCGTTCCTATGCTTATGTTTGTACGGCCGTGTTGGCAGGACACGTGTTCCTATGCTTGTGTTCGTACGGTCGTGTTGGCTGGACACGCGTTCCAATGCTTGTGTTTGTACGGCCGTGTTGGCTGGACACACATTCCTATGCTTGTGTTTGTACGGCCGTGTTGGCTGGACACGCGTTCCTATGCTTGTGTTTGTACGGCCGTGTTGGCTGGACACGCGTTCCTATGCTTGTGTGTGTACGGCCGTGTTGGCTGGACACGCGTTCCTATGCTTGTGTCTGTACGGCCGTGCTGACTGGACACGCGTTCCTATGCTTGTATTTGTACGGCCGTGTTGGCTGGACACGCGTTCCTATGCTTGTGTTTGTACGGCCGTGCTGACTGGACACGCGTTCCTATGCTTGTGTTTGTGCGGCCGGGCTGGCTGGACATGCGTTCATATGTTTGTGTTTGTACGGCCGTGCTGGCAGGACACGTGTTCCTATGTTTGTGTTTGTACGACCGGGCTGGCTGGACACGCGTTCCTATGCTTGTGTTTGTACGGCCGTGCTGGCTGGACACGCGTTCCTATGCGTGTGTTTGTACGGCCGTGCTGACTGGACACGCGTTCCTATGCTTGTGTTTGTACGGCCATGCTGGCTGGACACGCGTTCTTATGTGTGTGTTTGTACGGCCGTGCTGGCTGGACACGCGTTCCTATGCGTGTGTTTGTACGGCCGTGTTGGCTGGCCACACGTTTCTAGGCTAGTGTGTGTACGGCCGTGTTGGCTGGACACGCGTTCATATGCTTGTATTTGTACGGCCGTGTTGGCTGGACACACATTCCTATGCTTGTGTTTGTACGGCCGTGATGGCTGGACACACATTCCTATGCTTGTGTTTGTACGGCCGTGTTAGCTGGACGCGCGTTCCTAGGCTAGTATTTGTACGGCCTGGCTGGCTGGCCACGCGTTCCTATGCTTATGTTTGTACGGCCGTGTTGGCAGGACACGTGTTCCTATGCTTGTGTTTGTACGGTCATGTTGGCTGGACACGCATTCCAATGCTTGTGTTTGTACGGCCGTGTTGGCTGGACACACATTCCCATGCTTGTGTTTGTACGGCCGTGTTGGCTGGACACACATTCCTATGCTTGTGTTTGTATGGCCGTGTTAGCTGGACGCGCGTTCCTAGGCTAGTGTTTGTACGGCCTGGCTGGCTGGCCACACGTTCCTATGCTTATGTTTGTACGGCCGTGTTGGCAGGACACGTGTTCCTATGCTTGTGTTTGTACGGTCGTGTTGGCTGGACACGCGTTCCAATGCTTGTGTTTTTACGGCCGTGTTGGGACACGCTCTATGCTTGTTTGCGGCGTGGCTGGACACGCGTCAATGTTTGTACGCCGTGTGGGGACAGCTTTGCTTGTTTTGTACGCCGTGTGGCTGGACACGCGTTCCTATGCTTGTGTTTGTACGGCCGTGCTGGCTGGACACGCGTTCCTATGCTTGTGTTTGTACGGCCGTGCTGGCTGGACACGCGTTCCTATGCTTGTGTTTGTACGGCCTGGCTGGCTGGACACGCGTTCCTATGCTTGTGTTTGTACGGCCGTGCTGACTGGACACGCGTTCCTATGCTTGTGTTTGTACGACCGGGCTGGCTGGACACGCGTTCCTATGCGTGTGTTTGTACGGCCGTGTTGGCTGGCCACACGTTTCTAGGCTAGTGTGTGTACGGCCGTGTTGGCTGGACACGCGTTCCTATGCTTGTGTGTGTACGGCCGTGTTGGCTGGACACGCGTTCCTATGCTTGTGTCTGTACGGCCGTGCTGACTGGACACGCGTTCCTATGCTTGTATTTGTACGGCCGTGTTGGCTGGACACGCGTTCCTATGCTTGTGTTTGTACGGCCGTGCTGACTGGACACGCGTTCCTATGCTTGTGTTTGTGCGGCCGGGCTGGCTGGACATGCGTTCATATGTTTGTGTTTGTACGGCCGTGCTGGCAGGACACGTGTTCCTATGTTTGTGTTTGTACGACCTGGCTGGCTGGACACGCGTTCCTATGCTTGTGTTTGTACGGCCGTACTGGCTGGACACGCGTTCCTATGCGTGTGTTTGTACGGCCGTGCTGGCTGGACACGCGTTCCTATGCTTGTGTTTGTACGGCCATGCTGGCTGGACACGCGTTCTTATGTGTGTGTTTGTACGGCCGTGCTGGCTGGACACGCGTTCCTATGCGTGTGTTTGTACGGCCGTGTTGGCTGGCCACACGTTTCTAGGCTAGTGTGTGTACGGCCGTGTTGGCTGGACACGCGTTCATATGCTTGTATTTGTACGGCCGTGTTGGCTGGACACACATTCCTATGCTTGTGTTTGTACGGCCGTGATGGCTGGACACACATTCCTATGCTTGTGTTTGTACGGCCGTGTTAGCTGGACGCGCGTTCCTAGGCTAGTATTTGTACGGCCTGGCTGGCTGGCCACGCGTTCCTATGCTTATGTTTGTACGGCCGTGTTGGCAGGACACGTGTTCCTATGCTTGTGTTTGTACGGTCGTGTTGGCTGGACACGCATTCCAATGCTTGTGTTTGTACGGCCGTGTTGGCTGGACACACATTCCCATGCTTGTGTTTGTACGGCCGTGTTGGCTGGACACACATTCCTATGCTTGTGTTTGTATGGCCGTGTTAGCTGGACGCGCGTTCCTAGGCTAGTGTTTGTACGGCCTGGCTGGCTGGCCACGCGTTCCTATGCTTATGTTTGTACGGCCGTGTTGGCAGGACACGTGTTCCTATGCTTGTGTTTGTACGGTCGTGTTGGCTGGACACGCGTTCCAATGCTTGTGTTTTTACGGCCGTGTTGGCTGGACACGCATTCCTATGCTTGTGTTTGTACGGCCGTGTTGGCTGGACACGCGTTCCTATGCTTGTGTTTGTACGGCCGTGTTGGCTGGACACGCGTTCCTATGCTTGTATTTGTACGGCCGTTGTGGCTGGACACGCGTTCCTATGCTTGTGTTTGTACGGCCGTGCTGACTGGACACGCGTTCCTATGCTTGTGTTTGTGCGGCCGGGCTGGCTGGACATGCGTTCATATGTTTGTGTTTGTACGACCGTGCTGGCTGGACACGCGTTCCTATGCTTGTGTTTTTACGGCCGTGCTGGCTGGACACGCGTTCCTATGCTTGTGTTTGTACGACCGGGCTGGCTGAACACGCGTTCCTATGCGTGTGTTTGTACGGCCGTGTTGGCTGGCCACACGTTTCTAGGCTAGTGTGTGTACGGCCGTGTTGGCTGGACACGCGTTCATATGCTTGTATTTGTACGGCCGTGTTGGCTGGACACACATTCCTATGCTTGTGTTTGTACGGCCGTGTTGGCTGGACACACATTCCTATGCTTGTGTTTGTACGGCCGTGTTAGCTGGACGCGCGTTCCTAGGCTAGTGTTTGTACGGCCTGGCTGGCTGGCCACGCGTTCCTATGCTTATGTTTGTACGGCCGTGTTGGCAGGACACGTGTTCCTATGCTTGTGTTTGTACGGTCGTGTTGGCTGGACACGCGTTCCAATGCTTGTGTTTGTACGGCCGTGTTGGCTGGACACACATTCCTATGCTTGTGTTTGTACGGCCGTGTTGGCTGGACACGCGTTCCTATGCTTGTGTTTGTACGGCCGTGTTGGCTGGACACGCGTTCCTATGCTCGTATTTGTACGGCCGTTGTGGCTGGACACGCGTTCCTATGCTTGTGTTTGTACGACCGGGCTGGCTGGACATGCGTTCCTATGTTTGTGTTTGTACGGCCGTGCTGGCAGGACACGCGTTCCTATGTTTGTGTTTGTACGACCGGGCTGGCTGGACATGCGTTCATATGTTTGTGTGTGTACGACCATGCTGGCTGGACACGCGTTCCTATGCTTGTGTTTGTACGGCCTGGCTGGATGGACGCGCGTTCCTATGCTTGTGTTTGTACGACCGGGCTGGCTGGACATGCGTTCCTATGTTTGTGTGTGTACGGCCGTGCTGGCAGGACACGCGTTCCTATGTTTGTGTTTGTACGACCGGGCTGGCTGGACACGCGTTCCTATGCTTGTGTTTGTACGGCCGTGCTGGCTGGACACGCGTTCCTATGCGTGTGTTTGTACGGCCGTGCTGGCTGGACACGCGTTCCTATGCTTGTGTTTGTACGGCCGTGCTGGCTGGACACGCGTTCCTATGCTTGTGTTTGTACGGCCGTGCTGGCTGGACACGCGTTCCTATGCGTGTGTTTGTACGGCCGTGTTGGCTGGCCACACGTTTCTAGGCTAGTGTGTGTACGGCCGTGTTGGCTGGACACGCGTTCATATGCTTGTATGTGTACGGCCGTGTTGGCTGGACACACATTCCTATGCTTGTGTTTGTACGGCCGTGTTGGCTGGACACACATTCCTATGCTTGTGTTTGTACGGCCGTGTTGGCTGGACCCGCGTTCCTATGCTTGTGTTTGTACGGCCGTGTTGGCTGGACACGCGTTCCTATGCTAGTGTTTGTACGGCCTGGCTGGCTGGCCACGCGTTCCTATGCTTATGTTTGTACGGCCGTGTTGGCAGGACACGAGTTCCTTTGCTTGTGTTTGTACTGCCGTGTTGGCTGGACACGCGTTCCTATGCTTGTGTTTGTACGGCCGTGCTGGCTGGATACGCGTTCCTATGCTTGTGTTTGTACGGCCGTGTTGGCTGGACAAACATTCCTATGCTTGTTTGTACGGCCGTGTTGGCTGGACACACATTCCTATGCTAGTGTGTGTACGGCCGTGTTGGCTGGACACGCGTTCATATGCTTGTATGTGTACGGCCGTGTTGGCTGGACACACATTCCTATGCTTGTGTTTGTACGGCCGTGTTGGCTGGACACACATTCCTATGCTTGTGTTTGTACGGCCGTGTTGGCTGGACCCGCGTTCCTATGCTAGTGTTTGTACGGCCTGGCTGGCTGGCCACGCGTTCCTATGCTTATGTTTGTACGGCCGTGTTGGCAGGACACGAGTTCCTTTGCTTGTGTTTGTACTGCCGTGTTGGCTGGACACGCGTTCCTATGCTTGTGTTTGTACGGCCGTGCTGGCTGGATACGCGTTCCTCTGCTTGTGTGTGTACGGCCGTGTTGGCTGGACAAACATTCCTATGCTTGTTTGTACGGCCGTGTTGGCTGGACACACATTCCTATGCTTGTGTTTGTACGGCCGTGTTGGCGGGACACACATTCCTATGCATGTGTTTGTACTGCCGTGTTGGCTGGACACACATTCCTATGCTTGTGTTTGTACGGCCGTGTTGGCTGGACACGCGTTCCTATGCTTGTGTTTGTACGGCCGTGCTGACTGAACACGCGTTCCTATGCTTGTGTTTGTACGGCCGTGTTGGCTGGACATGCGTTCATATGTTTGTGTTTGTACGGCCGTGTTGGCTGGACACGCGTTCATATGCTTGTGTTTGTACGGCCGTGCTGGCTGGATGCGCGTTCCTATGCTTGTGTTTGTACTTCCTGGCTGGACGCGCGTTCCTAGGCTAGTGTTTGTACGGCCTGGCTGGCTGGATGCGCGTTCCTATGCTTGTGTTTGTACTTCCTGGCTGGACGCGCGTTCCTAGGCTAGTGTTTGTACGGCCGTGCTGGCTGGACACGTGTTCCTATGCTTGTGTTTGTACGGCCGTGCTGGCTGGACACGCGTTCCTATGCTTGTGTATGTACTTCCTGGCTGGATGCGCGTTCCTATGCTTGTGTTTGTACTTCCTGGCTGGATGGACGCGCGTTCCTAGGCTAGTGTTTGTACGGCCGTGCTGGCTGGACACGTGTTCCTATGCTTGTGTTTGTACGGCCGTGCTGGCTGGACACGCGTTCCTATGCTTGTGTATGTACGGCCGTGTTGGCAGGACACGTGTTCCTATGCTTGTGTTTGTACGGTCGTGTTGGCCGGACACGCGTTCCAATGCTTGTGTTTGTACGGCCGTGTTGGCTGGACACACATTCCTATGCTTGTGTTTGTACGGCCGTGTTGGCTGGACCCGTGTTCCTATGCTTGTGTTTGTACGGCCGTGTTGGCTGGACACGCGTTCCTATGCTTGTATTTGTACGGCCGTTGTGGCTGGACACGCGTTCCTATGCTTGTGTTTGTACGGCCGTGCTGACTGGACACGCGTTCCTATGCTTGTGTGTGTGCGGCCGGGCTGGCTGGACATGCGTTCATATGTTTGTGTTTGTACGACCGTGCTGGCTGGACACGCGTTGCTATGCTTGTATTTGTACCGCCGTTGTGGCTGGACACGCGTTCCTATGCTTGTGTTTGTACGGCCGTGCTGACTGGACACGCGTTCCTATGCTTGTGTGTGTGCGGCCGGGCTGGCTGGACATGCGTTCATATGTTTGTGTTTGTACGACCGGGCTGGCTGGACATGCGTTCCTATGTTTGTGTGTGTACGGCCGTGCTGGCAGGACACGTGTTCCTATGTTTGTGTTTGTACGACCGGGCTGGCCGGACATGCGTTCATATGTTTGTGTTTGTACGGCCGTGTTGGCTGGACACACATTCCTATGCTTGTGTTTGTACGGCCGTGTTGGCTGGACACACATTCCTATGCTTGTTTTTGTACGGCCGTGTTGGCTGGACACGCGTTCATATGCTTGTATGTGTACGGCCGTGTTGGCTGGACACACATTCCTATGCTTGTGTTTGTACGGCCGTGTTGGCTGGACACACATTCCTATGCTTGTATTTGTACGGCCGTGTTGGCTGGACCCGCGTTCCTATGCTTGTGTTTGTACGGCCGTGTTGGCTGGACACGCGTTCCTATGCTAGTGTTTGTACGGCCTGGCTGGCTGGCCACGCGTTCCTATGCTTATGTTTGTACGGCCGTGTTGGCAGGACACGAGTTCCTTTGCTTGTGTTTGTACTGCCGTGTTGGCTGGACACGCGTTCCTATGCTTGTGTTTGTACGGCCGTGCTGGCTGGACACGCGTTCCTATGCTTGTGTTTGTACGGCCGTGCTGGCTGGACACACATTCCTATGCTTGTGTTTGTACGGCCGTGTTGGCTGGACAAACATTCCTATGCTTGTTTGTACGGCCGTGTTGGCTGGACACACATTCCTATGCTTGTGTTTGTACGGCCGTGTTGGCGGGACACACATTCCTATGCATGTGTTTGTACGGCCGTGTTGGCTGGACACACATTCCTATGCTTGTGTTTGTACGGCCGTGTTGGCTGGACACGCGTTCCTATGCTTGTGTTTGTACGGCCGTGTTGGCTGGACACGCGTTCCTATGCTTGTGTTTGTACGGCCGTGCTGACTGAACACGCGTTCCTATGCTTGTGTTTGTACGGCCGTGGTGGCTGGACACGCGTTCCTATGTTTGTGTTTGTACGGCCGTGTTGGCTGGACATGCGTTCATATGCTTGTGTTTGTACGGCCGTGCTGGCTGGACACGCGTTCCTAGGCTAGTGTTTGTACGGCCTGGCTGGCTGGATGCGCGTTCCTATGCTTGTGTTTGTACGGCCTGGCTGGATGGACGCGCGTTCCTAGGCTAGTGTTTGTACGGCCGTGCTGGCTGGACACGCGTTCCTATGCTTGTGTTTGTACGGCCGTGCTGGCAGGACGCGCGTTCCTAGGCTAGTGTTTGTACGACCGTGCTGGCTGGACACGCGTTCCTATGCTTGTGTTTGTATGGCCGTGCTGGCATGACGCGCGTTCCTATGCTTTTGTTTGTACGACCGGGCTGGCTGGACATGCGTTCATATGTTTGTGTTTGTATGGCCGTGCTGGCATGACACGCGTTCATATGTTTGTGTTTGTACGGCCGGGCTGGCTGGACATGCGTTCATATGTTTGTGTTTGTATGGCCGTGCTGGCATGACACGCGTTCATATGTTTGTGTTTGTACGGCCGTGCTGGCAGGACACGCGTTCCTATGTTTGTGTTTGTACGGCCGTGTTGGCTGGACATGCGTTCATATGTTTGTGTTTGTACGGCCGTGCTGGCTGGACACGCGTTCCTATGCTTGTGTTTGTACGGCCGTGCTGGCAGGACGTGCATTCCTAGGCTAGTGTTTGTACGGCCTGGCTTGCTGGCCACGCGTTCCTATGCTTGTGTTTGTACGGCCGTGCTGACTGGACACGCGTTCCTATGCTTGTGTTTGTGCGGCCGGGCTGGCTGGACATGCGTTCATATGTTTGTACGACCGTGCTGGCTGGACACGCGTTCCTATGCTTGTGTTTTTACGGCCGTGCTGGCTGGACACGCGTTCCTATGCTTGTGTTTGTACGACCGGGCTGGCTGGACACGCGTTCCTATGCGTGTGTTTGTACGGCCGTGTTGGCTGGCCACACGTTTCTAGGCTAGTGTGTGTACGGCCGTGTTGGCTGGACACGCGTTCATATGCTTGTATTTGTACGGCCGTGTTGGCTGGACACACATTCCTATGCTTGTGTTTGTACGGCCGTGTTGGCTGGACGCGCGTTCCTAGGCTAGTGTTTGTACGGCCTGGCTGGCTGGCCACGCGTTCCTATGCTTATGTTTGTACGGCCGTGTTGGCAGGACACGTGTTCCTATGCTTGTGTTTGTACGGTCGTGTTGGCTGGACACGCGTTCCAATGCTTGTGTTTGTACGGCCGTGTTGGCTGGACACACATTCCTATGCTTGTGTTTGTACGGCCGTGTTGGCTGGACCCGCGTTCCTATGCTTGTGTTTGTACGGCCGTGTTGGCTGGACACGCGTTCCTATGCTTGTATTTGTACGGCCGTTGTGGCTGGACACGCGTTCCTATGCTTGTGTTTGTACGGCCGTGCTGACTGGACACGCGTTCCTATGCTTGTGTGTGTGCGGCCGGGCTGGCTGGACATGCGTTCATATGTTTGTGTTTGTACGACCGTGCTGGCTGGACACGCGTTGCTATGCTTGTGTTTGTACGGCCGTGCTGGCTGGACACGCGTTCCTATGCTTGTGTTTGTACAACCGGGCTGGCTGGACATGCGTTCCTATGTTTGTGTGTGTACGGCCGTGCTGGCAGGACACGCGTTCCTATGTTTGTGTTTGTACGACCGGGCTGGCTGGACATGCGTTCATATGTTTGTGTTTGTACGGCCGTGCTGGCTGGACACGCGTTCCTATGTTTGTGTTTGTACGGCCGTGTTGGCTGGACATGCGTTCATATGCTTGTGTTTGTACGGCCGTGCTGGCTGGACACGCGTTCCTAGGCTAGTGTGTGTACGGCCTGGCTGGCTGGATGCGCGTTCCTATGCTTGTGTTTGTACGGCCTGGCTGGATGGACGCGCGTTCCTAGGCTAGTGTTTGTACGGCCGTGCTGGCTGGACACGCGTTCCTATGCTTGTGTTTGTACGGCCGTGCTGGCAGGACGCGCGTTCCTAGGCTAGTGTTTGTACGACCGTGCTGGCTGGACACGCGTTCCTATGCTTGTGTTTGTATGGCCGTGCTGGCAGGACGCGCGTTCCTATGCTTGTGTTTGTACGGCCGGGCTGGCTGGACACGCGTTCCTATGTTTGTGTTTGTACGGCCGTGCTGGCTGGACATGCGTTCATATGTTTGTGTTTGTACGGCCGTGCTGGCTGGACACGCGTTCCTATGCTTGTGTTTGTACGGCCGTGCTGGCTGGACGCGCGTTCCTATGCTTGTGTTTGTACGGCCGTGCTGGCTGGACACGCGTTCCTATGCTTGTGTTTGTACGGCCGTGCTGGCTGGACACGCGTTCCTATGCTTGTGTTTGTACGGCCGTGCTGGCTGGACACGCGTTCCTATGTTGTGTTTGTACGACCGTGCTGGCTGGACACGCGTTCCTATGCTTGTGTTTTTACGGCCGTGTTGGCTGGACATGCGTTCATATGTTTGTGTTTGTACGGCCGTGCTGGCTGGACACGCGTTCCTATGCTTGTGTTTGTACGGCCGTGCTGGCAGGACACGCGTTCCTATGCTTGTGTTTGTACGGCCGTGCTGACTGGACACGCGTTCCTATGCTTGTGTTTGTACGACCGGGCTGGCTGGACACGCGTTCCTATGCGTGTGTTTGTACGGCCGTGTTGGCTGGCCACACGTTTCTAGGCTAGTGTGTGTACGGCCGTGTTGGCTGGACACGCGTTCCTATGCTTGTGTTTGTGCGGCCGGGTTGGCTGGACATGCGTTCATATGTTTGTACGACCGTGCTGGCTGGACACGCGTTCCTATGCTTGTGTTTGTACGACCGGGCTGGCTGGACACGCGTTCCTATGCGTGTGTTTGTACGGCCGTGTTGGCTGGACACGCGTTCCTATGCTTGTGTTGTACGGCCGTGCTGGCAGGACGCGCGTTCCTAGGCTAGTGTTTGTACGACCGTGCTGGCTGGACACGCGTTCCTATGCTTGTGTTTGTATGGCCTTGCTGGCAGGACGCGCGTTCCTATGCTTTTGTTTGTACGACCGGGCTGGCTGGACATGCGTTCATATGTTTGTGTTTGTATGGCCGTGCTGGCATGACACGCGTTCATATGTTTGTGTTTGTACGGCCGTGCTGGCAGGACACGCGTTCCTATGTTTGTGTTTGTACGGCCGTGTTGGCTGGACATGCGTTCATATGTTTGTGTTTGTACGGCCGTGCTGGCTGGACACGCGTTCCTATGCTTGTGTTTGTACGGCCGTGCTGGCAGGACGCGCATTCCTAGGCTAGTGTTTGTACGGCCTGGCTTGCTGGCCACGCGTTCCTATGCTTGTGTTTGTACGGCCGTGCTGACTGGACACGCGTTCCTATGCTTGTGTTTGTGCGGCCGGGCTGGCTGGACATGCGTTCATATGTTTGTACGACCGTGCTGGCTGGACACGCGTTCCTATGCTTGTGTTTTTACGGCCGTGTTGGCTGGACATGCGTTCATATGTTTGTGTTTGTACGGCCGTGCTGGCTGGACACGCGTTCCTATGCTTGTGTTTGTACGGCCGTGCTGGCAGGACGCGCATTCCTAGGCTAGTGTGTGTACGGCCTGGCTTGCTGGCCACGCGTTCCTATGCTTGTGTTTGTACGGCCGTGCTGACTGGACACGCGTTCCTATGCTTGTGTTTGTGCGGCCGGGCTGGCTGGACATGCGTTCATATGTTTGTACGACCGTGCTGGCTGGACACGCGTTCCTATGCTTGTGTTTGTACGACCGGGCTGGCTGGACACGCGTTCCTATGCGTGTGTTTGTACGGCCGTGTTGGCTGGCCACACGTTTCTAGGCTAGTGTGTGTACGGCCGTGTTGGCTGGACACGCGTTCATATGCTTGTATTTGTACGGCCGTGTTGGCTGGACACACATTCCTATGCTTGTGTTTGTACGGCCGTGTTGGCTGGACACACATTCTTATGCTTGTGTTTGTACGGCCGTGTTAGCTGGACGCGCGTTCCTAGGCTAGTGTTTGTACGGCCTGGCTGGCTGGCCACGCGTTCCTATGCTTATGTTTGTACGGCCGTGTTGGCAGGACACGTGTTCCTATGCTTGTGTTTGTACGGTCGTGTTGGCTGGACACGCGATCCAATGCTTGTGTTTGTACGGCCGTGTTGGCTGGACACACATTCCTATGCTTGTGTTTGTACGGCCGTGTTGGCTGGACACGCGTTCCTATGCTTGTGTTTGTACGGCCGTGTTGGCTGGACACGCGTTCCTATGCTTGTATTTGTACGGCCGTTGTGGCTGGACACGCGTTCCTATGCTTGTGTTTGTACGGCCGTGCTGACTGGACACGCGTTCCTATGCTTGTGTTTGT
Organism: Archivesica marissinica; assembly: GCA_014843695.1. Classification (NCBI taxonomy): domain Eukaryota; kingdom Metazoa; phylum Mollusca; class Bivalvia; order Venerida; family Vesicomyidae; genus Archivesica; species Archivesica marissinica. Next base: position 68,020,030 of record CM026403.1, on the reverse strand, counting down.
GCGGCCGGGCTGGCTGGACATGCGTTCATATGTTTGTGTTTGTACGACCGTGCTGGCTGGACACGCGTTCCTATGTTTGTGTTTATACGACCGGGCTGGCTGGACATGCGTTCATATGTTTGTGTTTGTACGACCATGCTGGCTGGACACGCGTTCCTATGCTTGTGTTTGTACGGCCTGGCTGGATGGACGCGCGTTCCTATGCTTGTGTTTGTACGACCGGGCTGGCTGGACATGCGTTCCTATGTTTGTGTGTGTACGGCCGTGCTGGCAGGACACGCGTTCCTATGTTTGTGTTTGTACGACCGGGCTGGCTGGACACGCGTTCCTATGCTTGTGTTTGTACGGCCGTGCTAGCTGGACACGCGTTCCTATGCGTGTGTTTGTACGGCCGTGTTGGCTGGCCACACGTTTCTAGGCTAGTGTGTGTACGGCCGTGTTGGCTGGACACGCGTTCATATGCTTGTATTTGTACGGCCGTGTTGGCTGGACACACATTCCTATGCTTGTGTTTGTACGGCCGTGTTGGCTGGACTCGCGTTCCTATGCTAGTGTTTGTACGGCCTGGCTGGCTGGCCAAGCGTTCCTATGCTTATGTTTGTACGGCCGTGTTGGCAGGACACGAGTTCCTTTGCTTGTGTTTGTACTGCCGTGTTGGCTGGACACGCGTTCCTATGCTTGTGTTTGTACGGCCGTGCTGGCTGGACACGCGTTCCTATGCTTGTGTTTGTACGGCCGTGTTGGCTGGACACACATTCCTATGCTTGTGTTTGTACGGCCGTGTTGGCTGGACACACATTCCTATGCTTGTTTGTACGGCCGTGTTGGCTGGACACACATTCCTATGCTTGTGTTTGTACGGCCGTGTTGGCGGGACACACATTCCTATGCGTGTGTTTGTACGGCCGTGTTGGCTGGACACACATTCCTATGCTTGTCTTTGTACGGCCGTGTTGGCTGGACACGCGTTCCTATGCTTGTGTGTGTACGGCCGTGTTGGCTGGATACGCGTTCCTATGCTTGTGTTTGTACGGCCTGGCTGGCTGGCCACGCGTTCCTATGCTTATGTTTGTACGGCCGTGTTGGCTCGACACGCGTTCCTATGCTTGTGTTTGTACGGCCGTGTTGGCTGGACACGCGTTCCTATGCTTGTATTTGTACGGCAGTGCTGGTTGGACACGCGTTCCTATGCTTGTGTTTGTACGGCCGTGCTGACTGGACACGCGTTCCTATGCTTGTGTTTGTGCGGCCGGGCTGGCTGGACATGCGTTCATATGCTTGTGTTTTTACGGCCGTGCTGGCTGGACACGCGTTCCTATGCTTGTGTTTGTACGACCGGGCTGGCTGGACATGCGTTCCTATGTTTGTGTTTGTACGGCCGTGCTGGCTGGACACGCGTTCCTATGCGTGTGTTTGTACGGCCGTGCTGGCTGGACACGCGTTCCTATGCGTGTGTTTGTACGGCCGTGTTGGCTGGACACACATTCCTATGCTTGTGTTTGTACGGCCGTGTTGGCTGGACAAACATTCCTATGCTTGTGTTTGTACGGCCGTGTTGGCTGGACACACATTCCTATGCTTGTGTTTGTACGGCCGTGTTGGCTGGACATGCGTTCATATGCTTGTGTTTGTACGGCCGTGCTGACTGGACACGCGTTCCTATGCTTGTGTTTGTACGGCCGTGCTGGCAGGACGCGCGTTCCTAGGCTAGTGTTTGTACGGCCGTGTTGGCTGGACACGCATTCCTATGCTTGTGTTTGTACGGCCGTGTTGGCTGGACACGCATTCCTATGCTTGTGTTTGTACGGCCGTGTTGGCTGGACACGCGTTCCTATGCTTGTGTTTGTACGGCCATGCTGACTGGACACGCGTTCCTATGCTTGTGTTTTTACGGCCGTGCTGGCTGGACACGCGTTCCTATGCTTGTGTTTGTACGACCGGGCTTGCTGGACACGCGTTCCTATGCGTGTGTTTGTACGGCCGTGTTGGCTGGCCACACGTTTCTTGGCTAGTGTGTGTACCGCCGTGTTGGCTGGACACGCGTTCATATGCTTGTATTTGTACGGCCGTGTTGGCTGGACACACATTCCTATGCTTGTGTTTGTACGGCCGTGTTGGCTGGACACACATTCCTATACTTGTGTTTGTACGGCCGTGTTAGCTGGACGCGCGTTCCTAGGCTAGTGTTTGTACGGCCTGGCTGGCTGGCCACGCGTTCCTATGCTTATGTTTGTACGGCCGTGTTGGCAGGACACGTGTTCCTATGCTTGTGTTTGTACGGTCGTGTTGGCTGGACACGCGATCCAATGCTTGTGTTTGTACGGCCGTGTTGGCTGGACACACATTCCTATGCTTGTGTTTGTACGGCCGTGTTGGCTGGACACGCGTTCCTATGCTTGTGTTTGTACGGCCGTGTTGGCTGGACACGCGTTCCTATGCTTGTATTTGTACGGCCGTTGTGGCTGGACACGCGTTCCTATGCTTGTGTTTGTACGGCCGTGCTGACTGGACACGCGTTCCTATGCTTGTGTTTGTGCGGCCGGGCTGGCTGGACATGCGTTCATATGTTTGTGTTTGTACGACCGTGCTGGCTGGACACGCGTTCCTATGTTTGTGTTTGTACGACCGGGCTGGCTGGACATGCGTTCATATGTTTGTGTTTGTACGACCATGCTGGCTGGACACGCGTTCCTATGCTTGTGTTTGTACGGCCTGGCTGGATGGACGCGCGTTCCTATGCTTGTGTTTGTACGACCGGGCTGGCTGGACATGCGTTCCTATGTTTGTGTGTGTACGGCCGTGCTGGCAGGACACGCGTTCCTATGTTTGTGTTTGTACGACCGGGCTGGCTGGACACGCGTTCCTATGCTTGTGTTTGTACGGCCGTGCTAGCTGGACACGCGTTCCTATGCGTGTGTTTGTACGGCCGTGCTGGCTGGACACGCGTTCCTATGCGTGTGTTTGTACGGCCGTGTTGGCTGGCCACTCGTTTCTAGGCTAGTGTGTGTACGGCCGTGTTGGCTGGACACGCGTTCATATGCTTGTATTTGTACGGCCGTGTTGGCTGGACACACATTCCTATGCTTGTGTTTGTACGGCCGTGTTGGCTGGACACGCGTTCCTATGCTAGTGTTTGTACGGCCTGGCTGGCTGGCCAAGCGTTCCTATGCTTATGTTTGTACGGCCGTGTTGGCAGGACACGAGTTCCTTTGCTTGTGTTTGTACTGCCGTGTTGGCTGGACACGCGTTCCTATGCTTGTGTTTGTACGGCCGTGCTGGCTGGACACGCGTTCCTATGCTTGTGTTTGTACGGCCGTGTTGGCTGGACACACATTCCTATGCTTGTGTTTGTACGGCCGTGTTGGCTGGACACACATTCCTATGCTTGTTTGTACGGCCGTGTTGGCTGGACACACATTCCTATGCTTGTGTTTGTACGGCCGTGTTGGCGGGACACACATTCCTATGCGTGTGTTTGTACGGCCGTGTTGGCTGGACACACATTCCTATGCTTGTCTTTGTACGGCCGTGTTGGCTGGACACGCGTTCCTATGCTTGTGTGTGTACGGCCGTGTTGGCTGGACACGCGTTCCTATGCTTGTGTTTGTACGGCCTGGCTGGCTGGCCACGCGTTCCTATGCTTATGTTTGTACGGCCGTGTTGGCTCGACACGCGTTCCTATGCTTGTGTTTGTACGACCGGGCTGGCTGGACATGCGTTCCTATGTTTGTGTTTGTACGGCCGTGCTGGCTGGACACGCGTTCCTATGCGTGTGTTTGTACGGCCGTGCTGGCTGGACACGCGTTCCTATGCGTGTGTTTGTACGGCCGTGTTGGCTGGACACACATTCCTATGCTTGTGTTTGTACGGCCGTGTTGGCTGGACACACATTCCTATGCTTGTGTTTGTACGGCCGTGCTGACTGGACACGCGTTCCTATGCTTGTGTTTGTACGGCCGTGCTGGCAGGACGCGTGTTCCTAGGCTAGTGTTTGTACGACCGTGCTGGTTGGACACGCGTTCCTATGCTTGTGTTTGTATGGCCGTGCTGGCAGGACGCGCGTTCCTATGCTTTTGTTTGTACGACCGGGCTGGCTGGACATGCGTTCATATGTTTGTGTTTGTATGGCCGTGCTGGCATGACACGCGTTCATATGTTTGTGTTTGTACGGCCGTGCTGGCAGGACACGCGTTCCTATGTTTGTGTTTGTACGGCCGTGTTGGCTGGACATGCGTTCATATGTTTGTGTTTGTACGGCCGTGCTGGCTGGACACGCGTTCCTATGCTTGTGTTTGTACGGCCGTGCTGGCAGGACGCGCATTCCTAGGCTAGTGTTTGTACGGCCTGGCTGGCTGGCCACGCGTTCCTATGCTTGTGTTTGTACGGCCGTGTTGGCTGGACACGCGTTCCTATGCTTGTGTTTGTACGGCCGTGTTGGCTGGACACGCGTTCCTATGCTTGTATTTGTACGGCCGTGCTGGCTGGACACGCGTTCCTATGCTTGTGTTTGTACGGCCGTGCTGACTGGACACGCGTTCCTATGCTTGTGTTTGTGCGGCCGGCCTGGCTGGACATGCGTTCATATGCTTGTGTTTTTACGGCCGTGCTGGCTGGACACGCGTTCCTATGCTTGTGTTTGTACGACCGGGCTGGCTGGACATGCGTTCCTATGTTTGTGTTTGTACGGCCGTGCTGGCTGGACACGCGTTCCTATGCGTGTGTTTGTACGGCCGTGCTGGCTGGACACGCGTTCCTATGCGTGTGTTTGTACGGCCGTGTTGGCTGGACACACATTCCTATGCTTGTGTTTGTACGGCCGTGTTGGCTGGACACACATTCCTATGCTTGTGTTTGTACGGCCGTGTTGGCTGGACATGCGTTCATATGCTTGTGTTTGTACGGCCGTGCTGACTGGACACGCGTTCCTATGCTTGTGTTTGTACGGCCGTGTTGGCTGGACATGCGTTCATATGCTTGTGTTTGTACGGCCGTGCTGGCTGGACACGCGTTCCTAGGCTAGTGTTTGTACGGCCTGGCTGGCTGGATGCGCGTTCCTATGCTTGTGTTTGTACGGCCTGGCTGGATGGACGCGCGTTCCTATGCTAGTGTTTGTACGGCCGTGCTGGCAGGACACGCGTTCCTATGCTTGTGTTTGTACGGCCGTGCTGGCAGGACACGCGTTCCTATGTTTGTGTTTGTACGGCCGTGCTGGCAGGACACGCGTTCCTATGCTTGTGTTTGTACGGCCGTGCTGGCAGGACACGCGTTCCTATGTTTGTGTGTGTACGGCCGTGCTGGCAGGACACGCGTTCCTATGCTTGTGTTTGTACGGCCGTGCTGGCAGGACACGCGTTCCTATGCTTGTGTTTGTACGGCCGTGCTGGCAGGACACGCGTTCCTATGTTTGTGTTTGTACGACCGGGCTGGCTGGACACGCGTTCCTATGTTTGTGTTTGTACGGCCGTGCTGGCAGGACACGCGTTCCTATGCTTGTGTTTGTACGGCCGTGCTGGCAGGACACGCGTTCCTATGTTTGTGTTTGTACGGCCGTGCTGGCAGGACACGCGTTCCTATGCTTGTGTTGTACGGCCGTGCTGGCAGGACACGCGTTCCTATGTGTGTGTTTGTACGGCCGTGCTGGCAGGACACGCGTTCCTATGTGTGTGTTTGTACGGCCGTGCTGGCAGCACACGCGTTCCTATGCTTGTGTTTGTACGGCCGTGTTGGCTGGACACGCGTTCCTGTGCTTGTGTTTGTACGGCCGTGCTGGCAGGACACGCGTTCCTATGCTTGTGTTTGTACGGCCGTGCTGGCAGGACACGCGTTCCTAGTTTGTGTTTGTACGACCGGGCTGGCTGGACACGCGTTCCTATGTTTGTGTTTGTACGGCCGTGCTGGCAGGACACGCGTTCCTATGCTTGTGTTTGTACGGCAGTGCTGGCAGGACACGCGTTCCTATGTTTGTGTTTGTACGGCCGTGCTGGCAGGACACGCGTTCCTATGCTTGTGTTTGTACGACCGGGCTGGCTGGACACGCGTTCATATGTTTGTGTTTATACGGCCGGACTGGCTGGACATGCGTTCCTATGTTTGTGTTTGTACGGCCGTGCTGGCAGGACACGCGTTCCTATGTTTGTGTTTGTACGGCCGTGCTGGCTGGACACGCGTTCCTATGTGTGTGTTTGTACGGCCGTGCTGGCAGGACACGCGTTCCTATGTATGTGGAGTTAGCATTGATCCCGTCGGCCTCCTCATACTTTAAATACGCCCAATGTAGTTCATACACCCATTGAAACTATTACCATTGATTCATTAATTAATTTGATATATTATTTGCTTTTTGCAATATAATATACAGTATGCTACACATCTAGACAAATATGGGGACAAAATAATCGACTGAACATCAACATTCCTCAATGCCCGTCCAAGTATAAACAAATAATTGTCTGGCAAATGATTAGCAAGAAGCACAACTGATTTAATAATGCTTACCATTATTTAAGATGACAGAGAGTTTTCTTAAGAAGAGAGATAGTGTTGACAGAATAAATAATACAGATGTCAGAATATTTGGGAGAAGTGAGAAAGCGCGCGATTGCGTCGTTAAATGGTGTTATTTAATAAATTTCAACCACAATTAATAGGGTTAAAATACACAGTAAAAGTGTTTGTTTATTACAGCGTCACCACTATTTAAAGGGCCAACCATTTCTAACTTATGAGACACCTCTTTTTATGAACATCAGTACCTCCCGAATCCTATGCGTGTATGCAAGACATGCTGGTAGGCAATCGTTAACCATTATTTAACTGGCGGCTCACCAACCGGTCATATCAGAACGAACCCCTGACGAGGTTCGAAAATTCGACCTCCCGCTCCGTAGGCGAACGTCTTAACCACTGGGCCACGGAGACGGTCCATAACATACAACATTTAAATAGTGTGCAAAACCCCAATTTGCACGAAATATTTAATTGTTATATATAAATAATAATGTATTATATAAATACATTAAACTGTTTCTATATATGGCCAAATGTTTACCATGTAATATATATATATTTGTGTTATGCATAATCGTCTGCTATTATTTTCGCGCCTAAAATTATCAATCTCGCTTCGCGCGGGAAATGACTTAAGATGTTAGGCCTAATCTCAGTTTAACAGGCCGTGGTTGCAGGTGTCCAGTTATGTAATACAAAGGCACCGAACTGGTTTGATGGTGTAATATTAGATAACATAACAGATGTTTAGGAATAACAGATGTTTTAGGAATTGTTATATCATATATACACTGATTCAATTATGTATATAAGAAATGGCTTTTATTAACATAAATCAGACACACTAGAGCCTAACTCCAGGAGCGAGAAAGGTCGTGATCTCAATCTAGTATATAGAACATATAAACTGTATTTATGATACTTAGATATTATGGACATTATAAGAAATATACCTTATAAAGATTTGTCGAATAATTAAATTGTTCAGCCATAGAAGAAACAGAGTTTCGGCGAACCACCAGAAGGTGATTAAAATTTAATCTAATCAGAAACAGTGATTAGATTATAGTGATATTGAGTAATGACGGATTAGAAAGATTGGATGTTAAATATATTGTGTAAGCGCATAGTCGGCTCACACAAATGGATTGTTAAATAAGCTTTTAATGATACGATGTATATATATATAGATCACTGATTATATATATATGGATATTTCTGATGCCAATTTAAACAAGATTTTATATAGAAGAAATGTAATACTGTGTTGAGTTATCATTAATACATATAATAACGAAGAAACCCCCTAGACAACTCCAGCGAGTCTACAATAGGATAGACCCTGGTAAGAGCCGTAGCAACCGAGACATATTATTACGAGAAGAAAAGGAGAGTTTGCGACAATTGGGACGCTCGTCCGGGATTGGAAATAAAGAAGAAATGACATATCGTGACATATTGTGAAGGACACTAGAATTTATATATGGAATATTGTGAAGGACACTAGGATTTATACATGAAGAATACAAGGGACTATTAATTAACGTGGGAAAACAGAAGTGCATGCGAGACAGTGTTAGAATTTGGAAATAAGTGAAAGACGTCAACGAATTATTAAATTAATGAAATGGATTAAATTATTGGAAATTGGAAATGTGCAAACTTTGAATATGTGATAAATTATATATTGGATTAACGAACGAGACAGACTTCGGTAAGTACCAGTTTTCTTTTCATAGAGGCTTAATATTATCATTAAAATTATATTAGTGATTTACTTCCTTTTATTGAACTCAATTCTATAATACATTTGGAGATACATTCTGGGGATTAAAAATTTGGGGAAATAAAAAAATAAAATGGCTACAACTAGGAGTGCTAATAAGGAAACTGAGGGGCCGGTTCACCCCGACTTGCAGACAACAGGTGATGAGATATGGGACAAATTAATGAGACTTCCCTTCTTTAATCAGGCAAATCTGGAACGTCAGGGTGAGATTTATGAGAGAGAAAGAGAGAGGGACGAAGTAAAACAAAGAGAAGAAAGAGAGAGAGAAAGAGAGAGGGAAGAAGTAAAACAAAGAGGGGAAAGAGAAGAGAAAGAAAGGGACAGGGAGGAAAGAATGCAAAGGGAGAAAATGCAGATGGAGATTCGCCTGAGAGAAATCCAGAGAGATCAGGAATCTCAGCAAAATACCCCCCTCCATACAGATAATAGGCCCTCTAAGACAAACATTTCTGTTCCTATTTGGACCCAGACTATGAGGCCAGATAAATTCTTCGCAACATGTGAGAGACTGTTCGAAGCTAGCCAGGTCGCCAAACAAAAATGGGTGGGCCATATTATAGACAAGTTGTCCGACAAGGCCAGAAATATATATGCCACTCTTCCTGTCCAAGACGCTAATAATTACGATACCCTCAAGGCCGCCATCTTGGATGAATATAGACTCTCACCCACTGTATATAGAAAGAATTTCTTCTCTTGGGTAAAGAAACCTCAGCAGACATATTCCGAATTCATTAAGGAATTAAGGGAGCAAATGACTATATGGACGGAGAACAATGATCCGAGCGAGGTCAACTGGATCGAGCTGCTCTTGAGATATAGATTCGATTCCCAGCTAAGTGATGAGCTTAATTTGTTCATTCTGGATAAGAAAGCATCTACTCTCCAGGAATGTATTTCCCTGGCTGATGAATATAACCTCCATCGCAGATTAGCGCCCAGGACACGGATTAATTCAAATCCGAATGTGAAACCCAGAGATCCAGAACACCGACCTCCAGCCCCAAGGCCATATATCCCATCACCCATGTATCGACCCAATATTAGGATAGATAATTCCCAAGCTACCCATAGAACTCCCCGGATAGAAAAATATTGTAGTTATTGTAGGCGTAATGGCCACGGACGAATAGAGTGTTGGGCAGATCCCAATTCACCTAGGTACAGGGGTACTAGAAACCTAGCAAACGGACACCAAGTGTCAAACACTACGCATAGTTCAGCCTTTATAACCAATGAGCCAGTGAACTCATGTGAAAATACCGAGATGGTAAATCCATTACTTGC
>CM026403.1:67956595-68009447 GCA_014843695.1 Archivesica marissinica | reverse complement strand
TGTACACTGTATGAGTGAGGGCGGGTCACCTATGTGTACACTGTATGAATGAGGGCAGTCACCTCTGTGTACACTATATGAGTGAGGGCAGTCACCTATGTGTACACTGTATGAATGAGGGCAGTCACCTATGTGTACACTATATGAGTGAGGGCGGGTCACCTATGTGTAAACTGTATGAGTGAGGGCAGGTCACCTATGTGTACACTGTATGAATGAGGGCGGTCACCTATATGTACACTGTATGAGTGAGGGCGGGTCACCTATGTGTACACTGTATGAGTGAGGGCGGGTCACCTATGTGTACACTGTATGAGTGAGGGCGGGTCACCTATGTGTACACTGTATGAGTGAGGGTAGTCACCTATCATCATTAGCCTATGTGTACAGTGTATGAGTGAGGGCAGTCACCTATGTGTACACTGTATGAGTGAGTAAGGGTCACCTATCAACATTAGCCTATGTGTACACTGTATGAGTGAGGGCAGTCACCTATGTGTACACTGTATGAGTGAGGGTAGGTCACTTATGCGTACACTGTATGAGGGAGGGAAGTCACCTATGTGTACACTGTATGAGTGAGGGCGGTCACCTATGTGTACACTGTATGAATGAGGGCGGTCACCTATATGTACACTGTATGAGTGAGGGCAGTCACCTATGTGTACACTGTATGAATGAGGGCAGTCACCTATGTGTACACTGTATGAGTGAGGGCAGTCACCTATGTGTGCACTGTATGAGTGAGGGTGGGTCACCTATGTGTACACTGTATGAGTGAGGGCAATCACCTATGTGTCGACTGTATGAGTGAGGGCAGTCACCTATGTGTACACTGTATGAGTGAGGGTGGGTCACCTATGTGTATACTGTATAAGTGAGGGCGGGTCACCTATGTGTACACTGTATGAGTGAGGTCGGGTCACCTATATGTACACTGTATGAGTGAGGGCGGGTCACCTATGTGTACACTGTATGAGTGAGGGCGGGTCACCTATGTGTACACTGTATGAGTGAGGGCGGGTCACCTATGTGTACACTGTATGAGTGAGGGCGGTCCCTATGTGTACACTGTATGAGTGAGGGCGGGTCACCTATGTGTACACTGTATGAGTGAGGGGGTCTATGTGTACACTGTATGAGTGAGGGCGGTCACCTATGTGTACACTGTATGAGTGAGGGGGGTCACCTATGTGTACACTGTATGAGTGAGGGCGGGTCACCTATGTGTACACTGTATGAATGAGGGCTGGTCACCTATGTGTACACTGTATGAGTGAGGGCGGGTCACCTATGTGTACACTGTATGAGTGAGGGCGGGTCACCTATGTGTACACTGTATGAATGAGGGTGGGTCACCTATGTGTACACTGTATGAGTGAGGGCGGGTCACCTATGTGTACACTGTATGAGTGAGGGCGGTCACCTATGTGTACACTGTATGAGTGAGGGCGGTCACCTATGTGTACACTGTATGAGTGAGTGCGGGTCACCTATGTGTACACTGTATGAGTGAGGGCGGGTCACCTATGTGTACACTGTATGAGTGAGGGCGGTCACCTATGTGTACACTGTATGAGTGAGGGCGGGTCACCTATGTGTACACTGTATGAGTGAGGGCGGGTCACCTATGTGTACACTGTATGAGTGAGGGCGGTCACCTATGTGTACACTGTATGAGTGAGGGCGGTCACCTATGTGTACACTGTATGAGTGAGGGCGGGTCACCTATGTGTACACTGTATGAGTGAGGGCGGGTCACCTATGTGTACACTGTATGAGTGAGTGCGGTCACCTATGTGTACACTGTATGAGTGAGGGAGGTCACCTATGTGTACACTGTATGAGTGAGGGCGGGTCACCTATGTGTACACTGTATGAATGGTGTGGTCCCTATGTGTACACTGTATGAGTGAGGGATGTCACCTATGTACACTGTATGAATGAGGGCGGGTCACCTATGTGTACACTGTATGAGTGAGGGCGGGTCACCTATGTGTACACTGTATGAGTGAGGGCAGTCACCTATGTGTACACTGTATGAGTGAGCGGGTCACCTATGTGTACACTGTATGAGTGAGGGGGGTCACCTATGTGTACACTGTATGAGTGAGGCGGATCACCTATGTGTACACTGTATGAGTGAGGGCGGGTCACCTATCATCATTAGCCTATGTGTACACTGTATGAGTGAGGGCGGTCACCTATGTGTACACTGTATGAGTGAGGGCGGTCACCTATGTGTACACTGTATGAGTGAGGGCGGTCACCTATGTGTACACTGTATAAGTGAGGGCGGTCACCTATGTATACACTGTATAAGTGAGGGCGGTCACCTATGTGTACATTGTACAAGTGAGGGCAGTCACCTATGTGTACACTGTATGAGTGAGGGTGGGTCACCTATGTGTACACTGTATAAGTGAGGGTAGTCACCTATGTGTACACTGTATAGTGAGGGCAGTCACATATGTGTACACTGTATGGGTGAGGGCAGTCACCTATGTGTACACTGTATGAGTGAGGGCGGGTCACCTATGTGTACACTGTATGAGTGAGTGCGGGTCACCTATGTGTACACTGTATGAATGAGGGTGGTCACCTATGTATACACTGTATGAGTGAGGGCGGGTCACCTATGTGTACACTGTATGAGTGAGGGCGGGTCACCTATGTGTACACTGTATGAGTGAGGGCGGTCACCTATGTGTACACTGTATGAATGAGGGCGGGTCACCTATGTGTACACTGTATGAGTGAGGGCGGATCACCTATGTGTACACTGTATGAATGAGTGCGGGTCACCTATGTGTACACTATATGAATGAGGGCGGGTCACCTATGTGTACACTGTATGAATGAGTGTTGGTCACCTATGTGTACACTGTATGAGTGAGGGTATGTCACCTATGTGTACACTGTATGAATGAGGGCTGGTCACCTATGTGTACACTGTATGAGTGAGGGCGGGTCACCTATGTGTACAATGTATGAGTGAGGGCAGTCACCTATGTGTACACTCTATGAGTGAGGGCGGGTCACCTATGTGTACACTGTATGAGTGAGGGCGGGTCACCTATGTGTACACTGTATGAGTGAGGGGGATCACCTATGTGTACACTGTATGAGTGAGGGCGGGTCACCTATCATCATTAGCCTATGTGTACACTGTATGAGTGAGGGCGGTCACCTATGTGTACACTGTATGAGTGAGGGCGGTCACCTATGTGTACACTGTATAAGTGAGGGTAGTCACCTATGTGTACACCGTATAAGTGAGGGCGGTCACCTATGTGTACACTGTATATTAGTGAGTGAGGGTCACCTACGTGTACACTGTATGAGCGAGGACGGGTCACCTATGTGTACACTGTATGAGCGAGGACGGGTCACCTATGTGTACACTGTATGAATGAGGGCAGGTCACCTATGTGTACACTGTATGAGTGAGGGCGGTCACGTATGTATACACTGTATAAGTGAGGGCGGTCACCTATGTGTACACTGTACAAGTGAGGGCGTCACCTATGTATACACTGTATAAGTGAGGGCGGGTCACCTATGTGTACACTGTATGAGTGAGTGCGGGTCACCTATGTGTACACTGTATGAATGAGGGTGGTCACCTATGTATACACTGTATGAGTGAGGGCGGGTCACCTATGTGTACACTGTATGAGTGAGGGCGGGTCACCTATGTGTACACTGTATGAGTGAGGGCGGTCACCTATGTGTACACTGTATGAATGAGGGCGGGTCACCTATGTGTACACTGTATGAGTGAGGGCGGATCACCTATGTGTACACTGTATGAATGAGTGCGGGTCACCTATGTGTACACTATATGAATGAGGGCGGGTCACCTATGTGTACACTGTATGAATGAGTGTTGGTCACCTATGTGTACACTGTATGAGTGAGGGTATGTCACCTATGTGTACACTGTATGAATGAGGGCGGGTCACCTATGTGTACACTGTATGAGTGAGGGCGGGTCACCTATGTGTACAATGTATGAGTGAGGGCAGTCACCTATGTGTACACTCTATGAGTGAGGGCGGGTCACCTATGTGTACACTGTATGAGTGAGGGCGGGTCACCTATGTGTACACTGTATGAGTGAGGGCGGATCACCTATGTGTACACTGTATGAGTGAGGGCGGGTCACCTATCATCATTAGCCTATGTGTACACTGTATGAGTGAGGGCGGTCACCTATGTGTACACTGTATGAGTGAGGGCGGTCACCTATGTGTACACTGTATGAGTGAGGGCGGTCACCTATGTGTACACTGTATAAGTGAGGGTAGTCACCTATGTGTACACCGTATAAGTGAGGGCGGTCACCTATGTGTACACTGTATATTAGTGAGTGAGGGTCACCTACGTGTACACTGTATGAGCGAGGACGGGTCACCTATGTGTACACTGTATGAGCGAGGACGGGTCACCTATGTGTACACTGTATGAATGAGGGCAGGTCACCTATGTGTACACTGTATGAGTGAGGGCGGTCACGTATGTATACACTGTATAAGTGAGGGCGGTCACCTATGTGTACACTGTACAAGTGAGGGCGGTCACCTATGTATACACTGTATAAGTGAGGGCGGTCACCTATGTGTACATTGTACAAGTGAGGGCAGTCACCTATGTGTACACTGTATGAGTGAGGGTGTGTCACCTATGTGTACACTGTATAAGTGAGGGTAGTCACCTATGTGTACACTGTATAAGTGAGGGCAGTCACATATGTGTACACTGTATGGGTGAGGGCAGTCACCTATGTGTACACTGTATGAGTGAGGGCGGGTCACCTATGTGTACACTGTATGAGTGAGTGCGGGTCACCTATGTGTACACTGTATGAATGAGGGTGGTCACCTATGTATACACTGTATGAGTGAGGGCGGGTCACCTATGTGTACACTGTATGAGTGAGGGCGGGTCACCTATGTGTACACTGTATGAGTGAGGGCGGTCACCTATGTGTACACTGTATGAATGAGGGCGGGTCACCTATGTGTACACTGTATGAGTGAGGGCGGGTCACCTATGTGTACACTGTATGAATGAGTGCGGGTCACCTATGTGTACACTATATGAATGAGGGCGGGTCACCTATGTGTACACTGTATGAATGAGTGTTGGTCACCTATGTGTACACTGTATGAGTGAGGGTATGTCACCTATGTGTACACTGTATGAGTGATTGCAGGTCACCTATGTGTACACTGTACGAGTGAGTGCGGGTCACCTATGTGTACACTATATGAGTGAGGGCAAGTCACCTATGTGTACACTGTATGAATGAGTGCGGGTCACCTATGTGTACACTGTATGAATGAGTGCGGGTCACCTATGTGTACACTGTATGAATGAGTGCGGGTCACCTATGTGTACACTGTATGAGTGAGTGCGGGTCACCTATATGTACACTGTATGAGTGAGGGCGGTCACCTATGTGTACACTGTATGAATGAGTGCAGTCACCTATGTGTACACTGTATGAATGAGGGCAGTCACCTATGTGTACACTGTATGAGTGAGGGCGGTCACCTATGTGTACACTGTATGAGTGAGGGCGGTCACCTATGTGTACACTGTATGAGTGAGGGGGTCACCTATGTGTACACTGTATGAGTGAGGGCAGTCACCTATGTGTACACTGTATGAGTGAGGGCGGTCACCTATGTGTACACTGTGAGTGAGGGCAGTCACCTATGTGTACACTGTATGAGTGAGGGCGGTCACCTATGTGTACACTGTATAGTGAGGGCGGTCACCTATGTGTACACTGTATGAGTGAGGGCGGTCACCTATGTGTACACTGTATGAGTGAGGGCGGTCACCTATTGTACACTGTATGAGGAGGGGTCACCATGTGTACACTGTATCGGTCACCTATTGTACACTGTATGAGTGAGGGCGGGTCACCTATGTGTACACTGTATGAGTGAGGGCGGGTCACCTATGTGTACACTGTATGAGTGAGGGCGGGTCACCTATGTGTACACTGTATGAGTGAGGGACTGTGTACACTGTATGAGTGAGGGCAGTCACCTATGTGTACACTGTATGAGTGAGGGTGGTCACTTATGGTACACTGTATGAGGGAGGGAAGTCACCTATGTGTACACTGTATGAGTGAGGGCGGTCACCTATGTGTACACTGTATGAATGAGGGCGGTCACCTATTGTACACTGTATGAGTGAGGGCAGTCACCTATGTGTACACTGTATGAGTGAGGGCGGTTTGTTTGTTGTGGGGTTTGTGTTGTTGTGGGAGTCACCTATGTGTACACTGTATGAGTGAGGGCGGTCACCTATGTGTACACTGTATGAGTGAGGGCGGGTCACCTATGTGTACACTGTATGAGTGAGGGCGGTCACCTATGTGTCACTGTATGAGTGAGGGAGTCACCTATGTGTACACTGTATGAGTGAGGGAGGTCACCTATGTGTACACTGTATGAGTGAGTGCGGGTCACCTATGTGTACACTGTATGAGTGAGGGCAGGTCACCTATGTGTACACTGTATGATGAGTGCGGGTCACTATGTGTACACTGTATGTGAGTGCGGGTCACTATGTGTAACTGTATGATGAGTGCGGGTCACCTATGTGTACACTGTATGAGTGAGGGCGGGTCACCTATGTGTACACTGTATGAGTGAGGGCGGTCACCTATGTGTACACTGTATGATGAGGGCAGGTACCTATGTGTACACTGTATGAGTGAGGGCGGGTCACCTATGTGTACACTGTATGATGAGGGCGTCACCTTGTGTACACTGTATGAGTGAGTGCGGTCACTATGTGTACACTGTATGAGTGAGGGCAGTCACCTATTTGTACACTGTATGAGTGAGTGCGGGTCACTATGTGTACACTGTATGAGTGAGGGCAGGTCACCTATGTGTACACTGTATGAATGAGGGCGGTCACCTATGTGTACACTGTATGAGTGAGGGCAGGTCACCTATGTGTACACTGTATGAGTGAGGGCAGGTCACCTATTTGTACACTGTATGAGTGAGGGCAGGTCACCTATGTGTACACTGTATGAGTGAGGGCGGGTCACCTATGTGTACACTGTATGAGTGAGGGCGGGTCACCTATGTGTACACTGTATGAGTGAGGGCGGGTCACCTATGTGTACAATGTATGAGTGAGGGCGGGTCACCTATGTGTACACTGTATGAGTGAGGGCGGGTCACCTATGTGTACACTGTATGAGTGAGGGTAGTCACCTATCATCATTAGCCTATGTGTACAATGTATGAGTGAGGGCAGTCACATATGTGTACACTGTATGGGTGAGTGAGGGTCACCTATCAACATTAGCCTATGTTTACACTGTATGAGTGAGGGCAGTCACCTATGTGTACACTGTATGAGTGAGGGCGGTCACCTATGTGTACACTGTATGAATGATGACAGGTCACCTATGTGTACACTGTATGAGTGAGGGCGTGTCACCTATGTGTACACTGTATAAGTGAGGGCGTGTCACCTGTATGTACACTGTATGAGTGAGGGCCGTCACCTATGTGTACACTGTATGAGTGAGGGCGGTCACCTATGTGTACACTGTATGAATGAGGGCGGTCACCTATGTGTACACTGTATGAATGGGGGCAGTCACCTATGTGTACACTGTATGAGTGATGGCAGTCACCTATGTGTACACTGCATGAGTGAGGGTGGGTCACCTATGTGTACACTGTATGAGTGAGGGCGGGTCACCTATGTGTACACTGTATGAGTGAGGGCGGGTCACCTATGTGTACACTGTATGAGTGAGGGCGGGTCACCTATGTGTACACTGTATGAATGAGGGCGGTCACCTATGTGTACACTGTATGAGTGAGGGCGGGTCACCTATGTGTACACTGTATGAGTGAGGGCAGTCACCTATGTGTACACTGTATAAGTGAGGGCGGGTCACCTATGTGTACACTGTATGAGTGAGGGCGGGTCACCTATGTGTACACTGTATGAGTGAGGGCGGGTCACCTATGTGTACACTGTATGAGTGAGGGCGGGTCACCTATCATCATTAGCCTATGTGTACACTGTATGAGTGAGGGCGGTCACCTATGTGTACACTGTATGAGTGAGGGCGGTCACCTATGTGTACACTGTATGAGTGAGTGCGGTCACCTATGTGTACACTGTATAAGTGAGGGTAGTCACCTATGTGTACACCGTATAAGTGAGGGCGGTCACCTATGTGTACACTGTATATGAGTGAGTGAGGGTCACCTACGTGTACACTGTATGAGCGAGGACGGGTCACCTATGTGTACACTGTATGAGCGAGGACGGGTCACCTATGTGTACACTGTATGAATGAGGGCAGGTCACCTATGTGTACACTGTATGAGTGAGGGCGGTCACCTATGTATACACTGTATAAGTGAGGGCGGTCACCTATGTGTACACTGTATGAGTGAGGGCGGGTCACCTATGTGTACACTGTATGAGTGAGGGCGGGTCACCTATGTGTACACTGTATGAATGAGGGCAGGTCACCTATGTGTACACTGTATGAGTGAGGGCGGTCACCTATGTGTACACTCTACAAGTGAGGGCGGTCACCTATGTATACACTGTATAAGTGAGGGCGGTCACCTATGTGTACACTCTACAAGTGAGGGCGGTCACCTATGTATACACTGTATAAGTGAGGGCGGTCACCTATGTGTACATTGTACAAGTGAGGGCAGTCACCTATGTGTACACTGTATGAGTGAGGGCGGGTCACCTATGCGTATACTATATGAGTGAGGGCAGGTCTTCTGAGATTGCAACAATATCACATGTCAGATAACCTGGGTAGCAAGACCAAGGAAAGTGTCTCTCTTTGACTGATGTTCAGATGTAAATTTATCCTAGTGTTTACGTGAGTACACCACAATTTACAAAGTTTTTGATGATTATATAATTAAATACACATAAAGGGAGGTAATTTACAAATAATAATTACAGTATACAACTAGTTCATTTCATGGCTGAAGGAACACCTTCAAAATGGAGAGAACTTAACAATTAAATGTGTTGACTCGGTCAAATATCCACCTCCATGGTCGAGTGATTATGGTCGCTGACTTGTGTACCACTGTAACCTACCATCACTAATGGTCACGGGTTCGAGCCATGCTCAGACCGTATCTCTTTTTATGAACAAATTGGCAGTTTGTTCCGGAGTTTGGTGCACCAAGTACTGGTTAACCGCTGGAACCGGCCCAGGGAGGTGATTACCTGACACACAGGAGATACTGATTCTATATTTACCTGACACACAGATGATACTGATTCTATATTTACCTGACACACAGGTGATACTGATTCTATATTTACCTGATACACAGGTGATACTGATTCTATATTTACCTGACACACAGATGATACTGATTCTATATTTACCTGATACACAGGTGAAACTGATTCTATATTTACCTGATACACAGGTGATACTGATTCTATATTTACCTGACACACAGGTGATACTGATTCTATATTTACCTGATACACAGGTGATACTGATTCTATATTTACCTGACACACAGGTGATACTGATTCTATATTTACCTGACACACAGGTGATACTGATTCTATATTTACCTGATACACAGGTGATACAGATTCTATATTTACCTGACACACAGGTGATACTGATTCTATATTTAACTGATACACAGGTGATACTGATTCTATATTTACCTGACACACAGGTGATACTGATTCTATATTTACCTGATACACAGGTGATACAGATTCTATATTTACCTGATACACAGGTGATACAGATTCTATATTTACCTGATACACAGGTGATACTGATTCTATATTTAACTGATACACAGGTGATACTGATTCTATATGTACCTGACACACAGGTGATACTGATTCTATATTTACCTGATACACAGGTGATACTGATTCTATATTTACCTGACACACAGGTGATACTGATTCCATATTTACCTGACACACAGGTGATACTGATTCTATATTTACCTGACACACAGGTGATACTGATTCTATATTTACCTGACACACAGGTGATACTGATTCTATATTTACCTGACACACAGGTGATACTGATTCTATATTTACCTGACACACAGGTGATACTGATTCTATATTTACCTGACACACAGGTGATACTGATTCTATATTTACCTGACACACAGGTGATACTGATTCTATATTTACCTGACACACAGGTGATACTGATTCTATATTTACCTGATTCACAGGTGATACTGATTCTATATTTACCTGACACCAGGTGATACTGATTCTATATTTACCTGATACACAGGTGATACTGATTCTATATTTACCTGACACACAGGTGATACTGATTCTATATTTACCTGATACACAGGTGATACTGATTCTATATTTACCTGACACACAGGTGATACTGATTCTATATTTACCTGATACACAGGTGATACTGATTCTATATTTACCTGACACCAAGTGATACTGATTCTATATTTACCTGATACACAGGTGATACTGATTCTATATTTACCTGACACCAAGTGATACTGATTCTATATTTACCTGTATTTCATTGATGCATGTGTTCGCGTAAAAACGACGCAAAAAGGTTTAAAATCAATTTTTTTGATCAATTTTTCAATTACTTCTGCATTCAAGAATGATAAATTAGTATCAGTAACAACATTGGTGACGTGATGTCGTAAAATTAGGTCAATTATGTGGATATCATCCGGTGACGCCAGCGCTATGTCTTGTAGTCGCCATTAGCGACGCCGGCGCCGAAAGAGTTAAATGCCCAAAACAAACATTTACATCATAATTATTTATAGATTTACTAACAGCGATTAGAATGAGAGAATATACTACTGTTAGGAATGACAACTAATCTAATTAATACAATGTAGATCTACTGTCGAATCTTAGGTATATGTTTGGATACAGTGTTTATTTAAAACTGGTTTGTTGTTATGTTTGGTGCAGTGTTTATTTAAGGTTTGGTTGTATATGTTTGGATGCAGTGTTTATTTAACACCGGTTTGGTTGTATATGTTTGGATGCAGTGTTTATTTAACACTGGTTTGGTTGTATATGTTTGGATGCAGTGTTTATTTAACACAGGTTTGGTTGTATATATTTGGATGCAGTGTTTATTTAACACAGGTTTGGTTGTATATGTTTGGATGCAGTGTTTATTTAACACAGGTTTGGTTGTATATATTTGGATGCAGTGTTTATTTAACACAGGTTTGGTTGTATATGTTTGGATGCAGTGTTTATTTAACATTGGTTTGGTTGTATATGTTTGGATGCAGTGTTTATTTAACATTGGTTTGGTTGTATATGTTTGGATGCAGTGTTTATTTAACATTGGTTTGGTTGTATATGTTTGGATGCAGTGTTTATTTAACATTGGTTTGGTTGTATATGTTTGGATGCAGTGTTTATTTAACATTGGTTTGGTTGTATATGTTTGGATGCAGTGTTTATTTAACATTGGTTTGGTTGTATATGTTTGGATGCAGTGTTTATTTAACATTGGTTTGGTTGTATATGTTTGGATGCAGTGTTTATTTAACATTGGTTTGGTTGTATATGTTTGGATGCAGTGTTTATTTAACATTGGTTTGGTTGTATATGTTTGGATGCAGTGTTTATTTAACATTGGTTTGGTTGTATATGTTTGGATGCAGTGTTTATTTAACATTGGTTTGGTTGTATATGTTTGGATGCAGTGTTTATTTAACATTGGTTTGGTTGTATATGTTTGGATGCAGTGTTTATTTAACACAGGTTTGGTTGTATATGTTTGGATGCAGTGTTTATTTAACATTGGTTTGGTTGTATATGTTTCGATGCAGTGCTCATTTAACACATGTCTGGTTGTATATGTTTCGATGCAGTGTTCATTTAACACAGATCTGGTTGTATGTTTGGATGCAGTGTTTATTTAACACAGGTTTGATTGTATATATTTGGATGCAGCGTTCATTTAGCACTGGTTTGGTTGTATATGTTTGGATGCAGTCTTTGTAATTGCAGAAGGATGACTTTTCCGTGCAAGATCTTCAGCAGGAGAAAGAAAATAATTTTGAAATCCTTGCAAAATTGAAAGAAGCTTTGATGAATGTTCGAGAACATAGGGTAAGCAGCTGTCTCACATATAGTAAGCAGCTGTCTCACATAGTGTAAGCAGCTGTCACAGATAGGGTAATCAGCTGTCTCACATATAGTAAGCAGCTGTCACACATAGTGTAAGAGGGTAAGCAGCTGTAGCTGTCACACATAGTGTAAGCAGCTGTCACATATAGGGTAATCAGCTGTCTCACATAGGGTAAGCAGCTGTCACACATAGTGTAAGAGGGTAAGCAGCTGTAGCTGTCACACATAGGGTAAGCAGCTGTCACACATAGGGTAAGCAGCTGTAGCTGTCTCACATAGGGTAAGCAGCTGTCACACATAGGGTAAGAGGGTAAGCAGCTGCCACACATATGGTAAGAGGGTAAGCAGCTGTCTCACATAGTGTAAGCAGCTGTCTCACATAGGGTAAGCAGCTGTCTCACATAGGGTAAGCAGCTGTCTCACATAGGGTAAGCAGCTGTCTCACATAGTGTAAGCAGCTATCTCACATAGGGTAAGCAGCTGTCTCACATAATGTAAGCAGCTTTCTCGCATAGTGTAAGCAGCTGTCTCACATAGGGTAAGAGGGTAAGCAGCTGTCACACATAGGGTAAGCAGCTGTCACACATAGGGTA
Source organism: Archivesica marissinica (assembly GCA_014843695.1). Taxonomy (NCBI): domain Eukaryota; kingdom Metazoa; phylum Mollusca; class Bivalvia; order Venerida; family Vesicomyidae; genus Archivesica; species Archivesica marissinica. Next base: position 67,996,671 of record CM026403.1, on the reverse strand, counting down.
AGAGGGTAAGCAGCTGTCACACATAGTGTAAGCAGCTGTCTCACATAGGGTAAGAGGGTAAGCAGCTGTCACACATAGTGTAAGCAGCTGTCTCACATAGGGTAAGCAGCTGTCTCACATAGTGTAAGCAGTTGTCTCACATAGTGTAAGCAGCTGTCTCACATATGGTAAGCAGCTGTTTCACATAGTGTAAGCGGCTGTCACACATAGGGTAAGCAGCTGTCTCACATAGTGTAAGCAGCTGTCTCACATAGGGTAAGCAGCTGTCACACATAGGGTAAGCAGCTGTCACACATAGGGTAAGCAGCTGTCACACATAGGGTAAGCAGCTGTCACACATAATGTAAGCAGCTGTCACACATAGGGTAAGCAGCTGTCACACATAGGGTAAGCAGCTGTCTCACATAGGGTAAGAGGCTGTCTCACATAGGGTCAGCAGCTGTCTCACATAGTGTAAGCAGCTGTCACACATAGGGTAAGCAGCTGTCTCACATAGTGTAAGCAGCTGTCTCACATAGGGTAAGCAGATGTCTCACATAGGGTAAGCAGCTGTCACACATAGGGTAAGCAGCTGTCTCACATAGGGTAAGCAGCTGTCACACATAGGGTAAGCAGCTGTCTCACATAGGGTAAGCAGCTGTCACACATAGGGTAAGCAGCGGTCACACATAGGGTAAGCAGCTGTCACAGAGATTGTCCGACTACAACCCATGGGAAATTAAGAGGGAAAACAGACGATGAAAATTAGAGTATAGACAGTATGGGATATCTTTATTTCTATGTTATGTTTTCCAGTGAAATATAGAAATATAGAAGAAATACAATATGTTATTCCACTATTTGAAGTCTGGTTAATCTGGTTAGTGTGTAATCTGTTACATATCACAAAATAGCTGTCCAGCCTATGCAGAGGTATTAACTCTTAAAATGCTGAATTAATTGGAAAAATGTGCAAATAACATAGATCAGCCACAGTATAGCGCCACGATTGATTAGGATCTATGTTGTTTGCTATTCACCACTATCCAAATAGCATAGAGCCTGTTAAGACACCGCCGATCTGGATCTATGTTGATTGTGAAAGCAATACATGTAATACTGAATACATGCAGCGGAAAAATAGTAAGTAGAGAAAACGTAACATTTGATAAATCTCCATATAAATGTTTTATCATTTATCATTGCATACATTTGTTTTACAGACACCACTAACTTTTATAGAAAGCACTATCTTTTTTGCTAAAATTTATCAAGCTGGTTCATTCTCTTGTCTTTACAGAAACAGTTGGACGGCAAGTCGACATCAACTATGACAGAAACCGCGACATTAGACTTGTGATGGCAACTTATATCATAGTCTCTTGTCATATCTCCATTCCTATTGGCATTTATTCTAAGTCCCTGTTCTCTACAACAGTCAACACGAATGATCATTTCAGTATTGCCTTAATTCTCTGTATTTTCAATTTGTGTATTAGATTGTACTAAAAAGAGCAATTAGATTGTATTAAAAAGAGAAATTAGACAGCTCAATGATCTCCCAATCTCCCTAGCCATGTATGTAGAAGTGAGAAAGCTCAAGAAAACAGCGTGTCTCGAGTCCCCCTCTAGCTGGATCCCCCCTCTAGCTGGATCCCTGTAGGGAGAAATGGTATGTTCAGGGAGACAGCTTCTCTCGAGTCCCCCTCTAGCTGGATCCCTGTAGGGAGAAATGATATGTTCAGGGAGACAGCGTGTCTCGAGTCCCCCTCTAGCTGGATCCCTGTAGGGAGAAATGATATGTTCAGGGAGACAGCGTGTCTCGAGTCCCCCTCTAGCTGGATCACTGTAGGGAGAAATGGTATGTTCAGGGAGACAGCTTCTCTCGAGTCCCCCTCTAGCTGGATCCCTGTAGGGAGAAATGGTATGTTCAGGGAGACAGCTTCTCTCGAGTCCCGCTCTAGCTGGATCCCTGTAGGGAGAAATGGTATGTTCAGGGAGACAGCTTCTCTCGAGTCCCCCATCTAGCTGGATCCCTGTAGGGAGAAATGGTATGTTCAGGGAGACAGCTTCTCTCGAGTCCACCTCTAGCTGGATCCCCCCTCTAGCTGGATCCCTGTAGGGAGAAATGGTATGTTCAGGGAGACAGTGTGTCTCGAGTCCCCCTCTAGCTGGATCCCTGTAGGGAGAAATGGTATGTTCAGGGAGACAGTGTGTCTCGAGTCCCCCTCTAGCTGGATCCCTGTAGGGAGAAATGGTATGTTCAGGGAGACAGTGTGTCTCGAGTCCCCCTCTAGCTGGATCCCTGTAGGGAGAAATGGTATGTTCAGGGAGACAGTGTGTCTCGAGTCCCCCTCTAGCTGGATCCCTGTAGGGAGAAATGGTATGTTCAGGGAGACAGCTTCTCTCGAGTCCCCCTCAGAGCTGGATCCCTTACAGAATCCAAGATGCAATTTATAGCTTGATAAATCCGGGTGATGTTCATCAGTTTGTGTAGATTTTGTTTGTTTTTCGTGTGTTTCAAGGTCACACCAACAGCTTATCCCCATGGCAACTCTCCAGCTATTCTTTGTGAAGGACATACAGGCACCTTGGTAGAACCACCGATCTACCGCAAGTCAGCTTCCTCACTTGAATGAATTTGACACCCCCAGTGGGGATTCGAACCTACAGTTGTACGCCCCTGAGTGTTTATAGTAGTGCTATGTGAAGTATTTTGACTTTGTTAGTATTACTGTATTGGTTTATTATACTGGTATATGCTTCTTGGTGGCGTTAGGAAGCCAAACGTATTTTGAAAGGACCTGGAAGTGCCAAATGAACATTGACGCAGATTTATTACGTTTACATGTAAACTATGTGGCCAGTGGTATCCATAGCAACCCGGCTATTAGCAATAAGTGTATACGTTCGATTGATATCATGGCTGTCCGTTTACCGCAGTTGTTAGCACGCTCGCTTCTCACCAATGCGACGGGGTTCGATCCTCGGACCGGGAAGTATGTGAGATGGTACGGTGGTTGCCAGATCGGACAGGTGGGTTTTCTCCAGGTACTCCAGTTTCCTCCCACACAAATGACCACACATACACTTTCATCCGCGCCAACGAGAGTGATTAATATAAGTTGTTAAAACTTGCTTGTAAAATATATAAAGTTTAAACTTTATAATAAAGTTTAAACTTTATATCATGTGCACGACAAAATTACAAAACTGCTGCCGATTACTATCAATCTTTCTCGCCTGTAAATAATCCACATCATATCCATGCACCAATACAATTGTGTTGTAATACAGCGGTGAAATATGAATAAGGCAACAACAACCTTGTACCTCTATCATAGGTTACCCTATGTTTTATACAGTGATGTCTTTACTAGAGATGCAAGGCTTTTCATGGCTTCTATATAAAATTTCAAACTCCTGCGGGTTTACAGGCGCCATATCTCGTATGTTTCCCGCATTTGGTCGTGTTTTATTAGACACGCTTGTATGAATGTCATGTAGATTAAAATATATTGTAATGTACAAGATTTTGTCTGTTGTAATCACTTTAGTTGTAGTACTTTTAATCAGTGATTGATTTTTTATATGATGGCTACTAGGGGATTGTAAGGTCATGTATTGGATTCTCAGATTTTAAATTTAATCCCAATTTTTCACCTTGCCTAATTTATATACATGTACACCAATTATCATCATCGTCATCAACTGTTGGTGTAAAAACTGTAATGTCTGATTGTAGAATAAATGTTGCGTTTAAATTGGTATACAAGTGAGAAATATTATTATTGTATGCAAATGCGACGTTTGTGGTATACAAGTGAGAAATATTATTATTGTATACAAATGCGACGTTTGTGGTATACAAGTGAGAAATATTATTATTGTATACAAATGCGACGTTTGTGGTATACAAGTGAGAAATATTATTATTGTATACAAATGCGACGTTTGTGGTATACAAGTGAGAAATATTATTATTGTATGCAAATGCGACGTCTGTGGTATACAAGTGAGAAATATTATTATTGTATGCAAATGCGACGTTTGTGGTATACAAGTGAGAAATATTATTATTGTATGCAAATGCGACGTTTGTGGTATACAAGTGAGAAATATTATTATTGTATGCAAATGCGACGTTTGTGGTATACAAGTGAGAAATATTATTATTGTATGCAAATGCGACGTTTGTGGTATACAAGTGAGAAATATTATTATTGTATACAAATGCGACGTTTGTGGTATACAAGTGAGAAATATTTTTATTGTATACAAATGCGACGTTTGTGGTATACAAGTGAGAAATATTATTATTGTATGCAAATGCGACGTTTGTGGTATACAAGTGAGAAATATTATTATTGTATGCAAATGCGACGTTTGTGGTATACAAGTGAGAAATATTATTATTATATACAAATGCGACGTATGTGGTATACAAGGGAGAACTATTATTATTGTATACAAATGCGACGTGTGTGGTATACAAGTGAGAAATATTATTATTGTATGCAAATGCGATGTTTGTGGTATACAAGTGAGAAATATTATTATTGTATGCAAATGCGTCAATTTTGTTATACAAGGGAGAAGTGTATTGTATACAAATGCGACGTTTGTGGTATACAAGGGAGAAGTGTATTGTATACAAATGCGACGTTTGTGGTATACAAGGGAGAAGTGTATTGTATACAAATGCGACGTTTGTGGTATACAAGGGAGAAGTGTAGTGTATACAAATGCGACGTTTGTGGTATACAAGGGAGAAGTGTATTGTATACAAATGCGACGTTTGTTGTATACAAGGGAGAAGTGTATTGTATACAAATGCGATGTTTGTGGTGTATAAGGGAGAAGTGTATTGTATACAAATGCGACGTTTGTTGTATTGTATATAAATGCAACGTTTGTTGCATTGTATACAAATGGAATGTTTATGGTATACAAGTGAGATGTTGCGGCATACAAGTGAGAAGTGTATTGTATACACATGAGATGTTTGCGGTATACAAATGAGAAGTGTATGGTATACAAATGAGATGTTTGCGGTATACAAGTGAGAAGTGTATTGTATACAAATGAGATGTTTGCGGTATACAAGTGAGAAGTGTATTGTATACAAATGAGATGTTTGTTGTACACAAGGGAGAAGTGTATGGTATACAAATGAGATGTTTGCGGTATACAAGTGAGAAGTGTATGGTATACAAATGAGATGTTTGTTGTACACAAGGGAGAAGTGTATGGTATACAAATGAGATGTTTGCGGTATACAAGTGAGAAGTGTATTGTATACAAATGAGATGTTTGCGGTATACAAGTGAGAAGTGTATTGTATACAAATGAGATGTTTGCGGTATACAAGTGAGAAGTGTATGGTATACAAATGAGATGTTTGTTGTACACAAGGGAGAAGTGTATGGTATACAAATGAGATGTTTGCGGTATACAAGTGAGAAGTGTATGGTATACAAATGAGATGTTTGTTGTACACAAGGGAGAAGTGTATGGTATACAAATGAGATGTTTGCGGTATACAAGTGAGAAGTGTATTGTATACAAATGAGATGTTTGCGGTATACAAGTGAGAAGTGTATTGTATACACATGAGATGTTTGCCGTATACAAGTGAGAAGTGTATTGTATACAAATGAGATGTTTGCGGTATACAAGTGAGAAGTGGATTGTATACAAATGAGATGTTTGCGGTATACAAGTGAGAAGTGTATTGTATACAAATGAGATGTTTGCGGTATACAAGTGAGAAGTGTATTGTATACACATGAGATGTTTGTGGTATACAAGTGAGAAGTGGATTGTATACAAATGAGATGTTTTCGGTATACACGTGAGAAGTGTATGGTATACATGGGAGAAGTTTGTTGACTGCCAATGGTCCTCTATATAAAAAAGCTTATCCCTGATCTCAACATGTGCAGAGGTGAGGCTACTGGGAGATGTGAGGTTGGCTCAGACATGTGAGGTAGCTGGGAGATGTGAGGCAGTTGGGAGATGTGAGGCAGCTGGGAGATGTGAGGCAGCTGGGAGATGTGAAGCAGCTGGGATATGTGAGGCTGCTGGGAGATGTGAGGCAGCTGGGAGATGTGAGGCAGCTGGGAGATGTGAGGCAGCTGAGAGATGTGAGGCTGCTGGGAGATGTGAGGCAGCTGGGAGATGTGAGGCAGCTGGTAAATGTGAGGCAGCTGGGAGATGTGAGGTTGGCTCAGACATGTGCGGCTGCTGGGAGATGTGAGGCTGCTGGGAGATGTGAGGCTGCTGGGAGATGTGAGGCAGCTGGGAGATGTGAGGCAGCTGGGAGATGTGAGGTTGGCTCAGACATCTAGGGGTCTATATGTAAGATTCATCATTGGGGTTGACTTGCCTGAACCTGGGGTCTATATGTACGATTCAACATTGGGATTGACTTGCCTGAACCTGGGGTCTATATGTAAGATTCAACATTGGGGTTGACTTGCCTGAACCTGGGGTCTATATGTACGATTCAACATTGGGATTGACTTGCCTGAACTTGGGGTATATATGTAAGATTCAACATTAGGATTGGCTTGCCTGAACCTGGAGTCTATATGTAAGATTCATCGTTGGGGTTGACTTGCCTGAACCTGGGGTCTATATGTAAGATTCAGCATTGGGGTTGGCTATGGGGAGAGATAACTGGCAGTGTATATGGTGAGAGATAACTGGCGGTGTATATGGGGAGAGATAACTGGCAGTGTATATGGGGAGAGATAACTGGTGGTGCATATATGGGGAGAGATAACTGGCAGTGTATATGGGGAGAGATAACTGACCATGTATATTGGGAGAGATAACTTGCAGTGTATATATGGGGAGAGATAACTGGCAGTGTATATGTGGAGAGATAACTGGCAGTGTATATGGGGAGAGATAACTGGCCGTGTATATGGGGAGAGATAACTGGCAGTTTATATGGGGAGATATAGCTGGCAGTGTATATGGGGAGATATAGCTGGCAGTGTATATGTGGAGAGATAACTGACCGTGTATATGGGGAGAGATAACGGGTGGGGTATATGGGGAGAGATAACTGGCAGTGTATATGGGGAGAGATAACTGGCAGTGTATATGGGGAGAGATAACTGGCAGTGTATTTGGGGAGAGATAACTGGCAGTGAATATGGGGAGAGATAACTGACCGTGTATATGGGGAGAGATAACGTGCAGTGTATATATGGGGAGAGATAACTGGCAGTATATATGGGGAGAGATAACTGGCAGTATATCTGGGGAGAGATAACAGGCAGTGTATATATGGGGAGAGATAACTGGCAGTATATATGGGGAGAGATAACTGGCCGTGTATATGTGGAGAGATAACCGACCGTGTATATGGGGATATATAACTGGTGGTGTATATGGGGAGAGATAACTGGCAGTGTATATGGGGAGAGATAACTGGCAGTGTATATGGGGAGAGATAACTGACAATGTATATGGGGAGAGATAACTGGCAGTGCAAATGGGGAGAGATCACTGGCAGTGTATATGGGGAGAGATAACTGGCAGTGTATATGTGGAGAGATAACTGGCAGTGTATATGGGGAGAGATAACTGGCCGTGTATATGGGGAGAGATAACTGGCAGTGTATATGGGGAGAGATAACTGACCGTGTATATGGGGAGAGATAACTGGTGGTGTATATGGGGAGAGATAACTGGCAGTGTATATGGGGAGAGATAACTGGCAGTGTATATGGGGAGAGATAACTGGCAGGGTATTTGGGGAGAGATAACTGGCAGTGAATATGGGGAGAGATAACTGACCGTGTATATGGGGAGAGATAACGTGCAGTGTATATATGGGGAGAGATAATTGGCAGTATATATGGGGAGAGATAACTGGCAGTATATATGGGGAGAGATAACAGGCAGTGTATATATGGGGAGAGATAACTGGCAGTGTATTTGGGGAGAGATAACTGGCAGTGAATATGGGGAGAGATAACTGACCGTGTATATGGGGAGAGATAACGTGCAGTGTATATATGGGGAGAGATAACTGGCAGTATATATGGGGAGAGATAACTGGCAGTATATATGGGGAGAGATAACAGGCAGTGTATATATGGGGAGAGATAACTGGCAGTATATATGGGGAGAGATAACTGGCCGTGTATATGTGGAGAGATAACCGATCGTGTATATGGGGAGAGATAACTGGTGGTGTATATGGGGAGAGATAACTGGCAGTGTATATGGGGAGAGATAACTGGCAGTGTATATGGGGAGAGATAACTGACAATGTATATGGGGAGAGATAACTGGCAGTGCAAATGGGGAGAGATCACTAGCAGTGTATATGGGGAGAGATAACTGGCAGTGTATATGGGGAGAGATAACTGGCAGTGTATATGGGGAGAGATAACTGGTGGTGCATAGGGGGAGAGATAACTGACAGTGTATATGGGGAGAGATAACTGGCAGTGTATATATGGGGAGAGATAGCTGGCAGTGTATATGGGGAGAGATAGCTGGCAGTGTATATGGGGAGAGATAGCTGGCAGTGTATATGGGGAGAGATAGCTGGCAGTGTATATATGGGGAGAGATAACTGGTGGTGCATATATGGGGAGAGATAACTGGCAGTATATATGGGGAGAGATAACTGGCAGTGTATATGGGGAGAGATAACTGGCAGTGTATATGGGGAGAGATAGCTGGCAGTGTATATGGGGAGAGATAACTGGCAGTGTATATGGGGAGAGATAACTGGCCGTGTGTATGGGGAGAGATAGCTGGCAGTGTATATATGGGGAGAGATAACTGGCAGTGTATATGGGGAGAGATAACTGGCAGTGTATATGGGGAGAGATAACTGGCAGTGTTTATGGGGAGAGATAACTGGCAGTGTATATGGGGAGAGATAACTGGCAGTGTATATGGGGAGAGATAACTGGCAGTGTATATATGGGGAGAGATAACTGGCAGTGTATATGGAGAGAGATAACTGGCAGTGTATATGGGGAGAGATAACTGGCAGTGTATATGGGGAGAGATAACCGGCAGTGTATATGGGGAGAGATAACTGGCAGTGTATATGGGGAGAGATAACTGGCAGTGTATATGGGGAGAGATAACTGGTGGTGCCTAGGGGGAGAGATAACTGACAGTGTATATGGGGAGAGATAACTGGCAGTGTATATATGGGGAGAGATAACTGGCAATGTATATGTGGAGAGATAACTGGCGGTGTATATGGGGAGAGATAACTGGCAGTGTATTTATGGGGAGAGATAGGTGGCAGTGTATATGGGGAGAGATAGCTGGCAGTGTATATGGGGATAGATAACTGGCAGTATATATGGGGAGAGATAGCTGGCAGTGTATATGGGGAGAGATAACTGGTGGTGCATATATGGGGAGAGATAACTGGCAGTATATATGGGGAGAGATAACTGGCAGTGTATATGGGGAGAGATAACTGGCAGTGTATATGGGGAGAGATAGCTGGCAGTGTATATGGGGAGAGATAGCTGGCGGTGTATATGGGGAGAGATAACTGGCAGTGTATATGGGGAGAGATAACTGGCCGTGTATATGGGGAGAGATAGCTGGCAGTGTATATATGGGGAGAGATAACTGGCAGTGTATATGGAGAGAGATAACTGGCAGTGTATATGGGGAGAGATAACTGGCAGTGTATATGGAGAGAGATAACTGGCAGTGTATATGGGGAGAGATAGCTGGCAGTGTATATATGGGGAGAGATAACTGACAGTGTATATGGGGAGAGATAACTGGCAGTGTATATGGGGAGAGATAACTGGCAGTGTATATGGGGAGAGATAACCGGCAGTGTATATGGGGAGAGATAACTGGCAGTGTATATGGGGAGAGATAACTGGCGGTGTATATGGGGAGAGATAACTGGCAGTGTATATGGGGAGAGATAACTGGCAGTGTATATGGGGAGAGATAACTGGCAGTGTATATGGGGAGAGATAACTGGCATTGTATATGGGGAGAGATAACTGGCAGTGTATATGGGGAGAGATAACTGGCAGTGTATATGGGGAGAGATAACCGGCAGTGTATATGGGGAGAGATAACTGGCAGTGTATATGGGGAGAGATAACTGGCAGCGCATATGGGGAGAGATAACTGGCAGTGTATATGGGGAAAGATAACTGGCAGTGTATATAGGGAGAGATAACTGACAACGTATATGGGGAGAGATAACTGACCACCGTGTATATGGGGAGAGATAACTGGCAGTGTATATAGGGAGAGATAACTGGCGGTGTATATGGGGAGAGATAACTGGCAGTGTATTTATGGGGAGAGATAGGTGGCAGTGTATATGGGGAGAGATAGCTGGCAGTGTATATGGGTAGAGATAACTGGTGGTGCATAGGGGGAGAGATAACTGACAGTGTATATGGGGAGAGATAACTGGCAGTGTATATATGGGGAGAGATAACTGGCAATGTATATGTGGAGAGATAACTGGCGGTGTATATGGGGAGAGATAACTGGCAGTGTATTTATGGGGAGAGATAGGTGGCAGTGTATATGGGGAGAGATAGCTGGCAGTGTATATGGGGATAGATAACTGGCAGTATATATGGGGAGAGATAGCTGGCAGTGTATATGGGGAGAGATAACTGGTGGTGCATATATGGGGAGAGATAACTGGCAGTATATATGGGGAGAGATAACTGGCAGTGTATATGGGGAGAGATAACTGGCAGTGTATATGGGGAGAGATAGCTGGCAGTGTATATGGGGAGAGATAGCTGGCGGTGTATATGGGGAGAGATAACTGGCAGTGTATATGGGGAGAGATAACTGGCCGTGTATATGGGGAGAGATAGCTGGCAGTGTATATATGGGGAGAGATAACTGGCAGTGTATATGGAGAGAGATAACTGGCAGTGTATATGGGGAGAGATAACTGGCAGTGTATATGGAGAGAGATAACTGGCAGTGTATATGGGGAGAGATAGCTGGCAGTGTATATATGGGGAGAGATAACTGACAGTGTATATGGGGAGAGATAACTGGCAGTGTATATGGGGAGAGATAACTGGCAGTGTATATGGGGAGAGATAACCGGCAGTGTATATGGGGAGAGATAACTGGCAGTGTATATGGGGAGAGATAACTGGCGGTGTATATGGGGAGAGATAACTGGCAGTGTATATGGGGAGAGATAACTGGCAGTGTATATGGGGAGAGATAACTGGCAGTGTATATGGGGAGAGATAACTGGCAGTGTATATGGGGAGAGATAACTGGCATTGTATATGGGGAGAGATAACTGGCAGTGTATATGGGGAGAGATAACTGGCAGTGTATATGGGGAGAGATAACCGGCAGTGTATATGGGGAGAGATAACTGGCAGTGTATATGGGGAGAGATAACTGGCAGCGCATATGGGGAGAGATAACTGGCAGTGTATATGGGGAAAGATAACTGGCAGTGTATATAGGGAGAGATAACTGACAACGTATATGGGGAGAGATAACTGACCACCGTGTATATGGGGAGAGATAACTGGCAGTGTATATAGGGAGAGATAACTGGCCGTGTATATGGGGAGAGATAACTGGCCGTGTATATGTGGAGAGATAACTGGCAGTGTATATGGGGAGAGATAACTGGCGGTGTATATGGGGAAAGATAGCTGGCAGTATATATGGGGAGAGATAACTGGCAGTATATATGGGGAGAGATAACTGGCAGTATATATGGGGAGAGATAACTGGCAGTATATATAGGGAGAGATAAATGGCAGTATATATGGGGAGAGATAACTGGCAGTATATATGGGGAGAGATAACTGGCCGTGTATATGTGGAGAGATAACTGACCGTGTATATAGGGAGAGATAACTGGTGGTGTTTATGGGGAGAGATAACTGGCAGTGTATATGGGGAGAGATAACTGGCAGTGTATATGGGGAGAGATAACTGGCAGTGTATTTGGGGAGAGATAACTGGCAGTGAATATGGGGAGAGATAACTGACCGTGTATATGGGGAGAGATAACGTGCAGTGTATATATGGGGAGATATAACTGGCAGTATATATGGGGAGAGGTAACTGGCAGTATATATGGGGAGAGATAACAGGCAGTGTATATATGGGGAGAGATAACTGGCAGTATATATGGGGAGAGATAACTGGCAGTGTATATGGGGAGAGATGACTGGCAGTGTATATGGGGAGAGATAACTGGCAGTATATATGGGGAGAGATAACTGGCAGTGTATATGGGGAGAGATAACTGGCAGTGTATATGGGGAGAGATAACTGGCAGTGTATATGGGGAGAGATAACTGGCAGTGTATATGGGGAGAGATAACTGACAATGTATATGTGGATAGATAACTGGCGGTTCATATGGGGAGAGAATATGTGTTTATTACAAATACAACATTCTAGTAATATTAGTTAATATATTGTTCGGTGGGATGGGAATGAGATATTGGTCTAACACCAGTGACCATAGGAAGCATAATGTCAACATACTGGGTGTGGGATGGGAATGAGATATTGGTCAGACCTCAGTGACCATAGGAGGCAGATATGTCAACATATTGGAGGTGGGATGGGACTGAGATATTGGTCAGACCTCAGTTACCATAGGAGGCATATATATCAACATATTGAGGGTGGGATGGGACTGAGATATTGGTCAGACCTCAGTGACCATAGGAGGCATATATATCAACATACTGGGGGTGGGATGGGACTGAGATATTGGAGGTGGGATGGGACTGAGATATTGGAGGTGGGATGGGACTGAGATATTGGAGGTGGGATGGGACTGAGATATTGGGGGTGGATGGGACTGAGATATTGGGGGTGGGATGGGACTGAGATATTGGGGTGGGATGGGACTGAGCTATTGGGGGTGGGATGGGACTGAGATATTGGTCAGACCTCAGTTACCATAGGAGGCATATATATCAACATATTGGGTGTGGGATGGGACTGAGATATTGGAGGTGGGATGGGACTGAGATATTGGAGGTGGGATGGGAATGAGATATTGGAGGTGGGATGGGACTGAGATATTGGGGGTGGGATGGGACTGAGATATTGGAGGTGGGATGGGACTGAGATATTGGGGGTGGGATGGGACTGAGATATTGGTCTAACACCAGTGACCATAGGAAGCATATATATCAACATATTGGAGGTGGGATGGGAATGAGATATTGGTCTAACACCAGTGACCATAGGAAGCATATATATCAACATATTGGAGGTGGGATGGGACTGAGATATTGGTCTAACACCAGTGACCATAGGAAGCATATATATCAACATATTGGGTGTGGGATGGGACTGAGATATTGGTCTAACAACAGTGACCATAGGAGGTATATTACTTTAACCTCTATTGTTGACAAGTGTATACAGATAATGTAGACCATAATCATACGATATATCATAAGTGTTGCATGAGGTATATGTAGTATATACTGACAACAAATACAGTAATCATGTTGTATTATGCTGCCGTACTTCAAATATTGTCATTAAAATGTATAATGATGTATTTATTAAAAATAAATAAATTTTACACGTTATGAGTTACTATTGTTTGTATGTCTTGCCTTGCTCCAGCTGAGGTGATGTCATACCATCTAATCATGCACATGTTATAAGAAGGTCAAACGAAATAGCTTGTACCACCTAAATCCATCCCCAATTCAAGCATGGCTCAACCATCTCGCAGCACCCATCCCCAACTCGAGTATTGCTAAACCATCTGGAACCACCTGGCAAAAGTATCGCACCGATAAAGCAGAAACGGTGCAAAGATCAGCTGCACGCCATTCTGCAATGATTATAACTATACAAGTAGTGTTTCAATAATGATTAAAATATCTTGAATATCGACGTATACAATCGTCCGCCACAATCAGAAATAACTTCGTATGTGTCGACCACAACCACCTACAAGGAACTACTTAATTCCGCAGTTAATTTAGGCTGTCCGATTAGCACAATGTTTAGCTCGCTCCCTTCTCACCAATGTAACCCGAGTTCGATCCTCGGACCGGGAAGTATGTGAGATGGTACGATGGTCGCTATATCTGACAGGTGGGTTTTCTCGGGGTACTCCGGTTTCCTCCCACACGAATGACCACATTTACGCTTTCATGTGCGCCAACGAGAGTGATTAATATAAGTTGTTAAAGCTTGTTTCGCAATCGTACCCAGTACCATATTAACTCTGTTTATCCCTGCTGTACACAGTCCATTTTTTCTGAGCGGCTGGCCTATGTTTTTAACCTTAGTAATAGTTTTAACACTCTCTATCTCAATGAGATGTTTAACAACTGTCACCGACAAGCACCTCCCTGCCATAGATGTAGATGTCCGGTGGATCGTTGATCAGCATCTATCAAACAAGATAGCATTTAGTTTTAGAACTTAATTGGATACAAGTTGGAAATGACCTACCAATTTTATTCAAATTATGTCAATCCGTCCATTGATCAGGATGTCCTGGTGTGGAAATTGTGACTAGACAGGAACACAATTTCCTATTTGGAGAATCAAGGAAGGTTCCTAGGCTAGTGTTTGTACGGCCTGGCTGGCTGGACGCGCGTTCCTAGGCTAGTGTTTGTACGGCCGGGCTGGCTGGATGGACGCACGTTCCTATGCTTGTGTTTGTACGGCCTGGCTGGATGGACGCGCGTTCCTAGGCTAGTGTTTGTACGGCCGTGCTGGCTGGACACGCGTTCCTATGATTGTGTTTGTACGGCCGGGCTGGATGGACGCGCGTTCCTATGCTTGTGTGTGTACGGCCGTGCTGGCTGGACACGCGTTCCTATGCTAGTGTTTGTACGGCCGTGTTGGCTGGACACGCGTTCCTATGTTTGTGTTTGTACGGCCTGGCTGGATGGACGCGCATTCCTATGCTTGTGTTTGTACGGCCTGGCTGGATGGACGCGCGTTCCTATGCTTGTGTTTGTATGGCCGTGCTGGCTGGACACGCGTTCCTATGCTAGTGTTTGTACGGCCGGGCTGGCTGGACACGCGTTCCTATGCTTGTGTTTGTACGGCCGTGTTGGCTGGACGCGCGTTCCTATGCGTGTGTTTGTACGGCCGTGCTTGCTGGACGCGCGTTCCTATGCTTGTGTTTGTACGGCCGTGCTGGCTGGACACGCGTTCCTATGCTTGTGTTTGTACGGCCGTGCTGGCTGGACACGCGTTCCTATGCGTGTGTTTGTACGGCCGTGCTGGCTGGACACGCGTTCCTATGCGTGTGTTTGTACGGCCGTGTTGGCTGGCCACACGTTTCTAGGCTAGTGTGTGTACGACCGTGTTGGCTGGACACGCGTTCATATGCTTGTATTTGTACGGCCGTGTTATCTGTACACACATTCCTATGCTTGTGTGTGTACGGCCGTGTTGGCTGGACACACATTCCTATGCTTGTGTTTGTACGGCCGTGTTGGCTGGACACACATTCCTATGCTTGTGTGTGTACGGCCGTGTTGGCTGGACACGCGTTCCTATGCTAGTGTTTGTACGGCCGTGTTGGCTGGACACGCGTTCCTATGTTTGTGTTTGTACGGCCGTGTTGGCTGGACACGCGTTCCTATGCTAGTGTTTGTACGGCCGTGCTTGCTGGCCACGCGTTCCTATGCTTATGATTGTACGGCCGTGTTGGCAGGAAACGTGTTCCTATGCTTGTGTTTGTACGGCCGGGCTGGTTGGACACGCGTTCCTATGCTTGTGTTTTTACGGCCGTGTTGGCTGGACACGCGTTCCAATGCTTGTGTTTGAACGGCCGTGTTGGTTGGACACGCGTTCCAATGCTTGAGTTTGTACGATCGTGTTGGCTGGACACACATTCCTATGCTTGTGTTTGTACGGCCGGGCTGGTTGGACACGCGTTCCTATGCTTGTGTTTTTACGGCCGTGTTGGCTGGACACGCGTTCCTATGCTAGTGTTTGTATGGCCGTGCTTGCTGGACACGCGTTCCTATGTTTGTGTTTTTACGGCCGTGCTGACTGGACACGAGTTCCTATACTTGTGTTTGTACGGCCGTGCTGGCTGGACACGCGTTCCTATGCTTGTGTTTGTACGGCCGTGCTGGCTGGACACGCGTTCCTATGCTTGTGTTTGTACGGCCGTGTTAGCTGGACGCGCGTTCCTAGGCTAGTGTTTGTACGGCCGTGCTAGCTGGACACGCGTTCCTATGCTTGTGTTTGTACGGCCGTGCTGGCTGGACACGCGTTCCTATGCTTGTGTTTGTACGGCCGTGTTAGCTGGACGCGCGTTCCTAGGCTAGTGTTTGTACGGCCTGGCTGGCTGGCCACGCGTTCCTATGCTTATGTTTGTACGGCCGTGTTGGCAGGACACGCGTTCCTATGCTTGTGTTTGTACGGCCGTGTTGGCTGGACACGCGTTCCTATGCTTGTGTTTGTACGGCCGTGTTGGCTGGACACGCGTTCCTATGCTTGTGTTTGTACGGCCGTGTTGGCTGGACACGCGTTCCTATGCTTGTGTTTGTACGGCCGTGTTGGCTGGACACACATTCCTATGCTTGTGTTTGTACGGCCGTGCTGGTTGGACACGCGTTCCTATGCTTGTGTTTGTACGGCCGTGTTGGCTGGACACGCGTTCCTATGCTAGTGTTTGTACGGCCGTGCTGGCTGGACACGCGTTCCTATGCTTGTGTTTTTACGGCCGTGTTGACTGGACACGAGTTCCTATGCTTGTGTTTGTACGGCCGTGCTGGCTGGACACGCGTTCCTATGCTTGTGTTTGTACGGCCGTGCTGGCTGGACACGCGTTCCTATGCTTGTGTTTGTACGGCCGTGTTAGCTGGACGCGCGTTCCTAGGCTAGTGTTTGTACAGCCGTGCTGGCTGGACACGCGTTCCTATGCTTGTGTTTGTACGGCCGTGCTGGCTGGACACGCGTTCCTATGCTTGTGTTTGTACGGCCGTGTTAGCTGGACGCGCGTTCCTAGGCTAGTGTTTGTACGGCCTGGCTGGCTGGCCACGCGTTCCTATGCTTATGATTGTACGGCCGTGTTGGCAGGACACGCGTTCCTATGCTTGTGTTTGTACGGCCGTGTTGGCAGGAAACGTGTTCCTATGCTTGTGTTTGTACGGCCGGGCTGGTTGGACACGCGTTCCTATGCTTGTGTTTTTACGGCCGTGTTGGCTGGACACGCGTTCCAATGCTTGTGTTTGTACGGCCGTGTTGGTTGGACACGCGTTCCAATGCTTGTGTTTGTACGGTCGTGTTGGCTGGACACACATTCCTATGCTTGTGTTTGTACGGCCGTGTTGGCTGGACACGAGTTCCTATGCGTGTGTTTGTACGGCCGTGTTCGCTGGCCACACGTTTCTAGGCTAGTGTTTGTACGGTCGTGTTGGCTGGACACGCGTTCCAATGCTTGTGTTTGTACGGCCGTGTTGGCTGGACACACATTCCTATGCTTGTGTTTGTACGACCGGGCTGGCTGGACATGCGTTCCTATGTTTGTGTTTGTACGGCCGTGCTGGCAGGACACGCGTTCCTATGTTTGTGTTTGTACGACCGGGCTGGCTGGACATGCGTTCCTATGTTTGTGTTTGTACGACCGTGCTGGCTGGACACGCGTTCCTATGCTTGTGTTTGTACGGCCGTGCTGGCAGGACGCTCGTTCCTATGTTTGTGTTTGTTCGGCCGTGCTGGCAGGACACGCGTTCCTATGCTTGTGTTTGTACGGCTGTGTTGGCTGGACACGCGTTCCTATGCTTGTGTTTGTACGGCCGTGCTTGCTGGACGCGCGTTCCTATGCTTGTGTTTGTACGGCCTTGCTGGATGGACGCGCGTTCCTATGCTTGTGTTTGTACGGCCTTGCTGGATGGAGGCGCGTTCCTATGCTAGTGTGTGTACGGCCTGGCTGGATGGACGCGCGTTCCTAGGCTAGTGTGTGTACGGCCTGGCTGGCTGGATGCGCGTTCCTATGCTTGTGTTTGTACAGCCTGGCTGGATGGACGAGCGTTCCTAGGCTAGTGTGTGTACGGCCTGGCTGGCTGGACACGCGTTCCTCTGCTTGTGTTTGTACGGCCGTGCTGGCTGGACACGCGTTCCTATGCTTGTGCTTGTACGGCCGTGTTGGCTGGACACGTGTTCCTATGCTTGTGTTTGTACGGCCGTGTTGGCTGGACACGCGTTCCTATGCGTGTGTTTGTGCGGCCGTCCTTGCTGGACGCGCGTTCCTATGCTTGTGTTTGTACGGCCGTGCTGGCTGGACACGCGTTCCTATGCTTGTGCTTGTACGGCCGTGTTGGCTGGACACGTGTTCCTATGCTTGTGTTTGTACGGCCGTGTTGGCTGAACACGCGTTCCTATGCTTGTGTTTGTACGGCCGTGCTGGCTGGAAACGCGTTCCTATGCGTGTGTTTGTACGGCCGGGCTGGCTGGACACGCGTTCCTATGCTTGTGTTTGTACGGCCCTGCCGGCTGGACACGCGTTCCTATGCGTGTGTTTGTACGGCCGTGTTGGCTGGCCACACGTTTCTAGGCTAGTGTGTGTACGACCGTGTTGGCTGGACACGCGTTCATATGCTTGTATTTGTACGGCCGTGTTGGCTGGACACACATTCCTATGCTTGTGTTTGTTCGGCCGTGTTGGCTGGACACACATTCCTATGCTTGTGTTTGTACGGCCGTGTTGGCTGGACACGCGTTCCTATGCTAGTGTTTGTACGGCCTGGCTGGCTGGCCACGCGTTCCTATGCTTATGTTTGTACGGCCGTGTTGGCAGGACACGTGTTCCTATGCTTGTGTTCGTACGGTCGTGTTGGCTGGACACGCGTTCCAATGCTTGTGTTTGTACGGCCGTGTTGGCTGGACACACATTCCTATGCTTGTGTTTGTACGGCCGTGTTGGCTGGACACGCGTTCCTATGCTTGTGTTTGTACGGCCGTGTTGGCTGGACACGCGTTCCTATGCTTGTGTGTGTACGGCCGTGTTGGCTGGACACGCGTTCCTATGCTTGTGTCTGTACGGCCGTGCTGACTGGACACGCGTTCCTATGCTTGTATTTGTACGGCCGTGTTGGCTGGACACGCGTTCCTATGCTTGTGTTTGTACGGCCGTGCTGACTGGACACGCGTTCCTATGCTTGTGTTTGTGCGGCCGGGCTGGCTGGACATGCGTTCATATGTTTGTGTTTGTACGGCCGTGCTGGCAGGACACGTGTTCCTATGTTTGTGTTTGTACGACCGGGCTGGCTGGACACGCGTTCCTATGCTTGTGTTTGTACGGCCGTGCTGGCTGGACACGCGTTCCTATGCGTGTGTTTGTACGGCCGTGCTGACTGGACACGCGTTCCTATGCTTGTGTTTGTACGGCCATGCTGGCTGGACACGCGTTCTTATGTGTGTGTTTGTACGGCCGTGCTGGCTGGACACGCGTTCCTATGCGTGTGTTTGTACGGCCGTGTTGGCTGGCCACACGTTTCTAGGCTAGTGTGTGTACGGCCGTGTTGGCTGGACACGCGTTCATATGCTTGTATTTGTACGGCCGTGTTGGCTGGACACACATTCCTATGCTTGTGTTTGTACGGCCGTGATGGCTGGACACACATTCCTATGCTTGTGTTTGTACGGCCGTGTTAGCTGGACGCGCGTTCCTAGGCTAGTATTTGTACGGCCTGGCTGGCTGGCCACGCGTTCCTATGCTTATGTTTGTACGGCCGTGTTGGCAGGACACGTGTTCCTATGCTTGTGTTTGTACGGTCATGTTGGCTGGACACGCATTCCAATGCTTGTGTTTGTACGGCCGTGTTGGCTGGACACACATTCCCATGCTTGTGTTTGTACGGCCGTGTTGGCTGGACACACATTCCTATGCTTGTGTTTGTATGGCCGTGTTAGCTGGACGCGCGTTCCTAGGCTAGTGTTTGTACGGCCTGGCTGGCTGGCCACACGTTCCTATGCTTATGTTTGTACGGCCGTGTTGGCAGGACACGTGTTCCTATGCTTGTGTTTGTACGGTCGTGTTGGCTGGACACGCGTTCCAATGCTTGTGTTTTTACGGCCGTGTTGGGACACGCTCTATGCTTGTTTGCGGCGTGGCTGGACACGCGTCAATGTTTGTACGCCGTGTGGGGACAGCTTTGCTTGTTTTGTACGCCGTGTGGCTGGACACGCGTTCCTATGCTTGTGTTTGTACGGCCGTGCTGGCTGGACACGCGTTCCTATGCTTGTGTTTGTACGGCCGTGCTGGCTGGACACGCGTTCCTATGCTTGTGTTTGTACGGCCTGGCTGGCTGGACACGCGTTCCTATGCTTGTGTTTGTACGGCCGTGCTGACTGGACACGCGTTCCTATGCTTGTGTTTGTACGACCGGGCTGGCTGGACACGCGTTCCTATGCGTGTGTTTGTACGGCCGTGTTGGCTGGCCACACGTTTCTAGGCTAGTGTGTGTACGGCCGTGTTGGCTGGACACGCGTTCCTATGCTTGTGTGTGTACGGCCGTGTTGGCTGGACACGCGTTCCTATGCTTGTGTCTGTACGGCCGTGCTGACTGGACACGCGTTCCTATGCTTGTATTTGTACGGCCGTGTTGGCTGGACACGCGTTCCTATGCTTGTGTTTGTACGGCCGTGCTGACTGGACACGCGTTCCTATGCTTGTGTTTGTGCGGCCGGGCTGGCTGGACATGCGTTCATATGTTTGTGTTTGTACGGCCGTGCTGGCAGGACACGTGTTCCTATGTTTGTGTTTGTACGACCTGGCTGGCTGGACACGCGTTCCTATGCTTGTGTTTGTACGGCCGTACTGGCTGGACACGCGTTCCTATGCGTGTGTTTGTACGGCCGTGCTGGCTGGACACGCGTTCCTATGCTTGTGTTTGTACGGCCATGCTGGCTGGACACGCGTTCTTATGTGTGTGTTTGTACGGCCGTGCTGGCTGGACACGCGTTCCTATGCGTGTGTTTGTACGGCCGTGTTGGCTGGCCACACGTTTCTAGGCTAGTGTGTGTACGGCCGTGTTGGCTGGACACGCGTTCATATGCTTGTATTTGTACGGCCGTGTTGGCTGGACACACATTCCTATGCTTGTGTTTGTACGGCCGTGATGGCTGGACACACATTCCTATGCTTGTGTTTGTACGGCCGTGTTAGCTGGACGCGCGTTCCTAGGCTAGTATTTGTACGGCCTGGCTGGCTGGCCACGCGTTCCTATGCTTATGTTTGTACGGCCGTGTTGGCAGGACACGTGTTCCTATGCTTGTGTTTGTACGGTCGTGTTGGCTGGACACGCATTCCAATGCTTGTGTTTGTACGGCCGTGTTGGCTGGACACACATTCCCATGCTTGTGTTTGTACGGCCGTGTTGGCTGGACACACATTCCTATGCTTGTGTTTGTATGGCCGTGTTAGCTGGACGCGCGTTCCTAGGCTAGTGTTTGTACGGCCTGGCTGGCTGGCCACGCGTTCCTATGCTTATGTTTGTACGGCCGTGTTGGCAGGACACGTGTTCCTATGCTTGTGTTTGTACGGTCGTGTTGGCTGGACACGCGTTCCAATGCTTGTGTTTTTACGGCCGTGTTGGCTGGACACGCATTCCTATGCTTGTGTTTGTACGGCCGTGTTGGCTGGACACGCGTTCCTATGCTTGTGTTTGTACGGCCGTGTTGGCTGGACACGCGTTCCTATGCTTGTATTTGTACGGCCGTTGTGGCTGGACACGCGTTCCTATGCTTGTGTTTGTACGGCCGTGCTGACTGGACACGCGTTCCTATGCTTGTGTTTGTGCGGCCGGGCTGGCTGGACATGCGTTCATATGTTTGTGTTTGTACGACCGTGCTGGCTGGACACGCGTTCCTATGCTTGTGTTTTTACGGCCGTGCTGGCTGGACACGCGTTCCTATGCTTGTGTTTGTACGACCGGGCTGGCTGAACACGCGTTCCTATGCGTGTGTTTGTACGGCCGTGTTGGCTGGCCACACGTTTCTAGGCTAGTGTGTGTACGGCCGTGTTGGCTGGACACGCGTTCATATGCTTGTATTTGTACGGCCGTGTTGGCTGGACACACATTCCTATGCTTGTGTTTGTACGGCCGTGTTGGCTGGACACACATTCCTATGCTTGTGTTTGTACGGCCGTGTTAGCTGGACGCGCGTTCCTAGGCTAGTGTTTGTACGGCCTGGCTGGCTGGCCACGCGTTCCTATGCTTATGTTTGTACGGCCGTGTTGGCAGGACACGTGTTCCTATGCTTGTGTTTGTACGGTCGTGTTGGCTGGACACGCGTTCCAATGCTTGTGTTTGTACGGCCGTGTTGGCTGGACACACATTCCTATGCTTGTGTTTGTACGGCCGTGTTGGCTGGACACGCGTTCCTATGCTTGTGTTTGTACGGCCGTGTTGGCTGGACACGCGTTCCTATGCTCGTATTTGTACGGCCGTTGTGGCTGGACACGCGTTCCTATGCTTGTGTTTGTACGACCGGGCTGGCTGGACATGCGTTCCTATGTTTGTGTTTGTACGGCCGTGCTGGCAGGACACGCGTTCCTATGTTTGTGTTTGTACGACCGGGCTGGCTGGACATGCGTTCATATGTTTGTGTGTGTACGACCATGCTGGCTGGACACGCGTTCCTATGCTTGTGTTTGTACGGCCTGGCTGGATGGACGCGCGTTCCTATGCTTGTGTTTGTACGACCGGGCTGGCTGGACATGCGTTCCTATGTTTGTGTGTGTACGGCCGTGCTGGCAGGACACGCGTTCCTATGTTTGTGTTTGTACGACCGGGCTGGCTGGACACGCGTTCCTATGCTTGTGTTTGTACGGCCGTGCTGGCTGGACACGCGTTCCTATGCGTGTGTTTGTACGGCCGTGCTGGCTGGACACGCGTTCCTATGCTTGTGTTTGTACGGCCGTGCTGGCTGGACACGCGTTCCTATGCTTGTGTTTGTACGGCCGTGCTGGCTGGACACGCGTTCCTATGCGGTGTGTTTGTACGGCCGTGTTGGCTGGCCACACGTTTCTAGGCTAGTGTGTGTACGGCCGTGTTGGCTGGACACGCGTTCATATGCTTGTATGTGTACGGCCGTGTTGGCTGGACACACATTCCTATGCTTGTGTTTGTACGGCCGTGTTGGCTGGACACACATTCCTATGCTTGTGTTTGTACGGCCGTGTTGGCTGGACCCGCGTTCCTATGCTTGTGTTTGTACGGCCGTGTTGGCTGGACACGCGTTCCTATGCTAGTGTTTGTACGGCCTGGCTGGCTGGCCACGCGTTCCTATGCTTATGTTTGTACGGCCGTGTTGGCAGGACACGAGTTCCTATGCTTGTGTTTGTACGGCCGTGTTGGCTGGACACGCGTTCCTATGCTTGTGTTTGTACGGCCGTGCTGGCTGGACACGCGTTCCTATGCTTGTGTTTGTACGGCCGTGTTGGCTGGACAAACATTCCTATGCTTGTTTGTACGGCCGTGTTGGCTGGACACACATTCCTATGCTAGTGTGTGTACGGCCGTGTTGGCTGGACACGCGTTCATATGCTTGTATGTGTACGGCCGTGTTGGCTGGACACACATTCCTATGCTTGTGTTTGTACGGCCGTGTTGGCTGGACACACATTCCTATGCTTGTGTTTGTACGGCCGTGTTGGCTGGACCCGCGTTCCTATGCTAGTGTTTGTACGGCCTGGCTGGCTGGCCACGCGTTCCTATGCTTATGTTTGTACGGCCGTGTTGGCAGGACACGAGTTCCTTTGCTTGTGTTTGTACTGCCGTGTTGGCTGGACACGCGTTCCTATGCTTGTGTTTGTACGGCCGTGCTGGCTGGATACGCGTTCCTCTGCTTGTGTGTGTACGGCCGTGTTGGCTGGACAAACATTCCTATGCTTGTTTGTACGGCCGTGTTGGCTGGACACACATTCCTATGCTTGTGTTTGTACGGCCGTGTTGGCGGGACACACATTCCTATGCATGTGTTTGTACTGCCGTGTTGGCTGGACACACATTCCTATGCTTGTGTTTGTACGGCCGTGTTGGCTGGACACGCGTTCCTATGCTTGTGTTTGTACGGCCGTGCTGACTGAACACGCGTTCCTATGCTTGTGTTTGTACGGCCGTGTTGGCTGGACATGCGTTCATATGTTTGTGTTTGTACGGCCGTGTTGGCTGGACACGCGTTCATATGCTTGTGTTTGTACGGCCGTGCTGGCTGGATGCGCGTTCCTATGCTTGTGTTTGTACTTCCTGGCTGGACGCGCGTTCCTAGGCTAGTGTTTGTACGGCCTGGCTGGCTGGATGCGCGTTCCTATGCTTGTGTTTGTACTTCCTGGCTGGACGCGCGTTCCTAGGCTAGTGTTTGTACGGCCGTGCTGGCTGGACACGTGTTCCTATGCTTGTGTTTGTACGGCCGTGCTGGCTGGACACGCGTTCCTATGCTTGTGTATGTACTTCCTGGCTGGATGCGCGTTCCTATGCTTGTGTTTGTACTTCCTGGCTGGATGGACGCGCGTTCCTAGGCTAGTGTTTGTACGGCCGTGCTGGCTGGACACGTGTTCCTATGCTTGAGTTTGTACGGCCGTGCTGGCTGGACACGCGTTCCTATGCTTGTGTATGTACGGCCGTGTTGGCAGGACACGTGTTCCTATGCTTGTGTTTGTACGGTCGTGTTGGCCGGACACGCGTTCCAATGCTTGTGTTTGTACGGCCGTGTTGGCTGGACACACATTCCTATGCTTGTGTTTGTACGGCCGTGTTGGCTGGACCCGTGTTCCTATGCTTGTGTTTGTACGGCCGTGTTGGCTGGACACGCGTTCCTATGCTTGTATTTGTACCGCCGTTGTGGCTGGACACGCGTTCCTATGCTTGTGTTTGTACGGCCGTGCTGACTGGACACGCGTTCCTATGCTTGTGTGTGTGCGGCCGGGCTGGCTGGACATGCGTTCATATGTTTGTGTTTGTACGACCGTGCTGGCTGGACACGCGTTGCTATGCTTGTATTTGTACCGCCGTTGTGGCTGGACACGCGTTCCTATGCTTGTGTTTGTACGGCCGTGCTGACTGGACACGCGTTCCTATGCTTGTGTGTGTGCGGCCGGGCTGGCTGGACATGCGTTCATATGTTTGTGTTTGTACGACCGGGCTGGCTGGACATGCGTTCCTATGTTTGTGTGTGTACGGCCGTGCTGGCAGGACACGTGTTCCTATGTTTGTGTTTGTACGACCGGGCTGGCCGGACATGCGTTCATATGTTTGTGTTTGTACGGCCGTGTTGGCTGGACACACATTCCTATGCTTGTGTTTGTACGGCCGTGTTGGCTGGACACACATTCCTATGCTTGTTTTTGTACGGCCGTGTTGGCTGGACACGCGTTCATATGCTTGTATGTGTACGGCCGTGTTGGCTGGACACACATTCCTATGCTTGTGTTTGTACGGCCGTGTTGGCTGGACACACATTCCTATGCTTGTATTTGTACGGCCGTGTTGGCTGGACCCGCGTTCCTATGCTTGTGTTTGTACGGCCGTGTTGGCTGGACACGCGTTCCTATGCTAGTGTTTGTACGGCCTGGCTGGCTGGCCACGCGTTCCTATGCTTATGTTTGTACGGCCGTGTTGGCAGGACACGAGTTCCTTTGCTTGTGTTTGTACTGCCGTGTTGGCTGGACACGCGTTCCTATGCTTGTGTTTGTACGGCCGTGCTGGCTGGACACGCGTTCCTATGCTTGTGTTTGTACGGCCGTGCTGGCTGGACACACATTCCTATGCTTGTGTTTGTACGGCCGGGTTGGCTGGACAAACATTCCTATGCTTGTTTGTACGGCCGTGTTGGCTGGACACACATTCCTATGCTTGTGTTTGTACGGCCGTGTTGGCGGGACACACATTCCTATGCATGTGTTTGTACGGCCGTGTTGGCTGGACACACATTCCTATGCTTGTGTTTGTACGGCCGTGTTGGCTGGACACGCGTTCCTATGCTTGTGTTTGTACGGCCGTGTTGGCTGGACACGCGTTCCTATGCTTGTGTTTGTACGGCCGTGCTGACTGAACACGCGTTCCTATGCTTGTGTTTGTACGGCCGTGGTGGCTGGACACGCGTTCCTATGTTTGTGTTTGTACGGCCGTGTTGGCTGGACATGCGTTCATATGCTTGTGTTTGTACGGCCGTGCTGGCTAGACACGCGTTCCTAGGCTAGTGTTTGTACGGCCTGGCTGGCTGGATGCGCGTTCCTATGCTTGTGTTTGTACGGCCTGGCTGGATGGACGCGCGTTCCTAGGCTAGTGTTTGTACGGCCGTGCTGGCTGGACACGCGTTCCTATGCTTGTGTTTGTACGGCCGTGCTGGCAGGACGCGCGTTCCTAGGCTAGTGTTTGTACGACCGTGCTGGCTGGACACGCGTTCCTATGCTTGTGTTTGTATGGCCGTGCTGGCATGACGCGCGTTCCTATGCTTTTGTTTGTACGACCGGGCTGGCTGGACATGCGTTCATATGTTTGTGTTTGTATGGCCGTGCTGGCATGACACGCGTTCATATGTTTGTGTTTGTACGGCCGGGCTGGCTGGACATGCGTTCATATGTTTGTGTTTGTATGGCCGTGCTGGCATGACACGCGTTCATATGTTTGTGTTTGTACGGCCGTGCTGGCAGGACACGCGTTCCTATGTTTGTGTTTGTACGGCCGTGTTGGCTGGACATGCGTTCATATGTTTGTGTTTGTACGGCCGTGCTGGCTGGACACGCGTTCCTATGCTTGTGTTTGTACGGCCGTGCTGGCAGGACGTGCATTCCTAGGCTAGTGTTTGTACGGCCTGGCTTGCTGGCCACGCGTTCCTATGCTTGTGTTTGTACGGCCGTGCTGACTGGACACGCGTTCCTATGCTTGTGTTTGTGCGGCCGGGCTGGCTGGACATGCGTTCATATGTTTGTACGACCGTGCTGGCTGGACACGCGTTCCTATGCTTGTGTTTTTACGGCCGTGCTGGCTGGACACGCGTTCCTATGCTTGTGTTTGTACGACCGGGCTGGCTGGACACGCGTTCCTATGCGTGTGTTTGTACGGCCGTGTTGGCTGGCCACACGTTTCTAGGCTAGTGTGTGTACGGCCGTGTTGGCTGGACACGCGTTCATATGCTTGTATTTGTACGGCCGTGTTGGCTGGACACACATTCCTATGCTTGTGTTTGTACGGCCGTGTTGGCTGGACGCGCGTTCCTAGGCTAGTGTTTGTACGGCCTGGCTGGCTGGCCACGCGTTCCTATGCTTATGTTTGTACGGCCGTGTTGGCAGGACACGTGTTCCTATGCTTGTGTTTGTACGGTCGTGTTGGCTGGACACGCGTTCCAATGCTTGTGTTTGTACGGCCGTGTTGGCTGGACACACATTCCTATGCTTGTGTTTGTACGGCCGTGTTGGCTGGACCCGCGTTCCTATGCTTGTGTTTGTACGGCCGTGTTGGCTGGACACGCGTTCCTATGCTTGTATTTGTACGGCCGTTGTGGCTGGACACGCGTTCCTATGCTTGTGTTTGTACGGCCGTGCTGACTGGACACGCGTTCCTATGCTTGTGTGTGTGCGGCCGGGCTGGCTGGACATGCGTTCATATGTTTGTGTTTGTACGACCGTGCTGGCTGGACACGCGTTGCTATGCTTGTGTTTGTACGGCCGTGCTGGCTGGACACGCGTTCCTATGCTTGTGTTTGTACAACCGGGCTGGCTGGACATGCGTTCCTATGTTTGTGTGTGTACGGCCGTGCTGGCAGGACACGCGTTCCTATGTTTGTGTTTGTACGACCGGGCTGGCTGGACATGCGTTCATATGTTTGTGTTTGTACGGCCGTGCTGGCTGGACACGCGTTCCTATGTTTGTGTTTGTACGGCCGTGTTGGCTGGACATGCGTTCATATGCTTGTGTTTGTACGGCCGTGCTGGCTGGACACGCGTTCCTAGGCTAGTGTGTGTACGGCCTGGCTGGCTGGATGCGCGTTCCTATGCTTGTGTTTGTACGGCCTGGCTGGATGGACGCGCGTTCCTAGGCTAGTGTTTGTACGGCCGTGCTGGCTGGACACGCGTTCCTATGCTTGTGTTTGTACGGCCGTGCTGGCAGGACGCGCGTTCCTAGGCTAGTGTTTGTACGACCGTGCTGGCTGGACACGCGTTCCTATGCTTGTGTTTGTATGGCCGTGCTGGCAGGACGCGCGTTCCTATGCTTTTGTTTGTACGACCGGGCTGGCTGGACATGCGTTCATATGTTTGTGTTTGTATGGCCGTGCTGGCATGACACGCGTTCATATGTTTGTGTTTGTACGGCCGTGCTGGCAGGACACGCGTTCCTATGTTTGTGTTTGTACGGCCGTGTTGGCTGGACATGCGTTCATATGTTTGTGTTTGTACGGCCGTGCTGGCTGGACACGCGTTCCTATGCTTGTGTTTGTACGGCCGTGCTGGCAGGACGCGCATTCCTAGGCTAGTGTTTGTACGGCCTGGCTTGCTGGCCACGCGTTCCTATGCTTGTTTTTGTACGGCCGTGCTGACTGGACACGCGTTCCTATGCTTGTGTTTGTGCGGCCGGGCTGGCTGGACATGCGTTCATATGTTTGTACGACCGTGCTGGCTGGACACGCGTTCCTATGCTTGTGTTTTTACGGCCGTGTTGGCTGGACATGCGTTCATATGTTTGTGTTTGTACGGCCGTGCTGGCTGGACACGCGTTCCTATGCTTGTGTTTGTACGGCCGTGCTGGCAGGACGCGCATTCCTAGGCTAGTGTGTGTACGGCCTGGCTTGCTGGCCACGCGTTCCTATGCTTGTGTTTGTACGGCCGTGCTGACTGGACACGCGTTCCTATGCTTGTGTTTGTGCGGCCGGGCTGGCTGGACATGCGTTCATATGTTTGTACGACCGTGCTGGCTGGACACGCGTTCCTATGCTTGTGTTTGTACGACCGGGCTGGCTGGACACGCGTTCCTATGCGTGTGTTTGTACGGCCGTGTTGGCTGGCCACACGTTTCTAGGCTAGTGTGTGTACGGCCGTGTTGGCTGGACACGCGTTCATATGCTTGTATTTGTACGGCCGTGTTGGCTGGACACACATTCCTATGCCTGTGTTTGTACGGCCGTGTTGGCTGGACACACATTCTTATGCTTGTGTTTGTACGGCCGTGTTAGCTGGACGCGCGTTCCTAGGCTAGTGTTTGTACGGCCTGGCTGGCTGGCCACGCGTTCCTATGCTTATGTTTGTACGGCCGTGTTGGCAGGACACGTGTTCCTATGCTTGTGTTTGTACGGTCGTGTTGGCTGGACACGCGTTCCAATGCTTGTGTTTGTACGGCCGTGTTGGCTGGACACACATTCCTATGCTTGTGTTTGTACGGCCGTGTTGGCTGGACCCGCGTTCCTATGCTTGTGTTTGTACGGCCGTGTTGGCTGGACACGCGTTCCTATGCTTGTATTTGTACGGCCGTTGTGGCTGGACACGCGTTCCTATGCTTGTGTTTGTACGGCCGTGCTGACTGGACACGCGTTCCTATGCTTGTGTGTGTGCGGCCGGGCTGGCTGGACATGCGTTCATATGTTTGTGTTTGTACGACCGTGCTGGCTGGACACGCGTTGCTATGCTTGTGTTTGTACGGCCGTGCTGGCTGGACACGCGTTCCTATGCTTGTGTTTGTACGACCGGGCTGGCTGGACATGCGTTCCTATGTTTGTGTGTGTACGGCCGTGCTGGCAGGACACGCGTTCCTATGTTTGTGTTTGTACGACCGGGCTGGCTGGACATGCGTTCATATGTTTGTGTTTGTACGGCCGTGTTGGCTGGACACACATTCCTATGCTTGTGTTTGTACGGCCGTGTTGGCTGGACACACATTCCTATGCTTGTGTTTGTACGGCCGTGTTAGCTGGACGCGCGTTCCTAGGCTAGTATTTGTACGGCCTGGCTGGCTGGCCACGCGTTCCTATGCTTATGTTTGTACGGCCGTGTTGGCAGGACACGTGTTCCTATGCTTGTGTTTGTACGGTCGTGTTGGCTGGACACGCGTTCATATGCTTGTTTTGTACGGCCGTGTTGGCTGGACACACATTCCTATGCTTGTGTTTGTACGGCCGT
The DNA here is from genome assembly GCA_014843695.1 of Archivesica marissinica. Taxonomy (NCBI): domain Eukaryota; kingdom Metazoa; phylum Mollusca; class Bivalvia; order Venerida; family Vesicomyidae; genus Archivesica; species Archivesica marissinica. The sequence continues at coordinate 67,966,592 of CM026403.1, read as the reverse complement.
GTTGGCTGGACACACATTCCTATGCTTGTGTTTGTACGGCCGTGTTGGCTGGACACGCGTTCCTATGCTTGTGTTTGTACGGCCGTGTTGGCTGGACACGCGTTCCTATGCTAGTGTTTGTACGGCCTGGCTGGCTGGCCACGCGTTCCTATGCTTATGTTTGTACGGCCGTGTTGGCAGGACACGCGTTCCTATGCTTGTGTTTGTACGGCCGTGTTGGCTGGACACGCGTTCCTATGCTTGTGTTTGTACGGCCGTGCTGGCTGGACACGCGTTCCTATGCTTGTGTTTGTACGGCCGTGTTGGCTGGACACGCGTTCCTATGCTTGTGTTTGTACGGCCGGGCTGGCTGGACACGCGTTCCTATGCTTGTGTTTGTACGGCCGTGCTGGCTGGACACGCGTTCCTATGCTTGTGTTTGTACGGCCGTGCTGGCTGGACACGCGTTCCTATGCTTGTGTTTGTACGGCCGTGTTGGCTGGACACGCGTTCCTATGCTTGTGTTTGTACGGCCGTGTTGGCTGGACACGCGTTCCTATGCTTGTGTTTGTACGGCCTGGCTGGCTGGCCACGCGTTCCTATGCTTATGTTTGTACGGCCGTGTTGGCTGGACACGCGTTCCTATGCTTGTGTTTGTACGGCCGTGTTGGCTGGACACGCGTTCCTATGCTTGTGTTTGTACGGCCGTGCTGGCTGGACACGCGTTCCTATGCTTGTGTTTGTACGGCCGTGTTGGCTGGACACACGTTCCTATGCTTGTGTTTGTACGGCCGTGTTGGCTGGACACACGTTCCTATGCTTGTGTTTGTACGGCCGTGTTGGCTGGACACACATTCCTATGCTTGTGTTTGTACGGCCGTGTTGGCTGGACACACATTCCTATGCTTGTGTTTGTACGGCCGTGTTGGCTGGACACGCGTTCCTATGCTTGTGTTTGTACGGCCGTGCTGGCTGGACACGCGTTCCTATGCTTGTGTTTGTACGGCCGTGTTGGCTGGACACGCGTTCCTATGCTTGTGTTTGTACGGCCGTGTTGGCTGGACACGCGTTCCTATGCTTGTGTTTGTACGGCCGTGCTGGCTGGACACGCGTTCCTATGCTTGTGTTTGTACGCTGGAGCGCGTTCCTAGGCTAGTGTTTGTACGGCCTGGCTGGCTGGATGCGCGTTCCTATGCTTGTGTTTGTACTTCCTGGCTGGACGCGCGTTCCTAGGCTGTGTTTGTACGGCCGTGCTGGCTGGACACGTGTTCCTATGCTTGTGTTTGTACGGCCGTGCTGGCTGGACACGCGTTCCTATGCTTGTGTATGTACTTCCTGGCTGGATGCGCGTTCCTATGCTTGTGTTTGTACTTCCTGGCTGGATGGACGCGCGTTCCTAGGCTAGTGTTTGTACGGCCGTGCTGGCTGGACACGTGTTCCTATGCTTGTGTTTGTACGGCCGTGCTGGCTGGACACGCGTTCCTATGCTTGTGTTTGTACGGCCGTGTTGGCAGGACACGTGTTCCTATGCTTGTGTTTGTACGGTCGTGTTGGCTGGACACGCGTTCCAATGCTTGTGTTTGTACGGCCGTGTTGGCTGGACACACATTCCTATGCTTGTGTTTGTACGGCCGTGTTGGCTGGACCCGCGTTCCTATGCTTGTGTTTGTACGGCCGTGTTGGCTGGACACGCGTTCCTATGCTTGTATTTGTACGGCCGTTGTGGCTGGACACGCGTTCCTATGCTTGTGTTTGTACGGCCGTGCTGACTGGACACGCGTTCCTATGCTTGTGTGTGTGCGGCCGGGCTGGCTGGACATGCGTTCATATGTTTGTGTTTGTACGACCGTGCTGGCTGGACACGCGTTGCTATGCTTGTATTTGTACCGCCGTTGTGGCTGGACACGCGTTCCTATGCTTGTGTTTGTACGGCCGTGCTGACTGGACACGCGTTCCTATGCTTGTGTGTGTGCGGCCGGGCTGGCTGGACATGCGTTCATATGTTTGTGTTTGTACGACCGGGCTGGCTGGACATGCGTTCCTATGTTTGTGTGTGTACGGCCGTGCTGGCAGGACACGTGTTCCTATGTTTGTGTTTGTACGACCGGGCTGGCCGGACATGCGTTCATATGTTTGTGTTTGTACGGCCGTGTTGGCTGGACACACATTCCTATGCTTGTGTTTGTACGGCCGTGTTGGCTGGACACACATTCCTATGCTTGTTTTTGTACGGCCGTGTTGGCTGGACACGCGTTCATATGCTTGTATGTGTACGGCCGTGTTGGCTGGACACACATTCCTATGCTTGTGTTTGTACGGCCGTGTTGGCTGGACACACATTCCTATGCTTGTATTTGTACGGCCGTGTTGGCTGGACCCGCGTTCCTATGCTTGTGTTTGTACGGCCGTGTTGGCTGGACACGCGTTCCTATGCTAGTGTTTGTACGGCCTGGCTGGCTGGCCACGCGTTCCTATGCTTATGTTTGTACGGCCGTGTTGGCAGGACACGAGTTCCTTTGCTTGTGTTTGTACTGCCGTGTTGGCTGGACACGCGTTCCTATGCTTGTGTTTGTACGGCCGTGCTGGCTGGACACGCGTTCCTATGCTTGTGTTTGTACGGCCGTGCTGGCTGGACACACATTCCTATGCTTGTGTTTGTACGGCCGGGTTGGCTGGACAAACATTCCTATGCTTGTTTGTACGGCCGTGTTGGCTGGACACACATTCCTATGCTTGTGTTTGTACGGCCGTGTTGGCGGGACACACATTCCTATGCATGTGTTTGTACGGCCGTGTTGGCTGGACACACATTCCTATGCTTGTGTTTGTACGGCCGTGTTGGCTGGACACGCGTTCCAATGCTTGTGTTTGTACGGCCGTGTTGGCTGGACACGCGTTCCTATGCTTGTGTTTGTACGGCCGTGCTGACTGAACACGCGTTCCTATGCTTGTGTTTGTACGGCCGTGGTGGCTGGACACGCGTTCCTATGTTTGTGTTTGTACGGCCGTGTTGGCTGGACATGCGTTCATATGCTTGTGTTTGTACGGCCGTGCTGGCTAGACACGCGTTCCTAGGCTAGTGTTTGTACGGCCTGGCTGGCTGGATGCGCGTTCCTATGCTTGTGTTTGTACGGCCTGGCTGGATGGACGCGCGTTCCTAGGCTAGTGTTTGTACGGCCGTGCTGGCTGGACACGCGTTCCTATGCTTGTGTTTGTACGGCCGTGCTGGCAGGACGCGCGTTCCTAGGCTAGTGTTTGTACGACCGTGCTGGCTGGACACGCGTTCCTATGCTTGTGTTTGTATGGCCGTGCTGGCATGACGCGCGTTCCTATGCTTTTGTTTGTACGACCGGGCTGGCTGGACATGCGTTCATATGTTTGTGTTTGTATGGCCGTGCTGGCATGACACGCGTTCATATGTTTGTGTTTGTACGGCCGGGCTGGCTGGACATGCGTTCATATGTTTGTGTTTGTATGGCCGTGCTGGCATGACACGCGTTCATATGTTTGTGTTTGTACGGCCGTGCTGGCAGGACACGCGTTCCTATGTTTGTGTTTGTACGGCCGTGTTGGCTGGACATGCGTTCATATGTTTGTGTTTGTACGGCCGTGCTGGCTGGACACGCGTTCCTATGCTTGTGTTTGTACGGCCGTGCTGGCAGGACGTGCATTCCTAGGCTAGTGTTTGTACGGCCTGGCTTGCTGGCCACGCGTTCCTATGCTTGTGTTTGTACGGCCGTGCTGACTGGACACGCGTTCCTATGCTTGTGTTTGTGCGGCCGGGCTGGCTGGACATGCGTTCATATGTTTGTACGACCGTGCTGGCTGGACACGCGTTCCTATGCTTGTGTTTTTACGGCCGTGCTGGCTGGACACGCGTTCCTATGCTTGTGTTTGTACGACCGGGCTGGCTGGACACGCGTTCCTATGCGTGTGTTTGTACGGCCGTGTTGGCTGGCCACACGTTTCTAGGCTAGTGTGTGTACGGCCGTGTTGGCTGGACACGCGTTCCTATGCTTGTGTTTGTACGGCCGTGTTGGCTGGACACGCGTTCATATGCTTGTGTTTGTACGGCCGTGCTGGCTGGACACGCGTTCCTATGCTTGTGTTTGTACGGCCGGGCTGGCTGGACACGCGTTCCTATGCTTGTGTTTGTACGGCCGTGTTGGCTGGACACGTGTTCCTATGCTTGTGTTTGTACGGCCGTGTTGGCTGGACACGCGTTCCAATGCTTGTGTTTGTACGGCCGTGTTGGCTGGACACACATTCCTATGCTTGTGTTTGTACGGCCGTGTTGGCTGGACCCGCGTTCCTATGCTTGTGTTTGTACGGCCGTGTTGGCTGGACACGCGTTCCTATGCTTGTATTTGTACGGCCGTTGTGGCTGGACACGCGTTCCTATGCTTGTGTTTGTACGGCCGTGCTGACTGGACACGCGTTCCTATGCTTGTGTGTGTGCGGCCGGGCTGGCTGGACATGCGTTCATATGTTTGTGTTTGTACGACCGTGCTGGCTGGACACGCGTTGCTATGCTTGTGTTTGTACGGCCGTGCTGGCTGGACACGCGTTCCTATGCTTGTGTTTGTACAACCGGGCTGGCTGGACATGCGTTCCTATGTTTGTGTGTGTACGGCCGTGCTGGCAGGACACGCGTTCCTATGTTTGTGTTTGTACGACCGGGCTGGCTGGACATGCGTTCATATGTTTGTGTTTGTACGGCCGTGCTGGCTGGACACGCGTTCCTATGTTTGTGTTTGTACGGCCGTGTTGGCTGGACATGCGTTCATATGCTTGTGTTTGTACGGCCGTGCTGGCTGGACACGCGTTCCTAGGCTAGTGTGTGTACGGCCTGGCTGGCTGGATGCGCGTTCCTATGCTTGTGTTTGTACGGCCTGGCTGGATGGACGCGCGTTCCTAGGCTAGTGTTTGTACGGCCGTGCTGGCTGGACACGCGTTCCTATGCTTGTGTTTGTACGGCCGTGCTGGCAGGACGCGCGTTCCTAGGCTAGTGTTTGTACGACCGTGCTGGCTGGACACGCGTTCCTATGCTTGTGTTTGTATGGCCGTGCTGGCAGGACGCGCGTTCCTATGCTTTTGTTTGTACGACCGGGCTGGCTGGACATGCGTTCATATGTTTGTGTTTGTATGGCCGTGCTGGCATGACACGCGTTCATATGTTTGTGTTTGTACGGCCGTGCTGGCAGGACACGCGTTCCTATGTTTGTGTTTGTACGGCCGTGTTGGCTGGACATGCGTTCATATGTTTGTGTTTGTACGGCCGTGCTGGCTGGACACGCGTTCCTATGCTTGTGTTTGTACGGCCGTGCTGGCAGGACGCGCATTCCTAGGCTAGTGTTTGTACGGCCGGCTTGCTGGACACGCGTTCCTATGCTTGTTTTTGTACGGCCGTGTGACTGGACACGCGTTCCTATGCTTGTGTTTGTGCGGCCGGGCTGGCTGGACATGCGTTCATATGTTTGTACGACCGTGCTGGCTGGACACGCGTTCCTATGCTTGTTTTTACGGCCGTGTTGGCTGGACTGCGTTCATATGCTTGTGTTTGTACGGCCGTGCTGGCTGGACACGCGTTCCTATGCTTGTGTTTGTACGGCCGTGTTGGCTGGACACGCATTCCTAGGCTAGTGTTTGTACGGCCGTGTTGGCTGGACACGCGTTCCTATGCTTGTGTTTGTACGGCCGTGCTGACTGGACACGCGTTCCTATGCTTGTGTTTTTACGACCGTGCTGGCTGGACACGCGTTCCTATGCTTGTGTTTGTACGACCGGGCTGGCTGGACACGCGTTCCTATGCGTGTGTTTGTACGGCCGTGTTGGCTGGCCACACGTTTCTAGGCTAGTGTGTGTACGGCCGTGTTGGCTGGACACGCGTTCATATGCTTGTATTTGTACGGCCGTGTTGGCTGGACACACATTCCTATGCTTGTGTTTGTACGGCCGTGTTGGCTGGACACACATTCTTATGCTTGTGTTTGTACGGCCGTGTTAGCTGGACGCGCGTTCCTAGGCTAGTGTTTGTACGGCCTGGCTGGCTGGCCACGCGTTCCTATGCTTATGTTTGTACGGCCGTGTTGGCAGGACACGTGTTCCTATGCTTGTGTTTGTACGGTCGTGTTGGCTGGACACGCGTTCCAATGCTTGTGTTTGTACGGCCGTGTTGGCTGGACACACATTCCTATGCTTGTGTTTGTACGGCCGTGTTGGCTGGACCCGCGTTCCTATGCTTGTGTTTGTACGGCCGTGTTGGCTGGACACGCGTTCCTATGCTTGTATTTGTACGGCCGTTGTGGCTGGACACGCTTCCTATGCTTGTGTTTGTACGGCCGTGCTGACTGGACACGCGTTCCTAGCTTGTTGTGTGTGCGGCTGGGCTGGCTGGACATGCGTTCATATGTTTGTGTTTGTACGACCGTGCTGGCTGGACACGCGTTGCTATGCTTGTGTTTGTACGGCCGTGCTGGCTGGACACGCGTTCCTATGCTTGTGTTTGTACGACCGGGCTGGCTGGACATGCGTTCCTATGTTTGTGTGTGTACGGCCGTGCTGGCAGGACACGCGTTCCTATGTTTGTGTTTGTACGACCGGGCTGGCTGGACATGCGTTCATATGTTTGTGTTTGTACGGCCGTGTTGGCTGGACACGCGTTCCTATGCTTGTGTTTGTACGGCCGTGTTGGCTGGACACACATTCCTATGCTTGTGTTTGTACGGCCGTGTTAGCTGGACGCGCGTTCCTAGGCTAGTATTTGTACGGCCTGGCTGGCTGGCACGCGTTCCTATGCTTTGTTTGTACGGCCGTGTTGGCTGGCACGTGTTCCTATGCTTGTGTTTGTACGGCGTGTTGGCTGGACACGCGTTCCTATGCTTGTGTTTGTACGGCCGTGTTGGCTGGACACGCATTCCTATGCTTGTGTTTGTACGGCCGTGTTGGCTGGACACACATTCCTATGCTTGTGTTTGTACGGCCGTGTTGGCTGGACCCGCGTTCCTATGCTTGTGTTTGTACGGCCGTGTTGGCTGGACACGCGTTCCTATGCTAGTGTTTGTACGGCCTGGCTGGCTGGCCACGCGTTCCTATGCTTATGTTTGTACGGCCGTGTTGGCAGGACACGAGTTCCTTTGCTTGTGTTTGTACTGCCGTGTTGGCTGGACACGCGTTCCTATGCTTGTGTTTGTACGGCCGTGCTGGCTGGATACGCGTTCCTATGCTTGTGTTTGTACGGCCGTGTTGGCTGGACAAGCATTCCTATGCTTGTTTGTACGGCCGTGTTGGCTGGACACGCGTTCCTATGCTAGTGTGTGTACGGCCGTGTTGGCTGGACACGCGTTCATATGCTTGTGTTTGTACGGCCGTGTTGGCTGGACACGCGTTCCTATGCTTGTGTTTGTACGGCCGTGTTGGCTGGACACACATTCCTATGCTTGTGTTTGTACGGCCGTGTTGGCTGGACCCGCGTTCCTATGCTAGTGTTTGTACGGCCTGGCTGGCTGGCCACGCGTTCCTATGCTTATGTTTGTACGGCCGTGTTGGCAGGACACGAGTTCCTTTGCTTGTGTTTGTACTGCCGTGTTGGCTGGACACGCGTTCCTATGCTTGTGTTTGTACGGCCGTGCTGGCTGGATACGCGTTCCTCTGCTTGTGTGTGTACGGCCGTGTTGGCTGGACAAACATTCCTATGCTTGTTTGTACGGCCGTGTTGGCTGGACACACATTCCTATGCTTGTGTTTGTACGGCCGTGTTGGCGGGACACACATTCCTATGCATGTGTTTGTACTGCCGTGTTGGCTGGACACACATTCCTATGCTTGTGTTTGTACGGCCGTGTTGGCTGGACACGCGTTCCTATGCTTGTGTTTGTACGGCCGTGCTGACTGAACACGCGTTCCTATGCTTGTGTTTGTACGGCCGTGTTGGCTGGACATGCGTTCATATGTTTGTGTTTGTACGGCCGTGTTGGCTGGACACGCGTTCATATGCTTGTGTTTGTACGGCCGTGCTGGCTGGATGCGCGTTCCTATGCTTGTGTTTGTACTTCCTGGCTGGACGCGCGTTCCTAGGCTAGTGTTTGTACGGCCTGGCTGGCTGGATGCGCGTTCCTATGCTTGTGTTTGTACTTCCTGGCTGGACGCGCGTTCCTAGGCTAGTGTTTGTACGGCCGTGCTGGCTGGACACGTGTTCCTATGCTTGTGTTTGTACGGCCGTGCTGGCTGGACACGCGTTCCTATGCTTGTGTATGTACTTCCTGGCTGGATGCGCGTTCCTATGCTTGTGTTTGTACTTCCTGGCTGGATGGACGCGCGTTCCTAGGCTAGTGTTTGTACGGCCGTGCTGGCTGGACACGTGTTCCTATGCTTGTGTTTGTACGGCCGTGCTGGCTGGACACGCGTTCCTATGCTTGTGTATGTACGGCCGTGTTGGCAGGACACGTGTTCCTATGCTTGTGTTTGTACGGTCGTGTTGGCCGGACACGCGTTCCAATGCTTGTGTTTGTACGGCCGTGTTGGCTGGACACGCATTCCTATGCTTGTGTTTGTACGGCCGTGTTGGCTGGACCCGTGTTCCTATGCTTGTGTTTGTACGGCCGTGTTGGCTGGACACGCGTTCCTATGCTTGTATTTGTACCGCCGTTGTGGCTGGACACGCGTTCCTATGCTTGTGTTTGTACGGCCGTGCTGACTGGACACGCGTTCCTATGCTTGTGTGTGTGCGGCCGGGCTGGCTGGACATGCGTTCATATGTTTGTGTTTGTACGACCGTGCTGGCTGGACACGCGTTGCTATGCTTGTGTTTGTACGGCCGTTCTGGCTGGACACGCGTTCCTATGCTTGTGTTTGTACGGCCGTGCTGACTGGACACGCGTTCCTATGCTTGTGTGTGTGCGGCCGGGCTGGCTGGACATGCGTTCATATGTTTGTGTTTGTACGACCGGGCTGGCTGGACATGCGTTCCTATGTTTGTGTGTGTACGGCCGTGCTGGCAGGACACGTGTTCCTATGTTTGTGTTTGTACGACCGGGCTGGCCGGACATGCGTTCATATGTTTGTGTTTGTACGGCCGTGTTGGCTGGACACACATTCCTATGCTTGTGTTTGTACGGCCGTGTTGGCTGGACACACATTCCTATGCTTGTTTTTGTACGGCCGTGTTGGCTGGACACGCGTTCATATGCTTGTATGTGTACGGCCGTGTTGGCTGGACACACATTCCTATGCCTGTGTTTGTACGGCCGTGTTGGCTGGACACACATTCCTATGCTTGTGTTTGTACGGCCGTGTTGGCTGGACCCGCGTTCCTATGCTTGTGTTTGTACGGCCGTGTTGGCTGGACACGCGTTCCTATGCTAGTGTTTGTACGGCCTGGCTGGCTGGCCACGCGTTCCTATGCTTATGTTTGTACGGCCGTGTTGGCAGGACACGAGTTCCTTTGCTTGTGTTTGTACTGCCGTGTTGGCTGGACACGCGTTCCTATGCTTGTGTTTGTACGGCCGTGCTGGCTGGACACGCGTTCCTATGCTTGTGTTTGTACGGCCGTGCTGGCTGGACACACATTCCTATGCTTGTGTTTGTACGGCCGTGTTGGCTGGACAAGCGTTCCTATGCTTGTTTGTACGGCCGTGTTGGCTGGACACACGTTCCTATGCTTGTGTTTGTACGGCCGTGTTGGCTGGACACGCGTTCCTATGCATGTGTTTGTACGGCCGTGTTGGCTGGACACACGTTCCTATGCTTGTGTTTGTACGGCCGTGTTGGCTGGACACGCGTTCCTATGCTTGTGTTTGTACGGCCGTGTTGGCTGGACACGCGTTCCTATGCTTGTGTTTGTACGGCCGTGCTGGCTGGACACGCGTTCCTATGCTTGTGTTTGTACGGCCGTGGTGGCTGGACACGCGTTCCTATGTTTGTGTTTGTACGGCCGTGTTGGCTGGACATGCGTTCATATGCTTGTGTTTGTACGGCCGTGCTGGCTGGACACGCGTTCCTAGGCTAGTGTTTGTACGGC
>CM026403.1:67815082-67955595 GCA_014843695.1 Archivesica marissinica | reverse complement strand
CGCATAAATAATAACACCGCACAAGTGACGTATTTGAGAGATTCAGGTGCGACAATTAGTTTATTGTCGGCTACTGATCAGACCGCTGATCATTTAGAATACACAGGTGAACGGGTAACAATCCGCGGTGTCAATTATATCCCTGGTAATTATCCGATAGCAAAGATTAGCGTCGATTGTCCAATATACCAAGGAACATTGAAGGTGGCTGTATTAAAACACAGATGCACCGCGGGGGTGGATCTTATAATAGGTAACGACTGTGAAACTGCCCCTGTCACTGATTTGATTACCTGTGGCGTGGTTACACGCTCAAATAAGAAAATTATCCCGTTTGATGAAATTGTCACGTCCAACCCAGACTCAGAAAACACGACCGATACAAATCACAATGTCTTACCTTTTCGGAATACAATTGAGATCAATTCCCCCTCTGAGAAAGCCAGTACAGTTAAACCCCAAAATATTCCCTCTATTGACGATTTGAGTCCTGATAAATTATTGCAAGAACAGAATAATGACCCGACCTTAGCACCCCTCTGGGAAATGGCTCAAGAAGGAACACCTATTCGGCAAGGATATTACATCCAGCTCGAACCCCGACTACTTATGAGGAGAGAACAACCTCAAGACACGTCCAAAGTTCGACCCTGGAAAATATATGATCAGGTGGTAGTTCCACGGGGATTCCGTGATCATATAACGGGACTCGCCCATGACAGTTTAAGTACGGGACACCAGGGACCTAGTAAGACCCTGAAGCGCATTAAGCGCCGCTTCTTTTGGCCGGGAATCCGCGCAGATGTTAAACGATTCTGCCATAGCTGTGGGCCGTGCCAGAGAGCGGGTAAGGGACAGAAAGCCACTGTAGCCCCATTGAAACCCCTGCCCATTATATCCCAACCATTCAAATTTATATCCGCTGATTTCGTTGGACCCATGAAGAAAACTATAAATGGGAACCAGTATATCTTGAATTTTATTGATCATGCCACTAAATATACGGAATCTTTCCCATGCGCCGCAGCGACAGCTGTTAATGCACAAAAAGCCCTGATCGAGATAATATCTCGACATGGAAAACCCCAGACCCTGTTGACTGACCGAGGAAGCGCTTTCATAGCTGAAACATTCACACGCTTCCTAGCCGAGCACGATATACGTCACTTAACTAGCACGAGTTACAGGCCTCAAACCAACGGATCAATAGAGAAATATAATGGTACATTGAAAACCATGCTTAGAATCCTTGGGGAGAACTCTTTATCGTCTTGGGATGAGATGCTACCCTGGCTATTATTTGCATATAGAAGTGCAGAGCACTCTAGCACAGGATATTCTCCCTTCTACCTTCTATATGGGCGCGAACCTAGAGATAATCTAGATTCCACTTATGATCTCTGGGCTAGAAATGAGCGGGATGAAGGGATCCCCATAAATAACTATGTACAAGAATTATGTCATAGATTAGCTGAAGCGTTACGTGACGCCAGCGAGAATGCACAACAGGCCGCAGATGGTCGTAAAACAAAGTATGACAGAAGTAAGAAAGCGAAAATGCGTGTATTCCAGCGTGGTGAATTAGTGTTAGTACGATTACCGTTAAAAGGTAATAAGCTGAAAAATGCCCTCCAGGGACCGTATCCGGTACACGAAAAGGTAGCGTCGCATACCTATATTATATACATGCCTGATAAGAGAGTAAAATACCGTGTTATGCATGTAAACCAGTTGAAGCCCTGGACAGGTAGGGAGGAGGGTGCAGCTCTAGCTGATAGTAGTCCGGTGTATGAGTCCCAAGACCCTACCCTATTAGATTACCAAGCCCCTACGGACATTGAGAAAGAATTCGATCCTTGCAGTCCTCTTGAATCTGTACCTAAGAAAACCTGGCCGGATATCAGTCATTTAAACCCAGACCACAGGGACGATATTAGTCAGTTATTTGACCGTTACCCCCGTTTATTCTCTGGACAACTGGGACGTTTCCACGATGTTACCCATGATATTGATGTGCAAGGTGCTTCACCCGTAATCCAGCCTTACTACCGCATGTCTCCAGAAAAGAAACAAATACTAAAAACTGAGCTAGATCAAATGTTGGAGTTAGGAATTATCCGCCCTAGCAGAAGCCAGTGGGCCTCTCCCATAATATTGGTACGCAAATCAGACTCAGAATGGCGACCATGTATTGATTATCGGAAAATTAATGACCTGACTCGAGGAGAAGCCTTCCCCATCCCGAGATTAGACGATCTCATTGATCAGGTCGCAGGTTCGAGTCTGATATCAATTTTAGATCTTAATAAAGGTTACTGGCAGATTCCGCTAACCCCTCGAGCTAGTGAAATTGCAGCGTTCATAACCCCTGGGGCTTGTTTGAACCATTAACTCTCCCATTTGGTTTAAAAAACGGTGGAGTTACCTTCCAGAGGGCCATAAACGAGATAATCGCTCAATCCCCGACAGAACCCATCCGTGATAGATTTGCCGACGCATATCTGGATGATATTGCTGTTCGATCCAATTTATGGTCACAGCACATAAATCACTTGGATTGGACATTTCATAGACTAGAGGATAGTGGTGTTACTTTGAATCCGAAGAAGTGTAAAATTGGGTCTGGAACAGTCAAGTACTTGGGACATGAATTAGGGTCGGGAAAAATCAAACCAATTTCCAGCAAGGTTGAGTGTATTAGTAATATCTCTCCCCCACAGACCAAGAAACAATTACGAGGATATCTGGGATCAGTAGGATTTTACAGGAAATTCATTCCCCAGTTCGCTGAGATCGCCGCTCCCCTGACTGACTTATTAAAGGGCAAGCGATCAGGGAACATCATAACTCAGTGGAGCGATAAACATCAACTTGCTTTCGAATCCTTAAAGAAAGCTTTAACCAATAAACCCATACTGAAGGCCCCTGACTTTAACCAAGAGTTCGAACTCTATACTGATGCTTCCGATTTGGGAATTTCGGCTGTACTGACTCAGACCGTTGACCAAGTACCACACCCAGTAGCATTTTATTCCCGAAAACTTATTCCACGAGAGAAAAACTACTCTACAATAGAGAAGGAATTATTAGCTATAGTGGCCGGTATCGAACATTTTCGCATATATGTAAGCACAAGCAAAACAATAATTAATTCAGATCATAATCCCCTTGTATGGTTAAGTAGGTCGAAAACGTCCAATCAACGCCTCTTAAGATGGGCACTGTGTCTCTCAGAATTTAATCTGACCATTAAACATATCAAAGGGACTCAAAATGTTCTAGCAGACTTTCTCAGTAGAGTTCAATGACTGTGATGTTTGACTTAGTAAATGTACTTGGTATTATTTCAGTTGTTCAGTAAATAGTTATTGCCTCTATGATTAGAATGTTGGTACCTAGCGAAAGAAATGCTATTTTAGGACATATGATGTATTGATATTATGATTGTTTTCTACTGTATATTCAAAGGAATGAAGATTTGTAAATCGGCCGATAGCGGGCGATGTCAAACTTCTCCCCGGGTAGGGAGGATTGTGCAAAACCCCAATTTGCACGAAATATTTATTATTGTTATATATAAATAGTAATGTATTATATAAATACATTAAACTGTTTCTATATATGGCCAAATGTTTACCATGTAATATATATATATTTGTTTTATGCATAATCGTCTGCTATTATTTTCGCGCCTAAAATTATCAATCTCGCTTCGCGCGGGAAATGACTTAAGATGTTAGGCCTAATCTCAGTTTATCAAGGCCGTGGTTGCAGGTGTCCAGTTATGTAATACAAAGGCACCGAACTGGTTTGATGGTGTAATATTAGATAACATAACAGATGTTTAGGAATAACAGATGTTTTAGGAATTGTTATATCATATATACACTGATTCAATCATGTATATAAGAAATGGATTTTATTAACATAGATCAGACACACTAGAGCCTAACTCCAGGAGCGAGAAAGGTCGTGATCTCAATCTAGTATATAGAACATATAAACTGTATTTATGATACTTAGATATTATGGACATTATAAGAAATATAACTTATAAAGATTTGTCGAATAATTAAATTGTTCAGCCACAGAAGAAACATAGAGTTTCGGCGAACCATATAGAAGGTGATTAAAAGTTAATCTAATCAGAAACAGTGATTAGATTATAGTGATATTGAGTAATGACGGATTAGAAAGATTGGATGTTAAATATACTGTGTAAGCGCATATTCGGCTCACACAAATGGATTGTTAAATAAGCTTTTAATGATACGATGTATATATATATATAGATCACTGATTATATATATGGATATTTCTGATGCCAATATAAACAAGATATTATATAGAAGAAATGTAATACTGTGTTGAGTTATCATTAATACATATAATAACGAAGAAACCCCCTAGACAACTCCAGCGAGTCTACAATAGGATAGACCCTGGTAAGAGCCGTAGCAACCGAGACATATTATTACGAGAAGAAAAAGGAGAGTTTGCGACAAAAGTGGCATCGGATCGCTCACCTGTATCTAAAACCTTCCATTCATTCGCAATTATAGCATTAGATACTTATAGAATGAATCGCGAGTTAATAGTTTCCATTGGGGTATGAACTACATTGAGTGTGTTTAATGTGCGTGGAGGCCTTTTGCACCTGAAGTGAATGCGTTACCCTGCGCTATCACGACTTCCACTTACATTTAATTGCTCTATGTACATCATTGTTTAACTCTTTCAACACCAAGTAACTCACATGGACTGGTCCATGATATTCTTAGACCAATAAATGAATAAGAAAATTACATTTGGACCAGTTCATTTATCAAAATGGGTAATTATGTCTAAAAATAGTCATATCACTGGCAAAAAGTGCAGATCCTGATGAGACGGCTCGTCACGAGCCGGCTCATCTGGATCTACACTTTTTGTAAGCCTATTTAGAGGTCTGTGGTGTTGAAAGGTTTAAAGTTATACTCGTGTTCAAAATGACAGGTCACAATTTCTAAAATGGTTACTATCATGTGTATTGGAAAAAAGGACAAGGTGGGTCAGAAAAAGGCAGGGTGCATTTTGAGAGCGAAGGGGTAGGTGCGGGAGGGGGTATTTGGGAGTTACAAAGAGGCAGTAGGGCAGTACACTTCAAAAGGGTGTACGAGATATCGTTTATAAAGGTTTGCCAGCCAGTCATGTTGAGGTTTATTAAAAAAAAAAAATTTAAAAGGCAAAAAGTTTAAACTTTATTTATATTACAATGATTGCGAAGCAAGTTTTAACAACTTATATTAATCACTCTCGTTGGCGAGGATGAAAGTGTAAATGTGGTCATTCGTGTGGGAAGAAACCGGATTAACCGGAGAAAACCCACCTGTCCGATCTGGCGACCACCGTACCATCTCAAATACTGCCCGGTCTGAGGATCGAACCCGGTTTGAATTGGTGATAAGCGAACGCGAATAAGGCAAAAGTGTTTCGTTTGGTTTTCTCCGAGCTCAGTTTCTACCGTTCTGTTTCTCGGAAACAATAATAGCAAAGAAATTAAACAATAATAACAAAGAAATTAAACAATAATAGCAAAGAAATTAAACAATAATAGCAAAGAAATTAAACAATAATAGCAAAGAAATTAAACAATAATAGCAAAGAAATTAAACAATAATAGCAAAGAAATTAAACAATAATAGCAAAGAAATTAAACAATAATAGCAAAGAAATTAAACAATAATAGCAAAGAAATTAAACAATAATAACAAAGAAATTAAACAATAATAGCAAAGAAATTAAACAATAATAGCAAAGAAATTAAACAATAATAGCAAAGAAATTAAACAATAATAACAAAGAAATTAAACAATAATACAAAGAAATTAAACAATAATAACAAAGAAATTAAACAATAATAGCAAAGAAATTAAACAATAATAGCAAAGAAATTAACAATAATAGGAAAGAAATTAAACAATAATAACAAAGAAATTAAACAATAATAGCAAAGAAATTAAACAATAATAGCAAAGAAATTAAACAATAATAGCAAAGAAATTAAACAATAATAACAAAGAAATTAAACAATAATAACAAAGAAATTAAACAATAATAGCAAAGAAATTAAACAATAATAGCAAAGAAATTAAACAATAATAGCAAAGAAATTAAACAATAATAGCAAAGAAATTAAACAATAATAACAAAGAAATTAAACAATAATAGCAAAGAAATTAAACAATAATAGCAAAGAAATTAAACAATAATAGCAAAGAAATTAAACAATAATAGCAAAGAAATTAAACAATAATAGCAAAGAAATTAAACAATAATAACAAAGAAATTAAACAATAATAGCAAAGAAATTAAACAATAATAGCAAAGAAATTAAACAATAATAGCAAAGAAATTAAACAATAATAACAAAGAAATTAAACAATAAAAACAAAGAAATTAAACAATAATAGCAAAGAAATTAAACAATAATAGCAAAGAAATTAAACAATAATAGCAAAGAAATTAAACAATAATAGAAAAGAAATTAAACAATAATAACAAAGAAATTAAACAATAATAGCAAAGAAATTAAACAATAATAGCAAAGAAATTAAACAATAATAACAAAGAAATTAAACAATAATAGCAAAGAAATTAAACAATAATAGCAAAGAAATTAAACAATAATAGCAAAGAAATTAAACAATAATAGCAAAGAAATTAAACAATAATAGCAAAGAAATTAAAGCGCGTAAATTCCCTTTAGTGTGCTTTATAAAAACTATTGTACTACAAAACATACAGTCCCATACAGTGAAGTCATCTTTGTGGACACGAACATGGGTTGAAGCTTCATATTTGAACGTACATATTACGCGGAGGTGGACGACGGCTCTGACAAACAATAGTTAATCATATATACATTCAACAGTTTCTTATTTAAATACAAATCAGGGTTAATTTTAGAGGGCGACGTGGGCGAAATAGTCGCCATAGGGACCCTGACTTCGCCACCTTTGGGGCCCCACTTATCCCTAAAAAAATGTTTATATTATAAAGCACTCCTTCTATTCAAATAATGTATTTAATGGACATACTATGTGTATTTTAACCCCATTTTGCTGAAATTTATTAAATTTATTATTAAATTATTAATTTCTCCCAAAAAATCTGCCTAGAATGAACCCTGCAAATAATTAAATGTGTACGGTGTATTGGAATTCCTGTAAGAATTAAACAATGAAAAGAACATACTGAAAAACATAACCCAAACATCCAACAGTGGAAACAACAAATATAGTAAGAAAACAAAGGCCACCGCCCCGTGAGTGTCTCACCCTGTATGCTTCATTCTATAAGCACGATCAAAATAAATACCGTAAAACATAGTTAGAGGTTACTGAAAACTCTCTGTTACATGAAATTCCTAATAGGAGCAATAGTTTTAACGATATCATCGATAGTGAAAAAGTGCGGACATACATATATTTGTTTCTTGTCTAACCCTTATTGTGCTGGAAACGAGTATAATCGGGGTTTTTTCAAACGTGCCATCTCATCAGGATCTATGCTAATTGCTATTCGGATAGTGGAGCTAAAGACACTTTAGCTGAATAGCAAACAATATAGATCCTGATCAGACGCGGCATTATGCCATGGCTGATCTATGTTGTTTGCACATTCCTTCCAATTAATTCAGCATTTTAAGGGTTAAATACATGTAAGTTACATGAACACAAATTGAGGACTAAGTAAACATCTTCTATAATATTTTACATGTACCGTATTTACTTGACTATAAGACGATCTCGACTACAAGACGATCTCGACTACAAGACGATCTCGACTATAAGACGATCTCGACTACAAGACGATCTCGACTACAAGACAATCTCGACTACAAGACAATCTCGACTACAAGACGATCTTGACTACAAGAGGATCTCGACTACAAGACGATCTCGACTACAAGATGATCTCGACTACAAGATGATCTCGACTACAAGACGATCTCGACTACAAGACGATCTCAACTACAAGACGATCTCGACTATAAGACGATCTTGACTATAAGATGATCTCGACTACAAGACGATCTCGACTACAAGACGATCTCGACTATAAAACGATCTCGACTACAAGACGATCTTGACTACAAGACGATCTCGACTACAAGACGATCTCGACTACAAGACGATCTCGACTACAAGACGATCTCGACTACAAGACAATCTCGACTACAAGACGATCTCGACTACAAGACGATCTCGACTACAAGACGATCTCGACTACAAGACGATCTCGACTACAAGACGATCTCGACTATAAGACAATCTCGACTACAAGACGATCTCGACTACAAGACAATCTCGACTACAAGACGATCTCGACTATAAGACGATCTTGACTATAAGATGATCTCGACTACAAGACGATCTCGACTACAAGACGATCTCGACTATAAAACGATCTCGACTACAAGACGATCTTGACTACAAGACGATCTCGACTACAAGACGATCTCGACTACAAGACGATCTCGACTACAAGACGATCTCGACTACAAGACGATCTCGACTACAAGACGATCTCGACTACAAGACGATCTCGACTACAAGACGATCTCGACTACAAGACGATCTCGACTACAAGACGATCTCGACTATAAGACAATCTCGACTACAAGACGATCTCGACTACAAGACAATCTCGACTACAAGACAATCTCGACTACAAGACGATCTTGACTACAAGAGGATCTCGACTACAAGACGATCTCGACTACAAGATGATCTCGACTACAAGACGATCTCGACTACAAGACGATCTCGACTACAAGACGATCTCGACTACAAGACGATCTCGACTACAAGACGATCTCGACTACAAGACGATCTCGACTACAAAACGATCTCGACTACAAGACGATCTCGACTACAAGACGATCTCGACTACAAGACGATCTCGACTACAAGACGATCTCGACTACAAGACGATCTCGACTACAAGACGATCTCGACTACAAGACGATCTCGACTACAAGACGATCTCGACTACAAGACGATCTCGACTACAAGACGATCTCGACTACAAGACGATCTGACTACAAGACGATCTCGACTATAAGACGATCTCGACTACAAGACGATCTCGACTATAAGACGATCTCGACTACAAGACAATCTCGACTACAAGACGATCTCGACTACAAGACGATCTCGACTACAAGACGATCTCGACTACAAGACGATCTCGACTACAAGACTATCTCGACTATAAGACAATCTCGACTACAAGACGATCTCGACTACAAGACGATCTCGACTATAAGACGATCTCGACTACAAGACAATCTCGACTACAAGACGATCTCGACTACAAGACGATCTCGACTATAAGACGATCTCGACTACAAGACAATCTCGACTACAAGACAATCTCGACTATAAGACGATCTCGACTACAAGACGATCTCGACTACAAGACGATCTCAACTATATGACGATCTCAACTATAAGACGATCTCGACTACAAGACGATCTCGACTACAAGACAATCTCGACTACAAGACAATCTCGACTATAAGACGATCTCAACTACAAGACGATCTCGACTACAAGACGATCTCAACTATAAGACGATCTCAACTATAAGACGATCTCGACTACAAGACGATCTCGACTACAAGACGATCTCAAATATAAGACGATCTCAACTATAAGACGATCTCAACTATAAGACGATCTCAACTATAAGACGATCACCCAGACGTAAAAATCCAACAAATTAATTAAGCACTGTAAAGTTCAGTTTACAGATAGAGCTGTGAAAGTCTATGCATTTTGTTACACCCTTTCAGATATTACAAAGGTCATCAATTATTGAGTTGGAAGAAATTGAAATTTAAAACAAATTGTTTTCATTTTTTTTTTACCGTAATTTATAACTCGCTTATAAGACGGGAAAGTTACTTTGATCACTTTGGTAATAAAAATCCTGTTTTATAGGCAAGTAGGGACGGTACATACTGTTGAGTTGTCACCATCTTTGGAAAGTGATCGCTTTCTCTCTAAACTAAGCAAAGCAAGACAAACAATGGTTTGAATACTAACATAAAATAATGAAAATGCATAAAACAATTATTCAATCAATGTAAGATTTTTCCAGTTACACAATTTTAAAATATACTCAACCTACTTAAGCTAAGAACTATAACTTGCATAAACAGAATAATAATGGAATGAAGGCTCCCACGGCGACAAAAACGGGTAAAAGCATGGTGCTTGTATCGTCCGTAGAGTAAGGGTCCTTGACTTTTGGTCCCGATGGTCGGTGTGTCTGCTTTTGTTTTGATTCGTTCGTCATTTCCTCCTCTTCCTCTTCCTCTTCTTCCATGGTCCCGTCCAAGCCTTGCAACGGACCCAACTTTGGTACGTCTGAAATACGGTACAAGAACCTTAAGATTAAGCTTAAACTTTATTTATT
Source organism: Archivesica marissinica (assembly GCA_014843695.1). NCBI lineage: Eukaryota > Metazoa > Mollusca > Bivalvia > Venerida > Vesicomyidae > Archivesica > Archivesica marissinica. Next base: position 67,945,128 of record CM026403.1, on the reverse strand, counting down.
TTACAACGATCGCGAAACAAGCTTCAACAAACTTATATTGATCACCATCGTTGGTGCAGATGAAAAGCGTAAATGTGGTCATTCGTGTGGGAGGGAACCGGATTACCCGGAGAAAACCCACCTGCCCAATCTGGCGACCATCGTACCATCTCGCATACTTCCCGATCCGAGGATTGAACACGGGTCATTAGTGAGAAGCGAGAGTGCTAACCACTACGCTAATCGGACAGCCTTACATACAAATCAAATAAATGTCTCTATACTAAGAAGACCCCCATAAAACAGTGAAGTCTTGCAATGGAGTGAACATTGGTACTTCTAATCAAATAAATGTCTCCTATACTAAGAAGACACCCATAAAACAGTGAAGTCTTGCAATGGAGTGAACATTGGTACTTCTAACCACACAACAAACTTATGTACAAATCAATGAGACCATGGCTGGGGCTAATAAAACGTTTCACTAATCACAAACAAGTCTCAAGCTTCTGATTGGCTGAGTCAATAGCAAATCTAAGACTCAACCAATGAAATTTCTGGGATTGCGGTGGAAGTCTGAAAAGCTTTATAACATATTCATCACATCTCCAACTTGATCTCAAGGCATCTGATTGGTTGAGCCGAGTCCAACAATCAAATCACGGAATAATTTAGGGACTATGACAAGCTCACGTTATTCAGGAATGTTTGAAAATCTGTATTGGGTTGCATTGGTGTGATGCATTAAGCAGGTGTGTGGAAATCCCATGCCTGACCCATCCGACCCGTAAAATCTGTCGAATGGACAAGTGGAATTGTACAACTTAGTTTTCCGGGGACAAGTAGATAAATATCAAAAACTTTTTTAATATTGTTGGACTATCAAAGACTATGAGAAAGCATAATTTCATTGTAGTCATGAATAAATTATAACAAATTCAGTGTTCAATCCGAGACGAAAGCAATTCGTCAAAAATATTTTTTATAGATGTTTACAAATTACAAATGTTATGTTATATTTCGGGTTTTACGCCTGCATCAGCACCATTTTGGGCTATATCGCCGGCGGACAGTTTACCTAATAACATCTTTCCTGGGCAGGCTCCAGCGGTTAACCAACATCCGTAAGAAACTGCCAACTTTTTCATATAAATGACACGGTCTGAGCGGGGCTCGAATCCGTGACCATCAGTGATGATAGGTTACAGTGGTATACAAGTCAGCGACCTTAACCACTCGACGACGGAGGCAGACAAATTACACATGTAATTGATTCAATGCATCAACTGCATCAACTGAGTGTTTTAATCAAGGCCGGGCCACGCCCTGCTACTTCAAGTAACAACAATCTCAATAGCAAAAGAACATCAAATTCCAATAGACCAGACAAATACCAGGTCCCGAGGTTATAAAACTTTTCTCCAATCTCAAAACTCAGTCTCAAGCGTCTGATTGGTACAGCTGACAGTAACACTCAGAATCAACCAATCAGATCATTTGAGCTTGAGTTTGAGATCTGAGAAAAGTTTTATAACCTCGGGGCCAGGGTTCATTCTAGGTCAGAATTTTTGGGAGAAGTGAGAAAGCGCATGATCGCTTCCTTAAATGGTGTTCTTTAATATACTTCTGCAAGGTTAAAATGCACAGTACAACAATTAAATACAACATTTGAATAGAAGGAGTGCTTTATAATGGGCCAGTGTATCTTACTAGACAAAATTTTGTTTGACAATCGTAAAAACCAAAAAATATATATATTTTTTTTTTAAATTTTTTTTAGGGAGAAGTGGGGCCCCCAGAGGGCGAAGTCAGGGTCCCTAGGGCGCCCACATCGCCCTCTAGAATGATCCCTGAAGACTATGACAAAAATAACAACAACGAAAACGTGGGATGGTTGATTCCTGGGTTCCGTGGATGCAATCCTGAAGACGATCCTGATCAAGTTACATAATATTATGCATGAGGTTATGCACACAGTACCAGCAAACAGCAGACAAAACATCCAGTTTATATGTCGGCAAGAAAGTTGAAAGGCGAGACACATTTATAGCACATCAAGTATCTGCCAAGCATGTTATGTGTACCGGTATGTCAGAACATGAATCAAGGGGCAAGTCGACTTTTAGTGTTAATTTTGATGACAAGTAGGATTCAGTGACGGACAAATAAATGTTTGCTGTTTACCTGTCCATGGACACACACCTCTGCAAGGGTTTCCACTGGACCCCCATCCCGAGCAAACAAAATAACAACATTTCTTAAGACTGTGAATGGGATCTAACTACCAACTTATGGTACAACAGTTACTAGTGTTTCCCACACACTGAAAATGGGGCAGGGTGCAAGTAGATAACCCATCTTCAATGTGGCAAAACTGACGTTGTGTTATCATAATCATAGTGTTTCCCGCAGCACTGGGAATTCAGGAAAGCCGTGACTATGAAAAATCCCTTTTCCGGTTTGGAATAGGCGTTGACCAACATGTGGCCAAAACCGGGGAAATGTCCGTAATAATGAATTTAGACATTAAAATCATCTTACAGCAGCGATTTTACTGGCATTAAACTAAAGATTTGTGAAAACACGGATATTCCGCATCTATTTTTAGACGTGCACTAGGTATGAGAAGTTTCGTAGTGGTTACTTCCCTGTTTCGTTTTGGCATTATATTGCAGCCATTCCCTACCAACCTTCCATTCCGGTCGGAATTTACGGCCTGTGGTTGGTGCCGATGGTTTGTTACATGTGTTTTCGGTGATGGGTACGTCACCGGCGGAGTGTTCACTGGGTGTCGACGGTTTGTTACATGTGTTTTCGGTGATGGGTACGTCAACGGCGGAGTGCTCACTGGGTGTCGATGGTTTGTTACATGTGTTTTCGGTGATGGGTACGTCAGCGGCGGAGTGTTCACTGGGTGTCGATGGTTTGTTACATGTGTTTTCGGTGATGGGTACGTCAACGGCGGAGTGCTCACTGGGTGTCGATGGTTTCTTACATGTGTTTTCGGTGATGGGTACGTCAACGGCGGAGTTTTCACTGGGTGTCGATGGTTTGTTACATGTGTTTTCGGTGATGGGTATGTCAACGGCGGAGTTTTCACTGGGTGTCGATGGTTTGTTACATGTGTTTTCGGTGATGGGTATGTCAACGGCGGAGTGTTCACTGGGTGTCGATGGTTTGTTACATGTGTTTTCGGTGATGGGTACGTCAACGGCGGAGTGTTCACTGGGTGTCGATGGTTTGTTACATGTGTTTTCGGTGATGGGTACGTCAACGGCGGAGTGTTCACTGGGTGTCGATGGTTTGTTACATGTGTTTTCGGTGATGGGTACGTCAACGGCGGAGTGTTCACTGGGTGTCGATGGTTTGTTACATGTGTTTTCGGTGATGGATACGTCAACGGCGTAGTGTTCACTGGGTGTCGATGGTTTGTTACATGTGTTTTCGGTGATGGGTATGTCAACGGCGGAGTGTTCACTGGGTGTCGATGGTTTGTTACATGTGTTTTCGGTGATGGGTATGTCAACGGCGGAGTTTTCACTGGGTGTCGATGGTTTGTTACATGTGTTTTCGGTGATGGGTATGTCAACGGCGGAGTGTTCACTGGGTGTCGATGGTTTGTTACATGTGTTTTCGGTGATGGGTACGTCAACGGCGGAGTGTTCACTGGGTGTCGACGGTACTTCGTTTACACACCGTATACTTTGACTGTTTGATATTGTAAATAACTCTGATATTTTCTACATTTGATTGGCATTTGTGTTGATGTAACCTCATATTTACGTTTACACACCGTATACTTTGACTGTTTGATATTGTAAATAACTCTGATATTTTCTACATTTGATTGGCATTTGTGTTGATGTAACCTCATATTTACGTTTACACACCCTATACTTTGACTGTTTGATATTGTAAATAACTCTGATATTTTCTACATTTGATTGGCATTTGTGTTGATGTAACCTCATATTTACGTTTACACACCGTATACTTTGACTGTTTGATATTGTAAATAACTCTGATATTTTCTACATTTGATTGGCATTTGTGTTGATGTAACCTCATATTTACGTTTACACACCGTATACTTTGACTGTTTGATATTGTAAATAACTCTGATATTTTCTACATTTGATTGGCATTTGTGTTGATGTAACCTCATATTTACGTTTACACACCGTATACTTTGACTGTTTGATATTGTAAATAACTCTGATATTTTCTACATTTGATTGGCATTTGTGTTGATGTAACCTCATATTTACGTTTACACACCCTATACTTTGACTGTTTGATATTGTAAATAACTCTGATATTTTCTACATTTGATTGGCATTTGTGTTGATGTAACCTCATATTTACGTTTTCTACCCATGGTAAATACAAATACTAACTAACCTAAACTCTTGATTCAGTAATGATATACGTCGGAGATAATTGTTTTTGCGTGTGCGTGTCTGATTGTGTACATTGAATGTTTGATTTAAATACATGTCACTGGGTCATCTTATTACAACATAATTAACTAATTAATTGTAATTGCGTTAATTAGGCAGAATGGTGATCATGTTATTATCACATTACCATTGGATTAACATTATTCTAGGTCAGAATTAGCAAGGTTCATTCTAGGTCCGAATTAGCAGGGTTCATTCTAGGTCCGAATTAGCAGGGTTCATTCTAGGTCCGAATTAGCAGGGTTCATTCTAGGTCCGAATTAGCAGGGTTCATTCTAGGTCCGAATTAGCAGGGTTCATTCTAGGTCCGAATTAGCAGGGTTCATTCTAGGTCAGAATTAGCAGGGTTCATTCTAGGTCAGAATTAGCAGGGTTCATTCTAGGTCAGAATTTTTGGGAGAAATGAGAAAGCGCTCGATCGCGTCCTTAAAGCGACAATACATCAGTGAAAACACAAATTTCTACAGAATGTATTTTCCTATTTATATATGGTCTAATTTTTCCCCAAATACCGAGTATTTTCAACTAATAAACAAACGTCGTATACGCGGTTTGTTGACATAGCAAAATAATGTAAACATCCATGCATAATATAACTAGTGTAACCATTAAATACAAGAGGGCCCATAGGGCGACTATTTCGCCCACATTGCCCTCTAGAATGATTCCTGATTAGATTATATAGTTTTGAATAATGTTCATGTACATTAAATATATTAAATCGGATGGATTTAATTACTGTAAAACATTAAATATATTAAAACTGATGGATTTAATTACTGTAAAACATTAATATATTAAAACGGATGGATTTCATTACTGTAAAACTTTGGTAATACTGGTTTTGCTACGACTATAATATGTTTGGAAATTGTGATGGTCAGTTGAACTGGAATATTTGTAGCTTTAACCCATAACCTGCCGAATAAATTGGATATAATTTGCAAACAACATAGATCCTGATCAGCCATGGCGTAATTCCTCGTCTGATCAGGATCTATGTTGTTTGCTATTTTAGATCCACTATCTGAATAGCAAACAGCATTGAGCCTGATCAGAGTGCATATTCTGTGCTATTTAATATGGCTCTGTGCTGTTTGCAACAGCGACTTTAGTCATGATTGGCTTTATATGGGTTAATGGACAAAATTAACAATTAAGACAAATATCTTCAATTTGTACTGCACCCTGTAACTCATCTCCAGTCGATTGAGTGATATTTCCAGTCGATTGAGTGACATTTCCAGTCAATTGAGTGATATTTCCAGTCGATTGAGTCACATTCCCTGTCAATTGAGTGATATTTCCAGTCGGTTGAATGACATTTCCAGTCAATTGAGTGATAGTTCCAGTCGGTTGAGTGACATTTCCAGTCGATTGAGTGACATTTCTATTTGGGTGAGTGACATTTCTATTCGGTTGAGTGACACATCCAGTCGGTTAAATGGCAATTCCAATCTGTCGAATGACATTTTCAGCACTGCTGTATTGTTAGTCACAGCATTGTATTTTCAGGCAGCAGACACAAAACTGATTACATGTCCCATTCCGGTGGAGTATGCAGACAAGAAATTCAAGAAAACAGGTGAGTTCTACGAGTAATAACTACTATAATCTACTATAAGATTTATTCGGATATTGCTATCTGTCTTAGCTTAGTAGGCAAGTGAAAGAAGAAAAATGTACGTCAAAAAGAAATTTCGTAGCATTTTCAATTTGTTTTGAAAATTTCTAAAGCGGCGCAATTCGCGTTGAAACGAGCGTTCTGATTGGATTATGATTATTCTTCATATATAAAAAAACATCTATTCTAATAATCCAATCAGAACGCTCGTTTCAACGCTCGTTTCAATGCGAATTGCGCCGCTTTAGAAATTTTCAAAACAAATTGGAAATGCTACGAAATCTCTTTTTGACGTACATTTTTGCCGAATAAACCTACACGTTAGTGGAAACACATTTTATTGATAATGTTATTCACAGTTAAAACTCTCCCGTCGAAGATTTTTTTTGTTGCTGACAGAACCCGTGTCCTAGTATGGAAATGTGACCTGCTATGGCCAATGTCTGTGGCAATTGTTTGCAAAGTATACATGCATGCAGCTTAAAGTTGTGTATTATTTGAAGAACAATATAAAGACTCGGGATAGGCGTTATATTTGGACAGCTTTGTACAAAATTGTTTCAGATAGGGCCATTTTACTGATCGATGCGAAATCTGACCATCCCACAGAGTAGAATCCCTGTACTTAAATATATATACTAGTACCCACAAACGTGCCGAATCCCTGTGGACCATTGTACATTCATGGGTGTTTTCACAAATGAAGCCGAATTGTCACTTGAACAGCTTTCCGTTGAAGGGTATTTGTTTTTCAAATGATTATTCAGATTGATGTTGTACCCGGAATATGTGTACCGAGCAGTTTCCTTATTCTCAGCAGCACGATTGAAGTATTTCCAAATGTATGACTAAGCAGGCGGCCTTTTTGAGGACAACATCATAAAAATCGTATTTTAAATAGTACTTTTGGGTAATATTGAGCAGTTAATTAAATATTTAAGAAACATGGGATGTTGTTGCAGCACGTCTGTACTATTTCAAAGGCATTTTCTCGTCTAAACAGTTTTGACATCATAATTAAACACTACCTACCTTAGCACCTACTGTAAATTGTCCAATTACATGGCAGAGAGTCAATTAACACATGGTTTATTCAAACATCCTGGGGCAATTTCTTTTGTGTTGGAAGGTTTTATGATGGCTTCAAATTGTAAACGTATCGGATGTATGAAAAACCCCGGATTTATTCAAACACTGGAATAGTATTCGGATATTCGGACATCCGAATAATTTCCAGTAAAAGTTTTTTTAGGCGACATTGATGATTTTACATGTGACATGCTTCGGTAGACAACCATGTTGGTTTAAACATATTTATTCGATAATAATGTACATTGCATATACATTGTATACATATGTGTACCATGTTGTGTACGATATTCAGGGGAGGTTACCCTATTCTCGAGGTATTGCTATTCTCGAGGTATTGCTATATCAGACCTTGATGGTGTTACTATACAACAACGAACAACATCTTTATAAATATTTGGTTTGTTAATCAACCACGTATGGGTAAAAACATTATTAATGAGATGGTTGAATTAGTAACAACTTACAAATCCGGACATACACTCAGTTTTATACTCGGAAAAGAAATATGAAAATCTTCATATTCAGTAGCACTAAACTAAACATGAGTCCTACACATGGTGTCTAGGTAAACACGAGTCCTACACATGGTGTCTAGGTAAACACGAGTCCTACACATGGTGTCTAGGTAAACACGAGTCCTACACATGGTTTCTAGGTAAACACGAGTCCTACACATGGTGTCTAGGTAAACACGAGTCCTACACATGGTGTCTAGGTAAACACGAAACATGGTGTGTAGGTAAACACGAGTCCTACACATGGTGTCTAGGTAAACATGAGTCCTACACATGGTGTCTAGGTAAACACGAGTCCTACACATGGTTTCTAGGTAAACACAAGTCCTACACATGGTGTCTAGGTAAACACGAGTCCTACACATGGTGTCTAGGTAAACACAAGTCCTACATGTGGCTTCTAGGTAAGGTGAACATTATCATAGTTTCATCATAATTTTTAATTAAAAAGAGAAGCTTAGTTTTTCTTTGTATTCATTAACAGAACTTGTGATTAAATGATTTATTTTGGTATATATTGGATGTCCGTCTTCTCTGTTATGGCCACTATTGGAGTTACCATGTCAAGGAACAGTTCTGATAGATAGTCAAGGTATGGTAGTGAAACTTTAATTTATGCACAGAATTAACATTTCAATGGATACTGCTGATATGTATTGGTCATCCACAGTATGGTAGTGACATTTTAATTTATGTACAGAATTAACATTTCAATGGATACTGCTGATATTGGTTGGTCATCCACAGTATGGTAGTGATATTTTAATTTATGTACAGAATTAACATTTCAATGGATACTGCTGATATTGATTGGTCATCCACAGTATGGTAGTGACATTTTAATTTATGTACATAATTAACATTTCAATGGATACTGCTGATGTTGATTGGTCATCCACAGTATGGTAGTGACATTTTAATTTATGTACATAATTAACATTTCAATGGATACTGCTGATGTTGATTGGTCATCCACAGTATGGTAGTGACATTTTAATTTATGTACAGAATTAACATTTCAATGGATACTGTTGATATGTATTGGTCATCCACAGTATGGTAGTGACATTTTAATTTATGCACAGAATTAACATTTCAATGGATACTGCTGATATGTATTGGTCATCCACAGTATGGTAGTGACATTTTAATTTATGTACAGAATTAACATTTCAATGGATACTGCTGATATTGGTTGGTCATCCACAGTATGGTAGTGATATTTTAATTTATGTACAGAATTAACATTTCAATGGATACTGCTGATATGTATTGGTCATCCACAGTATGGTAGTGACATTTTAATTTATGTACAGAATTAACATTTCAATGGATACTGCTGATATTGATTGGTCATCCACAGTATGGTAGTGATATTTTAATTTATGTACAGAATTAACATTTCAATGGATACTGCTGATATGTATTGGTCATCCACAGTATGGTAGTGACATTTTAATTTATGTACAGAATTAACATTTCAATGGATACTGCTGATATTGATTGGTCATCCACAGTATGGTAGTGATATTTTAATTTATGTACAGAATTAACATTTCAATGGATACTGCTGATATGTATTGGTCATCCACAGTATGGTAGTGACATTTTAATTTATGTACAGAATTAACATTTCAATGGATACTGCTGATATTGATTGGTCATCCACAGTATGGTAGTGATATTTTAATTTATGTACAGAATTAACATTTCAATGGATACTGCTGATATGTATTGGTCATCCACAGTATGGTAGTGACATTTTAATTTATGCACATAATTAACATTTAAATGGATACTGCTGATATTGATTGGTCATCCACAGTATGGTAGTGACATTTTAATTTATGTACAGAATTAACATTTCAATGGATACTGCTGATATGTATTGGTCATCCACAGTATGGTAGTGACATTTTAATTTATGCACATAATTAACATTTCAATGGATACTGCTGATATTGATTGGTCATCCACAGTATGGTAGTGATATTTCAATTTATGTACATAATTAACATTTCAATGGATACTGCTGATATTGATTGGTCATCCACAGTATGGTAGTGATATTTTAATTTATGTACAGAATTAACATTTCAATGGATACTGCTGATATTGATTGGTCATCCACAGTATGGTAGTGATATTTTAATTTATGTACAGAATTAACATTTCAATGGATACTGCTGATATGTATTGGTCATCCACAGTATGGTAGTGACATTTTAATTTATGCACATAATTAACATTTCAATGGATACTGCTGATATTGATTGGTCATCCACAGTATGGTAGTGATATTTCAATTTATGTACAGAATTAACATTTCAATGGATACTGCTGATATGTATTGGTCATCCACAGTATGGTAGTGACATTTTAATTTATGTACAGAATTAACATTTCAATGGATACTGCTGATATTGATTGGTCATCCACAGTATGGTAGTGACATTTTAATTTATGTACAGAATTAACATTTCAATGGATACTGCTGATGTTGATTGGTCATCCACAGTATGGTAGTGACATTTTAATTTATGTACAGAATTAACATTTCAATGGATACTGCTGATATGTATTGGTCATCCACAGTATGGTAGTGACATTTTAATTTATGTACAGAATTAACATTTCAATGGATACTGCTGATATGTATTGGTCATCCACAGTATGGTAGTGACATTTTAATTTATGTACAGAATTAACATTTCAATGAATACTGCTGATATGTATTGGTCATCCACAGTATGGTAGTGACATCTTAAGTAATGTATTACTTGTTTTACTGTTGCAGTCAAGCCACAGTTATGATAAATGGTCTGCAGTATGGTAGTGGAATTGCCTCAGGAAAAAGACAGGCCAAAAATGAAGGAGGTATAGTATATGAGCAAATGTATGTCTCCTACATTTGATAGTTGAATGAAAGGCGAGTCATAGTTGTGCCACAATACTTACCTATACCGAAGAGGAACACCGTGGTTTAAATATACATGGATTGTTTGCCCTTACATCGGAGCCGACATTTCTTCAATTATCTTCAGTCCTCTTTTCTATTATGTCAGCGGCATGGCCCGCTAATAATATCAAAATAAAATAGGGTTGGGCCAAAATTGTGCCCCCACCCATTCCTTCAATATTTTACTTTAACAAAATAGAAAGCAGACATTATCTGAATAGCAATGGCACAGATAGGTTTAACAGCTATGTAACAACTATAGCAGAATGAATTGCATTTAAAGCAAACGTTTAAATCATTATGAAAGGATTATTTCCCTTTGTTGCAATACGCTATTTGTGAGTTTTGATTCCGCGGGGGAAGTGTTATCGAGTTCTATATTGAAGTATAAGACACAGCAGACTTATTTCCCTTTGTTGCAATACGCTATTTGTGAGTTTTGATTCCTCGGGGGAAATGTTATCGAGTTCTATATTGAAGTATAAGACACAGCAGACTTTTGGACATAAATTTGGATGAAAATACGACTACCATATGTTCAGTTGATATATATTTGTTTTTGTAATATTTTATCATTACGAAAAAGCATGGTTAAAATATAGGTACCGAAAGGGCAAGGCTCATTCTAGAGGGCGATTTGGGCGAAATAGTCACCCTAGGGACCCTGACACCTCCCGGGGGGGGGGGTCTCCACTTCTCCAAAAAAGAAGAAGAAAAAGATATGTTTTTACAATTTTCATACAACATTTTGTCCAGTAAGATACACTGGCCCATTATAACGCACTAATTCTATTCAAATGTTCTAATTAATGGTGATATTGTGTATTTTAACTAGGGATGTCAACGAATATTCGCTTGGTTGTCCGAATATTCGGAAAAAATATTATATTTGCAAAAATGAAATAAACTGTCATAAAAGCAGATACTTTATTTTCTTTTGAAACAATCATTATTCCAATACAAAAGAAATCTATAGATATGTGAATAAATCATGTTGTGGTCGCATCCATGGCATGTGTTAATTGTAGGGATGTCATGTAATCGGATAATGACAGTAGGTGTTAAGGTAGGTAGTGTTTAACTAAGAATGAAATATTGCAGACATTTTGCAACAACATCCAACCCTCGTATCCTAACATTTTAATTAACTGCTCAATATTAACAATAAGTACTATTTAAAGTACGATTTTTATGATGGTTACGGATTCGAGCCACGCTCGGGTTCATTTATATGAACAAGTTGACAGTTTCTTACGGAGGTTGTTGCACAATGTACTGGTTAACCTTTGGAGCCTGTCCAGGAATGTGCTGTTAGGTAAACTGTCCCCGCGAAAGCAGTTCAAATGACAATGGTTTCATTTGTGAAAACGCCCATGAATGTACAGATAACAATAACTGAATGAGTCGTCGTTATATGTGCATGGCCATACAGAAAGAAGATGACGTTTTACACCATTTACGGTCGCGAAGAAGGTCAAAGAAACAGCTTCTAACACCTATGTTCGTCCCCAACTCCAAACTGGCAGCCCTGGCAAAAGTCTTACACCTATAAAGCAGAAACAGTGCAAATAGCAGCTGCACGCTATGTCTGCAATGATTATAACTACACGAGCAGTGTAACAAAAATGATTAATTCCGTGAACTGGCAAACACTTAAATATTGTCGCATACAATCATCAGTCATATGCCTATACAAAATCAGAAATAACTTAGTATGTGTAAACCACAACCATCTAACACTTATGAGAACCTGAACTACTTAATTTCGCAGTCCCTAACCCAGTACCATATTAACTCAGTTTTCCCACAAACAATGCGTCTTTGGAATGGCTTCCCCTACTATGTACTGTCCAGCCTTGCTGAGCAGCTGTCTACTGTACCACGCATGTAACACTAATGACTGTTTTGAACCTTAGTATGCATTTATTTTATAGCACTCTCTGTCTCACTCTCTGTTTCAGTATTGAGTGTTGGGAGTAATATATAGAATAACTTACATGTAAAGGTTACTTGCATCTAGATATGTCTTCTCCCTTTCAGCAAAAGCAACATTAAAGATATTTATACCCGAGCTGGCAGAGATTTGGGCGGGTGATAATGCTGCATCCAAGCAAAAAGCTGAGATGCCACATGATCTCAAAGTAAGTGATATGGCCATACTAATTCTGCAGCCAAGCGTAGACTGAATCAGCACCCGATCTCAAAGTAAGTGATATGTGCGCATGATAATGCTGCAGCCAAGCGTAGACTGAATCAGCACCCGATCTCGAAGTAAGTGATATGTGCGCATGATAATGCTGCAGCCAAGCGTAGACTGAATCAGCACCAGATCTCGAAGTAAGTAATATGTGCGCATGATAATGCTGCAGCCAAGCTAATGGCTGAGTCGTCACATGATCTCAAAGTAAGTGATATGGCCATACTAATGCTGCAGCCAAGCGTAGACTGAATCAGCACCCGCTCTCGAAGTAAGTGATATGTGCGGATGAGAAAGCTGCAGCCAGGCTAATGGCTGAGTCAGCTCCCGATCTCAAAGTAAGTGATATGTGCGGATGAGAAAGCTGCAGCCAGGCTAATGGCTGAGTCAGCTCCCGATCTCAAAGTAAGTGATATGTGCGGATGATAATGCTGCAGCCAGGCTAATGGCTGAGTTAGCTCCCGATCTCAAAGTAAGTGATATGTGCGCATGATAATGCTGCAGCCAGGCTAATGGCTGAGTCAGCTCCCGATCTCAAAGTAAGTGATATGTGCGGATGATAATGCTGCAGCCAGGCTAATGGCTGAGTCAGCTCCCGATCTCAAAGTAAGTGATATGTGCGCATGATAATGCTGCAGCCAGGCTAATGGCTGAGTCAGCTCCCGATCTCAAAGTAAGTGATATGTGCGGATGATAATGCTGCAGCCAGGCTAATGGCTGAGTCAGCTCCCGATCTCAAAGTAAGTGATATGTGCGGATGATAATGCTGCAGCCAGGCTAATGGCTGAGTCAGCTCCCGATCTCAAAGTAAGTGATATGTGCGGATGATAATGCTGCAGCCAGGCTAATGGCTGAGTTAGCTCCCGATCTCAAAGTAAGTGATATGTGCGCATGATAATGCTGCAGCCAAGCTAATGGCTGAGTCAGCTCCCGATCTCAAAGTAAGTGATATGTGCGCATGATAATGCTGCAGCCAAGCTAATGGCTGAGTCAGCTCCCGATCTCAAAGTAAGTGATATGTGCGCATGATAATGCTGCAGCCAAGCTAATGGCTGAGTTAGCAATGGAATAAGAAAAACAAAAAACATCAACAAAATTTCATACAATAATGATTATTTAAACATATAAAAAACAGTGAAAGAATTTTTAAAATGCCCATAGCTAAACAACTCCCTTTTCCCCCCTCTCAAAGGATAACAATTATTATATGTACACAGACTATATCAAGAAATCAAATAATGTATACATACCTGTATATGCCATTTCCAGTTCTTTGAAGAAGTTGCGATACAAGACCCAAGAGTTCCGGAATTGTGTGTTAAGGCCTCCCTACCACAGCCGTACCAGGTCCTGGGGACATGTCTACAGAGGTATGTACTATGTTGTACCACAGCCGTACCAGGTCCTGGGGACATGTCTACAGAGGTATGTACTATGTTGTACCACAGTCATACCAGGTCCTGGGAACATGTCTACAGAGGTATGTACTATGTTGTACCACAGCCGTACCAGGTCCTGGGGACATGTCTACAAAGGTATGTACTATGTTGTACCACAGCCGTACCAGGTCATGGGAACATGTCTACAGAGGTATGTACTATGTTGTACCATAGCCGTACCAGGTCCTGGGGACATGTCTACAGAGGTATGTACTATGTTGTACCATAGCCGTACCAGGTCCTGGGAACATGTCTACAGAGGTATGTACTATGTTGTACCACAGCCGTACCAGGTCCTGGGGACATGTCTACAGAGGTATGTACAATGTTGTACCACAGCCATACCAGGTCCTGGGGACATGTCTACAGAGGTATGTACTATGTTGTACCACAGCCGTACCAGGTCCTGTGGACATGTCTACAGAGGTATGTACTATGTTGTACCACAGTCATACCAGGTTCTGGGAACATGTCTACAGAGGTATGTACTATGTTGTACCACAGCTGTACCAGGTCATGGGAACATGTCTACAGAGGTATGTACTATGTTGTACCACAGCCATACCAGGTCCTGGGGACATGTCTACAGAGGTATGTACTATGTTGTACCACAGCCGTACCAGGTCCTGGGAACATGTCTATAGAGGTATGTACTATGTTGTACCACAGCCATACTAGGTCCTGGGGGTCCTCAATCATGTTATATTTCAGAATCTGTGGTCTTGTGACGGCATATTCACGCTATATTTCAGAATCTATGGTCTTGTGACGTTCATGCTATATTTCAGAATATGTGGTCTTGTGACAGCACATTCACGCTATATTTCAGAAACTATTGTCTTGTGACATTCATGCTATATTTCAGAATCTATGGTCTTGTGACGTTCATGCTACATTTCAGAATCTATGGTCTTGTGATGTTCACACTATATTTCAGATTCTATTGTCTTGTGATGTTCATGCTATATTTCAGAATCTGTAGTCTTGTGACAGCACATTCATCTATATTTCAGAATCTATGGTCTTGTGACAGCACATTCACGCTATATTTCAGAATATGTAGTCTTGTGACAGCACATTCACTCTATATTTCAGAATATATGGTCTTGTGACAGCACATTCACGCTATATTTCAGAATATGTAGTCTTGTGACAGCACATTCACTCTATATTTCAGAATATATGGTCTTGTGACAGCACATTCACGCTATATTTCAGAAACTATGGTCTTGTGACAGCACATTCACGCTATATTACAGAATCTGTAGTCTTGTGACAGCACATTCACGCTTTATTTCAGAAACTATGGTCTTGTGACGTTCACGCTATTTTTCAGAAACTATGGTCTTGGTGATACTACGTTCACGCTATATTTCAGAAACTATGGTCTTGGTGATACTACGTTCATGCTATATTTCAGAAACTATGGTCTTGGTGATACTACGGTCATGCTATATTTCAGAAACTATGGTCTTGGTGATACTACGTTCATGCTATATTTCAGAAACTATGGTCTTGGTGATACTACGTTCATGCTATATTTCAGAAACTATGGTCTTGGTGATACTACGTTCATGCTATATTTCAGAAACTATGGTCTTGGTGATACTACGTTCACGCTATATTTCAGAAACTATGGTCTTGTGACGTTCACGCTATATTTCAGAAACTATGGTCTTGGTGATACTACGTTCACGCTATATTTCAGAAACTATGGTCTTGGTGATACTACGTTCACGCTATATTTCAGAAACTATGGTCTTGGTGATACTACGTTCACGCTATATTTCAGAAACTATGGTCTTGTGATGTTCATGCTATATTTCAGAAACTATGGTCTTGGTGATACTACGTTCAAAGTGGATAAGAAGTTGATATCCAATCAGAAGACAGAATTTACTCTTACTGTTGGAAAAAGAGCATGTACTGTAAGTGTGTAGTTCTTCTGACATCCATTCATTGTATGCAGCACTGTTATATGTGCAGCCATCTTGAATGCTGGGTCAACTTATAAGGGCAGCCTTGACACTGATCCTGGTGGCGATCACTCACTAAGAAAGAATACCCCAGCACAAAGTACAATATTTAGGCTAGAATGCACTCTGCCGGTACGTGACAATTCTAGGACTATGTGTGTTGTGCATTGATAGATTTACTTGCTATGTTCTTCCTAATTAAGTAGAGAGTATGGAAAAGAAGTGTGTGTGTTTTACGTTTATTTATCGTCGCTACTGGTTGCCCATATGAGCGACGCCTCCTGAAGAGATTAGTTATTTTAGATTTTGGAGGATAGTGCATGATACAGACAGAGACCCATTCCAGAGTATCCTCTGGTTCTTTTACGTGCACGGTGTAAAGCACCGACACGAGACCTCGGTTTAACGTCCCATCTGAAAGACTGTTAATTTTATTAGGGTCAGACGGGGGATCGAACCTGCGATCCCTGGATTACCAGTCCAGCGTGTTACCACTGGACTACAGATCCGTCTGTGTGGAAAAGAAGCAGTCAACAAGTGGTAATTATAGTTAACCCTCTTGTTTATTGTGCTGAATGAACACTTATACAGTCAAATCTAGCGTGACGAGATACACCCTTAGGGTGGTGGCCTTGTATCTTCATCTTGTGTATTTGATCATTATACAGTCAAATCTAGCGTGACGAGATATATCCTTAGCGTGGTAGCCTTGTATCTTCATCTTGTGTATTTGATCATTATACAGTAAAATCTAGCGTGACGAGATACACCCTTAGCGTGGTGGCCTTGTATCTTCATCTTGTGTATTTGATCATTATACAGTCAAATCTAGCGTGACGAGATACACCCTTAGGGTGGTGGCCTTGTATCTTCATCTTGTGTATTTGATCATTATACAGTCAAATCTAGCGTGACGAGATACACCCTTAGGGTGGTGGCCTTATATCTTCATCTTGTGTATTTGATCATTATACCGTCAACTCTAGCGTGACGAGATACACCCTTAGCGTGGTGGCCTTGTATCTTCATCTTGTGTATTTGATCATTATACAGTCAAATCTAGCGTGACGAGATATACCCTTAGGGTGGTGGCCTTGTATCTTCATCTTGTGTATTTGATCATTATACAGTCAAATCTAGCGTGACGAGATACACCCTTATGATGGTGGCCTTGTATCTTCATCTTGTGTATTTGATCATTATACCGTCAACTCTAGCGTGACGAGATACACCCTTAGCGTGGTGGCCTTGTATCTTCATCTTGTGTATTTGATCATTATACAGTCAAATCTAGCGTGACGAGATACACCCTTAGGGTGGTGGCCTTGTATCTTCACCTTGTGTATTTGATCATTATACAGTCAAATCTAGCGTGACGAGATACACCATTAGCGTGGTGGCCTTGTATCTTCACCTTGTGTATTTGATCATTATACAGTCAAATCTAGCGTGACGAGATACACCCTTAGGGTGGTGGCCTTGTATCTTCATCTTGTGTATTTGATCATTATACAGTCAAATCTAGCGTGACGAGATACACCCTTAGGGTGGTGGCCTTGTATCTTCATCTTGTGTATTTGATCATTATACAGTCAAATCTAGCGTGACGAAATACACCCTTAGGGTGGTGGCCTTGTATCTTCACCTTGTGTATTTGATCATTATACAGTCAAATCTAGCGTGACGAGATACACCCTTAGGGTGGTGGCCTTGTATCTTCATCTTGTGTATTTGATCATTATATAGTCAATAGCTGCCTTTAAAGAATGTTGGTACAATTCAATGGATTTTTTGTTTGCCTTCAAGGGTGGTCACGTTGGACTGGTAATCCAGGGATCGCAGGTTCGATCCCCTGTCGGACTCTAATAAAATTAAAAAAATTTCAGATGGGACTTTAAACCAAGGTCTCGTATTGGTGACTTTACACCGCGCACGTAAAAGAACAAGAGGAGACTGGAATGGGTCTCTGTCTGTATTATTGCAAAATCTAAAATGACTAATCTCTTCTGGAGGCGTCGCTCATATGGGCAACCGGTAGCGACGATAAATAAATGTAAAAACACACAAGGGGGTCATTTCTCATGCATGATTTGATGCGTGTTATTGCCATGTTTGATTTAATGCGTGTTATTGCCATGTTTGATTTAATGCGTGTTATTGCCATGTTTGATTTAATGCGTGTTATTGCCATGTTTGAATTAATTTGTGTTATTGCCATGTTTGAATTAATGCGTGTTATTGCCATGTTTGAATTAATGCGTGTTATTGCAATGTTTGAATTAATGCGTGTTATTGCCATGTTTGATTTAATGCGTGTTATTGCCATGTTTGAATTAATGCGTGTTATTGCCATGTTTGAATTAATGCGTGTTATTGCCATGTTTGAATTAATGCGTGTTATTGCCATGTTTGATTTAATGCATGTTATTGCCATGTTTGAATTAATGCGTGTTATTGCCATGTTTGATTTGATGCGTGTTATTGCCATGTTTGAATTAATGCGTGTTATTGTCATGTTTGAATTAATGCGTGTTATTGCCATGTTTGATTTAATGCGTGTTATTGCCATGCTTGAATTAATGCGTGTTATTGCCATGTTTGAATTAATGCGTGTTATTGCCATGTTTGAATTAATGCGTGTTATTGCCATGTTTGATTTAATGCGTGTTATTGCCATGTTTGAATTAATGCGTGTTATTGCCATGTTTGAATTAATGCGTGTTATTGCCATGTTTGAATTAATGCGTGTTATTGCCATGTTTGAATTAATGCGTGTTATTGCCATGTTTGATTTGATGCGTGTTATTGCCATGTTTGAATTAATGCGTGTTATTTTCATGTTTGAATTAATGCGTGTTATTGCCATGTTTGATTTAATGCGTGTTATTGCCATGCTTGAATTAATGCGTGTTATTGCCATGTTTGAATTAATGCGTGTTATTGCCATGTTTGAATTAATGCGTGTTATTGCCATGTTTGATTTAATGCGTGTTATTGCCATGTTTGAATTAATGCGTGTTATTGCCATGTTTGAATTAATGCGTGTTATTGCCATGTTTGAATTAATGCGTGTTATTGCCATGGATGATTTGATGGTCTACAGGTTGTATGTAAGAACAAACGAGAAGCGAAACAGCGAGCAGCACAAGCCATGTTACAACAGCTACATCCACTCCTGAAAAATTGGGCGGCTATTCTCAGACTATACAGTAAGAATACAGAGGTCGGATTCAATGAAAGGGTAGGTGGTTTAGCAAGATATCGTGTTATACAGGGATATATAATGGCATAAGAAAATATCAAATGCAAATATTCTGGGGGTAGCGTGTGTGTTTGTTTATTATAGTGTCACTCCTACTGAAATGGAAAGCCATTTCTGACTTATGAGACACCTCTATGAACATCAGTAGTTCCTCAATCCTATCCTTGCATTCCTGTTTTTGCATTGGGTTTAGAACGTTCCTTTTTTTGCATTGTGTTTATAACTTTCCTGTTTTTGCATTGTGTTTGGAACGTTACTTTTTTTGCATTGTGATTAGAACATTCCTGTGTTGGCATTGTGGTTAGAACATTCCTGTGTTGGCATTGTGTTTAGAACATTCCTGTTCTGGAATTGTGTTTAGAACATTCCTGTTCTGGCATTGTGATTAGAACATTCCTGTGTTGGCATTGTGCTTAGAACATTCCTGTTCTGGCATTGTGCTTAGAACATTCCTGTGTGGGCATTGTGTTTAGAACATTCCTGTTTTTGTATTGTGCTTAGAACTTTTCTGTTCTGGCATTGTGTTTAGAACATTCCTGTTTTTGTAATGTGTTTAGAACTTTCCTGTTCTGGCATTGTGTTTAGAATGTTCCTGTTTTTGCATTGTGTTTAGCACTTTCCTATTTTTGCATTGTGTTTAGAACTTTCCTGTTTTTGCATTGTGTTTAGAACATTCCTGTGTTGGCATTGTGTTTAGAACGTTCCTGGTTTTTTTGCATTGTGTTTAGAACATTCCTGTATTTTTTGCATTGTGTTTAGAACAGTCATGTTCTGGCATTGTGTTTAGAACATTCCTGTATGGCATGGTGTTTAGAACATCATGTGTTGGCATTGTTTAGAACATTCCTGTTTTTGTATTGTGTTTAGAACATCCCTGTCTGGGATGGTGATTAGAACATTCCTGTGTCGGTATTGTGTTTAGAACATTCCTGTTTTTGTAATGTGTTTAGAACATGCATGTGTTGGCATTGTGTTTAGAATATTCATTTTCTGGCATTGTGTTTAGAACATTCCTATGTTGGCATTGTGTTTAGAACTTCCCTGTTTTGCATTGTGTTTAGAACATTCATGTTCTGGCATTGTGTTTAGAACATCCCTGTTCTGGCATGGCGATTAGAACATTCCCGTGTTGGCATTGTGTTTAGAACATTCATGTTTTGTAATGTGTTTAGAACATGCCTGATGTGACATTGTGTTTAGAACATGCATGGTCTGGCATTGTGTTTAGAACATTCATGTGTTTGTGTTGTGTTTAGAACTTTTCTGTTCTGTCATTGTGTTTAGAACATTCCTGTTTTTGCATTGTGTTTAGAACTTTCCTGTTTTTGCATTGCGTTTAGAACATTCCTGTTTTTGTATTGTGTTTAGAATGCTATAGTGGTAGATTATGGGGGTACTTCACAAAGTATTTCTATTGTCCATAAAACAACAACTATATTCGTATATCATGTCTTATTTTCACATGGTCACAAGAACATTCCTGATTTTGCATTAATTACTGATGTCACAGAATATTGACACACCAAAATAATGAGCTTGGGGTCATTTTCCCCCCACCCTCGCAACTACTTCATATTGCAATTGCACGCGTGATTTTTGTTCTTGATCATTTCAGTGTATGATTCCTATTACACACGAGGGTTTTCAAGACAGGCGAGTTAAGCATATTAAATTCGAAT
This sequence comes from Archivesica marissinica, assembly GCA_014843695.1. NCBI lineage: Eukaryota > Metazoa > Mollusca > Bivalvia > Venerida > Vesicomyidae > Archivesica > Archivesica marissinica. The sequence goes on along the minus strand of CM026403.1, from coordinate 67,923,946 downwards.
ATTTACTAGAGTTTTATTCTCTGTGAACTTTTTGATACGTGGAAACCCCACATGCACATGCGCAAACTGTTTAAAAGTTTAAACTTTATTAGGAGGCCCAATAAGTGGGGAAATTAAGAATGAAATATTATGGAAAATGTAAAAGACGAGAGATCTAGTGCACTGTACATGTCTATAATCTGCTGAAAAGTGTATGCTTTACAATTACTATTTACCCATTATTTAACCCATTTCATTCTAGATATATTTAAAGAGTTTTGCAAACAACATAGATCCAGATAAGCCACATCGTGACGCTGCGTGCTGATCAGGATCTATGTTGTTTGCTACATAACCAAGTGTCTTAGCAAGATCATCTCAATAGCAAACAGCATAGAGCCTGATCAGACGACACATTCCGTGTCTTTGCAAAGACCGTTTGAACGGTATCCAGAATGAAATGGGTTAATCAATACGAAATTACACACATTAAATGTTATTGTTTTTTGGGATTTTCTTGAGTACATTTTTTACTTTTCATGTCATTATAATGTTAAATTACATGCATGCACACATCACACGCACGCATGCAATGTCAAACTACACACACACACCACACGCACACATGCAATGTCAAACTACACACACACACACCACACGCATGCATGCAATGTCAAACTACACACACACCACACGCACGCATGCAATGTCAAACTACACACACACCACACGCACGCATGCAATGTCAAACTACACACACCACACGCACGCATGCAATGTCAAACTACACACGCATGCATGCAATGTCAAACTACACACCACACGCACGCATGCAATGTCAAACTACACACACACCACACGCAGTCATGCAATGTCAAACTACACACGCACACCACACACCATACACCACACCACACACACCACACACACACCCACACCTCCACACCACACACACACCACACCACACACCACACGCACACACCACACCACACACCACACTACACACCACACCACACACCACACAACACACCACACCCACACACCACACCACACACCACACCACACACCACAACACACACCACACACACACCACACACACACACACACACACACCACACACACACACCACACACACACACCACACACACACACTACACACACACACCACACACACACACAAACCCACACACACACCACACACACCACACACACACACCACATACACACACCACACACATACCACACACACATCACACACACATCCCACACACACACACACCACACACACCACACCCACACACCACACACACACACACCACACACACAACCCACACACACCACACACACATCACCACACGCACATACCACACACACACACCACACGCACACACCACACGCACACACCACCACACACACCACACACACACCACACACACCACACAACACACACACCACACACACACACACCACACCACATACACACACACACACCACACACACACACCACACACACACACCACACACACACCACACACACACACACACACACACACCACACACACACACAAACCACACACACACACACACACACACCACACACACACTACACCACACACACACACACACATCACACATACACACACACCACACACACACAACCCACACACACCACACACGCATATACTACACACACACACCACACACACACACCACACCACACACCACACACACACACCACACCACACATACCACACACACACACCACACACACCACACAACACACACACACCACACACACACACACCACACCACAACACACCACACCACACACACACACCACACCACACACACACACACATGCAATGTCAAACTACACACACCACACCACACCACATACCACACATGCAATGTCAAACTACACACACCACACCACACACACACACCACACACACACACCACACACACCACATCACACACCACACCACACACCACATCACACACCACCACACCACACACACACCACACACACACACACACACACACCACACCCACACCACACACAACACATAACGGGTCACCTATGTGTACACTGTATGAGTGAGAGCGGGTCACCTATGTGTACACTGTATGAGTGAGGGTGGGTCATCTATGTGTACACCATATGAGTGAGGGCGGGTCACCTATGTGTACACTGTATGAGTGAGGGTTGTCACCTATGTGTACACTGTATGAGTGAGGGCGGTCACCTATGTGTACACTGTATGAATGAGTGCGGGTCACCTATGTGTACACTGTATGAGTGAGGACTGGTCACCTATGTGTACACTGTATGAGTGAGGGCGGTCACCTATGTGTACACTGTATGAGTGAGGGTGGGTCACCTATGTGTACACTATATGAGTGAGGGCGGGTCACCTATGTGTACACTGTATGACTGAGGAATGGTCACATATGTGTACACTGTATGAGTGAGGGCGGTCACCTATGTGTACACTGTATGAGTGAAGGCGGTCACCTATGTGTACACTGTATGAATGAGGGTGGTCACCTATGTGTACACTGTATGAGTGAGGGCGGGTCACCTATGTGTACACTGTATGAGTGAGGGCGGTCACCTATGTGTACACTGTATGAATGAGGGTGGGTCACCTATGTGTACATTGTATGAGTGAGGGTAGTCACCTATGTGTACATTGTATGAGTGAGGGCAGTCACCTATGTGTACACTGTATGAGTGAGGGTGGTCACCTATGTGTACACTGTATGAATGAGGGTGGGTCACCTATGTGTACACTGTATGAATGAGGGTGGGTCACCTATGTGTACACTGTATGAGTGAGGGTGGTCACATATGTGTACACTGTATGAGTGAGGGTGGTCACCTATGTGTACACTGTATGAGTGAAGGCAGTCACCTATGTGTACACTGTATGAGTGAGGGCAGTCACCTATGTGTACACTGTATGAGTGAGGGCGGTCACCTATGTGTACACTGTATGAATGAGGGCGGTCACCTCTATGTACACTGTATGAGTGAGGGCGGGTCACCTATGTGTACACTGTATGAGTGAGGGCGGTCACCTATGTGTACACTATATGAGTGAGGGTAGTCACCTATGTATACACTGTATGAGTGAGGGCGGTCACCTATGTGTACACTGTATGAGTGAGGGGTCACCTATGTGTACACTGTATGAGTGAGGTGGTCACCTATGTGTACACTGTATGAGTGAGGGCGGTCACCTATGTGTACACTGTATGAGTGAGGGCGGTCACCTATGTGTACACTGTATGAGTGAGGGCGGTCACCTATGTGTACACTGTATGAGTGAGGGGGGTCACCTATGTGTACACTGTATGAATGAGGGCGGTCACCTATGTGTACACTGTATGAATGAGGGCGGTCACCTATGTGTACACTGTATGAATGAGGGCGGTCACCTATGTGTACACTGTATGAATGAGGGCGGTCACCTATGTGTACACTGTATGAATGAGGGTGGTCACCTATGTGTACACTGTATGAGTGAGGGCGGGTCACCTATGTGTACACTGTATGAGTGAGGGCGGGTCACCTATGTGTACACTGTATGAGTGAGGGCGGTCACCTATGTGTACACTGTATGAGTGAGGGCGGTCACCTATGTGTACACTGTATGAGTGAGGGCGGGTCACCTATGTGTACACTGTATGAGTGAGGGCGGTCACCTATGTGTACACTGTATGAGTGAGGGCGGTCACCTATGTGTACACTGTATGAGTGAGGGCGGTCACCTATGTGTACACTGTATGAGTGAGGGCGGTCACCTATGTGTACACTGTATGAGTGAGGGCGGTCACCTATGTGTACACTGTATGAGTGAGGGCGGTCACCTATGTGTACACTGTATGAGTGAGGGCAGTCACCTATGTGTACACTGTATGAGTGAGGGTGGTCACCTATGTGTACACTGTATGAGTGAGGGGGTCACCTATGTGTACACTGTATGAGTGAGGGTGGGTCACCTATGTGTACACTGTATGAGTGAGGGCGGTCACCTATGTGTACACTGTATGAGTGAGGGCGGGTCACCTATGTGTACACTGTATGAATGAGTGCGGTCACCTATGTGTACACTGTATGAATGAGGGCGGTCACCTATGTGTACACTGTATGAATGAGGGCGGTCACATATGTGTACACTGTATGAATGAGGGCGGTCACCTATGTGTACACTGTATGAGTGAGTGTGGGTCACCTATGTGTACACTGTATGAATGAGGGTGGGTCACCTATGTGTACACTGTATGAGTGAGGGCGGGTCACCTATGTGTACACTGTATGAATGAGTGCGGTCACCTATGTGTACACTGTATGAATGAGGGCGGTCACCTATGTGTACACTGTATGAGTGAGGGCGGGTCACCTATGTGTACACTGTATGAGTGAGGGCGGGTCACCTATGTGTACACTGTATGAGTGAGGGCGGGTCACCTATGTGTACACTGTATGAATGAGTGCGGTCACCTATGTGTACACTGTATGAATGAGGGCGGTCACCTATGTGTACACTGTATGAATGAGGGCGGTCACATATGTGTACACTGTATGAATGAGGGCGGTCACCTATGTGTACACTGTATGAATGAGGGCGGTCACCTATGTGTACACTGTATGAGTGAGGGTGGGTCACCTATGTGTACACTGTATGAGTGAGGGCGGTCACCTATGTGTACACTGTATGAATGAGGGCGGTCACCTCTATGTACACTGTATGAGTGAGGGCGGGTCACCTATGTGTACACTGTATGAGTGAGGGCGGTCACCTATGTGTACACTATATGAGTGAGGGTAGTCACCTATGTATACACTGTATGAGTGAGGGCGGGTCACCTATGTGTACACTGTATGAGTGAGGGTAGTCACCTATGTGTACACTGTATGAGTGAGGAATGGTCACCTATGTGTACACTGTATGAGTGAGGGCGGTCACCTATGTGTACACTGTATGAGTGAGGACTGGTCACCTATGTGTACACTGTATGAGTGAAGGCGGTCACCTCTGTGTACACTGTATGAGTGAGGGCGGGTCACCTATGTGTACACTGTATGAATGAGGGCGGTCACCTATGTGTACACTCTATGAATGAGGGCGGTCACATATGTGTACACTGTATGAATGAGGGCGGTCACCTATGTGTACACTGTATGAGTGAAGGCGGTCACCTCTGTGTACACTGTATTAGTGAGGGCGGGTCACCTATGTGTACACTGTATGAATGAGGGCGGTCACCTATGTGTACACTCTATGAATGAGGGCGGTCACATATGTGTACACTGTATGAATGAGGGCGGGTCACCTCTATGTACACTGTATGAATGAGGGCGGTCACCTATGTGTACACTCTATGAATGAGGGCGGTCACATATGTGTACACTGTATGAATGAGGGCGGTCACCTATGTGTACACTGTATGAGTGAGGGTGTCACCTATGTGTACACTGTATGATGAGGGGGTCACCTATGTGTACACTGTATGAGTGAGGGTGGGTCACCTATGTGTACACTGTATGAGTGAGGGCGGGTCACCTATGTGTACACTGTATGAGTGAGGGCGGGTCACCTATGTGTACACTGTATGAGTGAGGGCGGTCACCTATGTGTACACTGTATGAGTGAGGGCGGTCACCTATGTGTACACTGTATGAGTGAGGGCGGTCACCTATGTGTACACTGTATGAGTGAGGGCGGTCACCTATGTGTACACTGTATGAGTGAGGGCGGTCACCTATGTGTACACTGTATGAGTGAGGGCAGTCACCTATGTGTACACTGTATGAGTGAGGGTGGTCACCTATGTGTACACTGTATGAGTGAGGGCGGTCACCTATGTGTACACTGTATGAGTGAGGGCAGTCACCTATGTGTACACTGTATGAGTGAGGGCAGTCACCTATGTGTACACTGTATGAGTGAGGGCGGGTCACCTATGTGTACACTGTATGAGTGAGGGGGTCACCTATGTGTACACTGTATGAGTGAGGGTGGTCACCTATGTGTACACTGTATGAGTGAGGGCGGTCACCTATGTGTACACTGTATGAGTGAGGGCGGGTCACCTATGTGTACACTGTATGAATGAGTGCGGTCACCTATGTGTACACTGTATGAATGAGGGCGGTCACCTATGTGTACACTGTATGAATGAGGGCGGTCACCTATGTGTACACTGTATGAATGAGGGCGGTCACCTATGTGTACACTGTATGAGTGAGTGTGGGTCACCTATGTGTACACTGTATGAATGAGGGTGGGTCACCTATGTGTACACTGTATGAGTGAGGGCAGGTCACCTATGTGTACACTGTATGAGTGAGGGCGGGTCACCTATGTGTACACTGTATGAGTGAGGGCGGGTCACCTATGTGTACACTGTATGAATGAGTGCGGTCACCTATGTGTACACTGTATGAATGAGGGCGGTCACCTATGTGTACACTGTATGAGTGAGGGCGGGTCACCTATGTGTACACTGTATGAGTGAGGGCGGGTCACCTATGTGTACACTGTATGAATGAGTGCGGTCACCTATGTGTACACTGTATGAATGAGGGCGGTCACCTATGTGTACACTGTATGAATGAGGGCGGTCACATATGTGTACACTGTATGAATGAGGGCGGTCACCTATGTGTACACTGTATGAATGAGGGCGGTCACCTATGTGTACACTGTATGAGTGAGGGTGGGTCACCTATGTGTACACTATATGAGTGAGGGCGGGTCACCTATGTGTACACTGTATGAGTGAGGAATGGTCACCTACGTGTACACTGTATGAATGAGGGCGGTAACCTATGTGTACACTGTATGAGTGAGGGCGGTCACCTATGTGTACACTGTATGAGTGAAGGCGGTCACCTATGTGTACACTGTATGAATGAGGGTGGTCACATATGTGTACACTGTATTAGTGAGGGTGGTCACCTATGTGTACACTGTATGAGTGAGGGCGGGTCACCTGTATGTACACTGTATGAGTGAGGGTGGGTCACCTATGTGTACACTATATGAGTGAGGGCGGGTCACCTATGTGTACACTGTATGAGTGAGGAATGGTCACCTATGTGTACACTGTATGAGTGAGGGTGGGTCATCTATGTGTACACCATATGAGTGAGGGCGGGTCGCCTATGTGTACACTGTATGAGTGAGGGTTGTCACCTATGTGTACACTGTATGAGTGAGGGTGGTCACCTATGTGTACACTGTATGAATGAGTGCGGGTCACCTATGTGTACACTGTATGAGTGAGGACTGGTCACCTATGTGTACACTGTATGAGTGAGGGCGGTCACCTATGTGTACACTGTATGAGTGAGGGTGGGTCACCTATGTGTACACTATATGAGTGAGGGCGGGTCACCTATGTGTACACTGTATGACTGAGGAATGGTCACCTATGTGTACACTGTATGAGTGAGGGCGGTCACCTATGTGTACACTGTATGAGTGAAGGCGGTCACCTATGTGTACACTGTATGAATGAGGGTGGTCACCTATGTGTACACTGTATGAGTGAGGGCGGGTCACCTATGTGTACACTGTATGAGTGAGGGCGGGCACCTATGTGTACACTGTATGAATGAGGGTGGGTCACCTATGTGTACATTGTATGAGTGAGGGTAGTCACCTATGTGTACATTGTATGAGTGAGGGCAGTCACCTATGTGTACACTGTATGAGTGAGGGTGGTCACCTATGTGTACACTGTATGAATGAGGGTGGGTCACCTATGTGTACACTGTATGAATGAGGGTGGGTCACCTATGTGTACACTGTATGAGTGAGGGTGGTCACATATGTGTACACTGTATGAGTGAGGGTGGTCACCTATGTGTACACTGTATGAGTGAAGGCAGTCACCTATGTGTACACTGTATGAGTGAGGGCAGTCACCTATGTGTACACTGTATGAGTGAGGGCGGTCACATATGTGTACACTGTATGAATGAGGGCGGTCACCTCTATGTACACTGTATGAGTGAGGGCGGGTCACCTATGTGTACACTGTATGAGTGAGGGCAGTCACCTATGTGTACACTGTATGAGTGAGGGCGGTCACCTATGTGTACACTATATGAGTGAGGGTAGTCACCTATGTATACACTGTATGAGTGAGGGCGGGTCACCTATGTGTACACTGTATGAGTGAGGGCAGGTCACCTATGTGTACACTATATGAGTGAGGGTAGTCACCTATGTGTACACTGTATGAGTGAGGAATGGTCACCTATGTGTACACTGTATGAGTGATGGCGGTCACCTATGTGTACACTATATGAGTGAGGGTAGTCACCTATGTGTACACTGTATGAGTGAGGAATGGTCACCTATGTGTACACTGTATGAGTGAGGGCGGTCACCTATGTGTACACTGTATGAGTGAGGACTGGTCACCTATATGTACACTGTATGAGTGAAGGCGGTCACCTCTGTGTACACTGTATGAGTGAGGGCGGGTCACCTATGTGTACACTGTATGAATGAGTGCGGTCACCTATGTGTACACTGTATGAATGAGGGCGGTCACCTATGTGTACACTCTATGAATGAGGGCGGTCACATATGTGTACACTGTATGAATGAGGGCGGTCACCTATGTGTACACTGTATGAGTGAGGGTGGGTCACCTATGTGTACACTGTATGAATGAGGGTGGGTCACCTATGTGTACACTGTATGAGTGAGGGCAGGTCACCTATGTGTACACTGTATGAGTGAGGGCGGGTCACCTATGTGTACACTGTATGAGTGAGGGCGGTCACCTATGTGTACACTGTATGAGTGAGGGTGGGTCACCTATGTGCACACTGTATGAGTGAGGGCGGTCACCTATGTGTACACTGTATGAGTGAGGGTGGGTCACCTATGTGTACACTGTATGAGTGAGGGCGGTCACCTATGTGTACACTGTATGAGTGAGGAATGGTCACCTATGTGTACACTGTATGAGTGAGGGCGGTCACCTATGTGTACACTGTATGAGTGAGGGCGGGTCACCTATGTGTACACTGTATGAATGAGTGCGGTCACCTATGTGTACACTGTATGAATGAGGGCGGTCACCTATGTGTACACTGTATGAGAGGGGTCACTATTGTACACTGTATGAATGAGGGCGGTCACCTATGTGTACACTGTATGAGTGAGGTGGGTCACCTATGTGTACACTGTATGAATGAGGGCGGGTCACCTATGTGTACACTGTATGAGTGAGGGCAGGTCACCTATGTGTACACTGTATGAGTGAGGGCGGGTCACCTATGTGTACACTGTATGAGTGAGGGCGGGTCACCTATGTGTACACTGTATGAGTGAGGGCGGGTCACCTATGTGTACACTGTATGAGTGAGGCGGTCACCTATGTGTACACTGTATGATGAGGCGGTCACCTATGTGTACACTTAGATGAAATGGCGGTCACCTATGTGTACACTGTATGAGTGAGGGTGGGTCACCTATGTGTACACTATATGAGTGAGGGCGGGTCACCTATGTGTACACTGTATGAGTGAGGATGGTCACCTATGTGTACACTGTATGAGTGAGGGCGGTCACCTATGTGTACACTGTATGAATGAGGGTGGTCACCTATGTGTACACTGTATGAGTGAGGGTGGTCACCTATGTGTACACTGTATGAGTGAGGGCGGGTCACCTATGTGTACACTGTATGAGTGAGGGTGGGTCACCTATGTGTACACTATATGAGTGAGGGCGGGTCACCTATGTGTACACTGTATGAGTGAGGAATGGTCACCTATGTGTACACTGTATGAGTGAGGGCGGTCACCTATGTGTACACTGTATGAGTGAGGGCGGTCACCTATGTGTACACTGTATGAATGAGGGCGGTCACCTATGTGTACACTGTATGAGTGAGGGCGGTCACCTATGTGTACACTGTATGAGTGAGGGCGGTCACCTATGTGTACACTGTATGAATGAGGGTGGTCACCTATGTGTACACTGTATGAGTGAGGGCGGTCACCTATGTGTACACTGTATGAATGAGGGCGGTAACCTATGTGTACACTATATGAGTGCGGGCGGGTCACCTATGTGTACACTGTATGAGTGAGGGCGGTCACCTATGTGTACACTGTATGAATGAGGGTGGGTCACCTATGTGTACATTGTATGAGTGAGGGTAGTCACCTATGTGTACACTGTATGAGTGAGGGGGGTCACCTATGTGTACACTGTATGAGTGAGGGCGGTCACCTATGTGTACACTGTATGAGTGAGGGTAGTCACCTATGTGTACACTGTATGAGTGAGGGCAGTCACCTATGTGTACACTGTATGAGTGAGGGCAGTCACCTATGTGTACACTGTATGAGTGAGGGCAGTCACCTATGTGTGCACTGTATGAATGAGGGTGGGTCACCTATGTGTACACTGTATCAGTGAGGGCGGTTCACCTATGTGTACACTGTATGAGTGAGGGCAGTCACCTATGTGTACACTGTATGAGTGAGGGCAGTCACCTATGTGTACACTGTATGAGTGAGGGCAGTCACCTATGTGTACACTGTATGAGTGAGGGTAGTCACCTATGTGTACACTGTATGAGTGAGGGTAGTCACCTATGTGTACACTGTATGAGTGAGGAATGGTCACCTATGTGTACACTGTATGAGTGATGGCGGTCACCTATGTGTACACTATATGAGTGAGGGTAGTCACCTATGTGTACACTGTATGAGTGAGGAATGGTCACCTATGTGTACACTGTATGAGTGAGGGCGGTCACCTATGTGTACACTGTATGAGTGAGGACTGGTCACCTATATGTACACTGTATGAGTGAAGGCGGTCACCTCTGTGTACACTGTATGAGTGAGGGCGGGTCACCTATGTGTACACTGTATGAATGAGTGCGGTCACCTATGTGTACACTGTATGAATGAGGGCGGTCACCTATGTGTACACTCTATGAATGAGGGCGGTCACATATGTGTACACTGTATGAATGAGGGCGGTCACCTATGTGTACACTGTATGAGTGAGGGTGGGTCACCTATGTGTACACTGTATGAATGAGGTTGGGTCACCTATGTGTACACTGTATGAGTGAGGGCAGGTCACCTATGTGTACACTGTATGAGTGAGGGCGGGTCACCTATGTGTACACTGTATGAGTGAGGGTGGGTCACCTATGTGTACACTGTATGAGTGAGGGCGGTCACCTATGTGTACACTGTATGAGTGAGGAATGGTCACCTATGTGTACACTGTATGAGTGAGGGCGGTCACCTATGTGTACACTGTATGAGTGAGGGCGGGTCACCTATGTGTACACTGTAAGAATGAGTGCGGTCACCTATGTGTACACTGTATGAATGAGGGCGGTCACCTATGTGTACACTGTATGAATGAGGGCGGTCACATATGTGTACACTGTATGAATGAGGGCGGTCACCTATGTGTACACTGTATGAGTGAGTGTGGGTCACCTATGTGTACACTGTATGAATGAGGGTGGGTCACCTATGTGTACACTGTATGAGTGAGGGCAGGTCACCTATGTGTACACTGTATGAGTGAGGGCGGGTTACCTATGTGTACACTGTATGAGTGAGGGCGGGTCACCTATGTGTACACTGTATGAATGAGTGCGGTCACCTATGTGTACACTGTATGAATGAGGGCGGTCACCTATGTGTACACTGTATGAGTGAGGGCGGGTCACCTATGTGTACACTGTATGAGTGAGGGCGGGTCACCTATGTGTACACTGTATGAATGAGTGCGGTCACCTATGTGTACACTGTATGAATGAGGGCGGTCACCTATGTGTACACTGTATGAATGAGGGCGGTCACATATGTGTACACTGTATGAATGAGGGCGGTCACCTATGTGTACACTGTATGAATGAGGGCGGTCACCTATGTGTACACTGTATGAGTGAGGGTGGGTCACCTATGTGTACACTATATGAGTGAGGGCGGGTCACCTATGTGTACACTGTATGAGTGAGGAATGGTCACCTACGTGTACACTGTATGAGTGAGGGCGGTCACCTATGTGTACACTGTATGAATGAGGGTGGTCACCTATGTGTACACTGTATTAGTGAGGGTGGTCACCTATGTGTACACTGTATGAGTGAGGGCGGGTCACCTGTATGTACACTGTATGAGTGAGGGTGGGTCACCTATGTGTACACTATATGAGTGAGGGCGGGTCACCTATGTGTACACTGTATGAGTGAGGAATGGTCACCTATGTGTACACTGTATGAGTGAGGGCGGTCACCTATGTGTACACTGTATGAGTGAGGGCGGTCACCTATGTGTACACTGTATGAATGAGGGTGGTCACCTATGTGTACACTGTATGAGTGAGGGCGGTCACATATGTGTACACTGTATGAGTGAAGGCGGTCACCTATGTGTACACTGTATGAATGAGGGTGGTCACCTATGTGTACACTGTATGAGTGAGGACGGTCACCTATGTGTACACTGTATGAATGAGGGCGGTAACCTATGTGTACACTATATGAGTGCGGGCGGGTCACCTATGTGTACACTGTATGAGTGAGGGCGGTCACCTATGTGTACACTGTATGAATGAGGGTGGGTCACCTATGTGTACATTGTATGAGTGAGGGTAGTCACCTATGTGTACATTGTATGAGTGAGGGCGGGTCACCTATGTGTACACTGTATGAGTGAGGGCAGTCACCTATGTGTACACTGTATGAGTGAGGGTAGTCACCTATGTGTACACTGTATGAGTGAGGGCAGTCACCTATGTGTACACTGTATGAGTGAGGGCAGTCACCTATGTGTACACTGTATGAGTGAGGGCAGTCACCTATGTGTACACTGTATGAATGAGGGTGGGTCACCTATGTGTACACTGTATCAGTGAGGGCGGTTCACCTATGTGTACACTGTATGAGTGAGGGCAGTCACCTATGTGTACACTGTATGAGTGAGGGCAGTCACCTATGTGTACACTGTATGAGTGAGGGCAGTCACCTATGTGTACACTGTATGAGTGAGGGTAGTCACCTATGTGTACACTGTATGAGTGAGGGCAGTCACCTATGTGTACACTGTATGAGTGAGGGCAGTCACCTATGTGTACACTGTATGAATGAGGGCGGTCACCTCTATGTACACTGTATGAGTGAGGGCGGGTCACCTATGTGTACACTGTATGAGTGAGGAATGGTCACCTATGTGTACACTGTATGAGTGAGGGCGGTCACCTATGTGTACACTGTATGAGTGAGGGCGGTCACCTATGTGTACACTGTATGAGTGAGGACTGGTCACCTATGTGTACACTGTATGAGTGAAGGCGGTCACCTATGTGTACACTGTATGAGTGAGTGCGGTCACCTATGTGTACACTGTATGAATGAGGGCGGTCACCTATGTGTACACTGTATGAATGAGGGCGGTCACATATGTGTACACTGTATGAATGAGGGCGGTCACCTATGTGTACACTGTATGAGTGAGGGTGGGTCACCTATGTGTACACTATATGAGTGAGGGCGGTCACCTATGTGTACACTATATGAGTGAGGGTAAGCAGCTGTCTCACATAGGGTAAGCAGCTGTCACACATAGGGTAAGCAGCTGTCTCACATATGGTAAGCAGCTGTCTCACATAGGGTAAGCAGCTGTCACACATAGGGTAAGCAGCTGTCTCGCATAGTGTAAGCAGCTGTCACACATAGGGTAAGCAGCTGTCTCAAATAGTGTAAGCAGCTGTCACACATAGGGTAAGCAGCTGTCTCACATAGGGTAAGCAGCTGTCTCACATAGTGTAAGCAGCTGTCACACATAGGGTAAGCAGCTGTCTCACATAGGGTAAGCAGCTGTCTCACATAGTGTAAGCAGCTGTCACACATAGGGTAAGCAGCTGTCTCACATAGGGTAAGCAGCTGTCTCACATAGTGTAAGCAGCTGTCACACATAGGGTAAGCAGCTGTCTCACATAGGGTAAGCAGCTGTCTCACATAGTGTAAGCAGCTGTCACAGAGATTGTCCGACTACAACCCATGGGAAATTAAGAGGGAAAACAGACGATGAAAATTAGAGTATAGACAGTATGGGATATCTTTATTTCTATGTTATGTTTTCCAGTGAAATATAGAAATATAGAAGAAATACAATATGTTATTCCACTATTTGAAGTCTGGTTAATCTGGTTAGTGTGTAATCTGTTACATATCACAAAATAGCTGTCCAGCCTATGCAGAGGTATTAACTCTTAAAATGCTGAATTAATTGGAAAAATGTGCAAATAACATAGATCAGCCACAGTATAGCGCCACGATTGATTAGGATCTATGTTGATTGCTATTCACCACTATCCAAATAGCATAGAGCCTGTTAAGACACCGCCGATCTGGATCTATGTTGTTTGCTATTCACCACTATCCAAATAGCATAGAGCCTGTTAAGACACCGCCGATCTGGATCTATGTTGTTTGCTATTCACCACTATCCAAATAGCATAGAGCCTGTTAAGACACCGCCGATCTGGATCTATGTTGTTTGCTATTCACCACTATCCAAATAGCATAGAGCCTGTTAAGACACCGCCGATCTGGATCTATGTTGTTTGCTATTCACCACTATCCAAATAGCATAGAGCCTGTTAAGACACCGCCGATCTGGATCTATGTTGTTTGCTATTCACCACTATCCAAATAGCATAGAGCCTGTTAAGACACCGCCAATCTGGATCTATGTTGTTTGCTATTCACCACTATCCAAATAGCATAGAGCCTGTTAAGACACCGCCGATCTGGATCTATGTTGTTTGCTATTCACCACTATCCAAATAGCATAGAGCCTGTTAAGACACCGCCGATCTGGATCTATGTTGTTTGCTATTCACCACTATCCAAATAGCATAGAGCCTGTTAAGACACCGCCGATCTGGATCTATGTTGTTTGTGAAAGCAATACATGTAATACTGAATACATGCAGCGGAAAAATAGTAAGTAGAGAAAATGTAAAATTTGATAAATCTCCATATAAATGTTTTATCATTTATCATTGCATACATTTGTTTTACAGACACCACTAACTTTTATAGAAAGCACTATCTTTTTTGCTAAAATTGATCAAGCTGGTTCATTCTCTTGTTTTTACAGAAACAGTTGGACGGCAAGTCGACATCAACTATGACAGAAACCAAGACATTAGACTTGTGATGGCAACTTATATCATAGTCTCTTGTCATATCTCCATTCCAATTGGCATTTATTCTAAGTCCCTGTTCTCTACAACAGTCAACACGAATGATCATTTCAGTATTGCCTTAATTCTCTGTATTTTCAATTTGTGTATTAGATTGTATTAAAAAGAGCAATTAGATTGTATTAAAAAGAGAAATTAGACAGCTCAATGATCTCCCAATCTCCCTAGCCATGTATGTAGAAGTGAGAAAGCTCAAGAATACAGCGTGTCTCGAGTCCCCCTCTAGCTGGATCCCTGTAGGGAGAAATGGTATGTTCAGGGAGACAGCTTCTCTCGAGTCCCCCTCTAGCTGGATTCCCCCCCTCTAGCCGGATCCCTGTAGGGAGAAATGGTATGTTCAGGGAGACAGCTTCTCTCGAGTCCCCCTCTAGCTGGATTCCCCCCCTCTAGCCGGATCCCTGTAGGGAGAAATGGTATGTTCAGGGAGACAGCTTCTCTCGAGTCCCCCTCTAGCTGGATCCCTGTAGGGAGAAATGGTATGCTCAGGGAGACAGCTTCTCTCGAGTCCCCCTCTAGCTGAATCCCTGTAGGGAGAAATGGTATATTCAGGGAGACAGCTTCTCTCGAGTCCCCCCATAGCTGGATCCCTGTAGGGAGAAATGGTATGTTCAGGGAGACAGTGTGTCTCGAGTCCCCCTCAGAGCTGGATCCCTGTAGGGAGAAATGGTATGCTCAGGGAGACAGCTTCTCTCGAGTCCCCCTCTAGCTGGATCCCTGTAGGGAGAAATGGTATGTTCAGGGAGCCAGCTTCTCTCGAGTCCCCCTCTAGCTGGATCCCTGTAGGCAGAAATGGTATGTTCAGGGAGACAGCGTGTCTCGAGTCCCCCTCTAGCTGGATCCCTGTAGGGAGAAATGGTATGTTCAGGGAGACAGCTTCTCTCGAGTCCCCCTCTAGCTGGATCCCTGTAGGGAGAAATGGTATGGTCAGGGAGACAGCTTCTCTCGAGTCCCCCTCTAGCTGGATCCCTGTAGGGAGAAATGGTATGTTCAGGGAGACAGCTTCTCTCGAGTCCCCCTCTAGCTGGATCCCTGTAGGGAGAAATGGTATGTTCAGGGAGACAGCTTCGCTCGAGTCCCCCTCTAGCTGGATCCCTGTAGGGAGAAATGGTATGCTCAGGGAGACAGCTTCTCTCGAGTCCCCCTCTAGCTGGATCCCTGTAGGGAGAAATGGTATGTTCAGGGAGACAGCTTCTCTCAAGTCCCCCTCTAGCTGGATCCCTGTAGGGAGAAATGGTATGTTCAGGGAGACAGCTTCTCTCGAGTCCCCCTCAGAGCTGGATCCCTGTAGGGAGAAATGGTATGTTCAGGGAGACAGCTTCTCTCGAGTCCCCCTCAGAGCTGGATCCCTTACAGAATCCAAGATGCACTTTATAGCTTGATAAATCGGGTGATGTTCATCAGTTTGTGTAGATTTTGTTTGTTTTTCGTGTGTTTTAAGGTCACACCAACAGCTTATCCCCATGGCAACTATCCAGCTATTCTTTGTGAAGGCACATACAGGCACCTTGGTAGAACCACCGATCTACCGCAAGTCAGCTTCCTCACTTGAATGAATTTGACACCCCCAGTGGGGATTCGAACCTACAGTTGTACGCCCCTGAGTGTTTATAGTAGTGCTATGTGAAGTATTTTGACTTTGTTAGTATTACTGTATTGGTTTATTATACTGGTATATGCTTCTTGGTGGCGTTAGGAAGCCAAACGTATTTTGAAAGGACCTGGGAGTGCCAAATGAACATTGACGCAGATTTATTACGTTTACATGTAAACTATGTGGCCAGTGGTATCCATAGCTACCCGGCTATTAGCAATAAGTGTATACGTTCGATTGATATCATGGCTGTCCGATTACCGCAGTTGTTAGCACGCTCGCTTCTCACCAATGCGACGGGGTTCGATCCTCGGACCGGGAAGTATGTGAGATGGTACGGTGGTTGCCAGATCGGACAGGTGGGTTTTCTCCAGGTACTCCAGTTTCCTCCCACACGAATGACCACACATACACTTTCATCCGCGCCAACGAGAGTGATTAATATAAGTTGTTAAAACTTGCTTGTAAAATATATAAAGTTTAAACTTTATATCATGTGCACGACAAAATTACAAAACTGCTGCCGATTACTATCAAACGTTCTCGCCTGTAAATAATCCACATCATATCCATGCACCAATACAATTGTGTTGTAATACAGCGGTGGCATATGAATAAGGCAACAATAACCTTGTACCTCTATCATAGGTTACCCTATGTTTTATACAGTGATGTCTTTGCTAGAGATGCAAGGCTTTTCATGGCTTCTATATAAAATTTCAAACTCCTGCGGGTTTACAGGCGCCATATCTCGTATGTTTCCCGCATTTGGTCGTGTTTTATTAGACACGCTTGTATTGTATGAATGTCATGTAGATTAAAAAATATTGTAATGTACAAGATTTTGTCTGTTGTAATCACTTTAGTTGTAGTACTTTTAATCAGTGATTGATTTTTTATATGATGGCTACTAGGGGATTGTAAGGTCATGTATTTGATTCTCAGATTTTGAATTTAATCCCAATTTTTCACCTTGCCTAATTTATATACATGTACACCAATTATCCTCATCGTCATCAACTGTTGGTGTAAAAACTGTAATGTCTGATTGTAGAATAAATGTTGCGTTTAAATTGGTATACAAGTGAGAAATATTATTATTGTATACAAATGCGACGTTTGTGGTATACAAGTGAGAAATATTATTATTGTATACAAATGCGACGTGTGTGGTATACAAGTGAGAAATATTATTATTGTATACAAATGCGACGTTTGTGGTATACAAGTGAGAAATATCATTATTGTATGCAAATGCGACATTTGTGGTATACAAGTGAGAAGTATTATTATTGTATACAAATGCGACGTTTGTGGTATACAAGTGAGAAATATTATTATTGTATGCACATGCGACGTTTGTGGTATACAAGTGAGAAATATTATTATTGTATACAAATGCGACGTTTGTGGTATGCAAGTGAGAAATATTATTATTGTATGCAAATGCGATCTTTGTGGTATACAAGTGAGAAATATTATTATTGTATGCAAATGCGACGTTTGTGGTATACAAGTAAGAAAAATTATTATTGTATACAAATGCGTCGTATGTGGTATACAAGTGAGAAATATTATTATTGTATGCAAATGCGTCAATTTTGTTATACAAGGTAGAAGTGTATTGTATACAAATGCGACGTTTGTGGTATACAAGGGAGAAGTGTATTGTATACAAATGCGACGTATGTGGTATACAAGGGAGAAGTGTATTGTATACAAATGCGACGTTTTGGAGATGTGAGGCTGCTGGGAGATGTGAGACTGCTGGGAGATGTGAGGCAGCTGGGAGATGTGAGGCTGCTGGGAGATGTGAGGCAGCTGGTAGAT
Organism: Archivesica marissinica; assembly: GCA_014843695.1. Classification (NCBI taxonomy): domain Eukaryota; kingdom Metazoa; phylum Mollusca; class Bivalvia; order Venerida; family Vesicomyidae; genus Archivesica; species Archivesica marissinica. The sequence continues at coordinate 67,905,262 of CM026403.1, read as the reverse complement.
GTGAGGCAGCTGAAAGATGTGAGGTTGGCTCAGACATGTGCGGCTGCTGGGAGATGTGAGGCTGCTGGGAGATGTGAGGCTGCTGGGAGATGTGAGGCAGCTGGGAGATGTGAGGCAGCTGGGAGATGTGAGATTGGCTCAGACATGTGCGGCTGCTGGGAGATGTGAGGCTGCTGGGAGATGTGAGGCTGCTGGGAGATGTGAGGCAGCTGGGAGTTGTGAGGTTGGCTCAGACATGTGAGGCAGCTGGGAGAGATGAGGGAGCTGGGAAATATGAGGGAGCTCGGAGAGATGAGGCAGCTGGGAAATGTGAGGGAGCTCGGACATGTGAGGAAGCTCAGACATGTGAGGAAGCTGGGAGATGAGGCAGCTGGGAAATGTGAGGAAGCTCGGAGATGTGAGGGAGCTGGGACATGTTAGGGAGATTTGAGGCAGCTGGGTGATGTGAGGGAGCTTGGAGAGGTGAGAGAGCTGGGAGATATGAGGGAGCTCGGAGAGGTGAGGTAGCTCAGAGAGTTTAGTGAGCTGGGAGATATGATGAAGCTCGGAGAGGTGAGAGAGCTGGGAGATATGATGGAGCTCGGACATGTGAGGCAGCTTGGAGAGATGAGGCAGCTTGGAGGTGTGAGGCAGCTAGGAGAGGAGGCACTCGGAGATGTTTGTGGCAGAGGTGTTGTACTATTGTTTTAATGTTTCTACTGATCCGTTATATAAGTTACCAATTCATGCAAACATGAGTTAGACAGTCTCGAGCTGATATTTTATTATACATTTACCATCTATTAACCCATTCGACCCTGAGTAACTGACCTGGACTGGTGTATGATATTAACCCATTCGACCCTGAGTAACTGACATGGACTGGTGTATGATATTAACCCATTCGACCTGAGTAACTGACATGGACTGGTGTATGATATTAACCCATTCGACCCTGAGTAACTGACATGGACTGGTGTATGATATTAACCCATTCGACCCTGAGTAACTGACATGGACTGGTGTATGATATTAACCCATTCGACCCTGAGTAACTGACACGGACTGGTGTATGATATTAACCCATTCGACCCTGAGTAACTGACATGGACTGGTGTATGATATTAACCCATTCGACCCTGAGTAACTGACACGGACTGGTGTATGATATTAACCCATTCGACCCTGAGTAACTGACACGGACTGGTGTATGATATTAACCCATTCGACCCTGAGTAACTGACATGGACTGGTGTATTATATTAACCCATTCGACCCTGAGTAACTGACATGGACTGGTGTATGATATTAACCCATTCGACCCTGAGTAACTGACATGGACTGGTATATGATATTAACCCATTCGACCCTGAGTAACTGACATGGACTGGTGTATGATATTAACCCATTCGACCCTGAGTAACTGACACGGACTGGTGTATGATATTAACCCATTCGACCCTGAGTAACTGACATGGACTGGTGTATTATATTAACCCATTCGACCCTGAGTAACTGACATGGACTGGTGTATGATATTTTGAGACCAATAAATTAATAAGAAAATTACCCTTGGACCAGTTCATTTATCAAAATGGGTAATTTTATCTAAAATTAATAATAATTATTACTGGCAAAAAGTGCAGATCCGGCTCGTCACGTTCCTTTTTGTAAGTGTTGAAAGGGTGAAACAGCGCTCTTCTATAAGCCACATTATGTTGTTATAAGGTTCTTGACAATGTGCTACACATTGTATTTTATGATCCAAAGTTACACCTTTGGAAGTAAGATTCTTTATCAATTAGTGATGTAGATATTCAATTATTGTCGGATAAATACTTGTATATGTATCTTTTGGTTCATTTAAATTGTGGAATTTAGCCGAGGTATTTAGCTTGCCTGAACCTGGGGTCTATATGTAAGATTCAACATTGGGATTGACTTGCCTGAACCTGGGGTCTATATGTAAGATTCATCATTGGGGTTGACTTGCCTGAACCTGGGGTATATATGTAAGATTCAGCATTGGGGTTGACTTGCCTGAACCTGGGGTATATATGTAAGATTCATCATTGGGGTTGACTTGCCTGAACCTGGGGTCTATATGTAAGATTCAGCATTGAGATTGGCCTGCCTGAACCTGGGGTCTATATGTAAGATTCATCATTGGGGTTGACTTGCCTGAACCTGGGGTCTATATGTAAGATTCATCATTGGGGTTGACTTGCCTGAACCTGGGGTATATATGTAAGATTCATCATTGGGATTGGCTTGCCTGAACCTGGGGTCTATATGTAAGATTCATCATTGGGGTTGACTATGGGGAGAGATAACTGACAGTGTATATGGGGAGAGATAACTGGCAGTATATATGGGGAGAGATAACTGGCAGTGTATATGGGGAGAGATAACTGGCAGTGTATATATGGGGAGAGATAACTGGTGGTGCATATGGGGAGAGATAACTGGCAGTGTATATGGGGAGAGATAATTGGCAGTGTATATGGGGAGAGATAACTGGCAGTGTATATGGGGAGAGATAACTGGCAGTGTATATGGGGAGAGATAACTGGCAGTGTATATGGGGAGAGATAACTGGCAGTGTATATGGGGAGAGATAACTGGCAGTGTATATATGGGGAGAGATAACTGGCAGTGTATATGGGGAGAGATAACTGGCAGTGTATATGGGGAGAGATAACTGGCAGTGTATATGGGGAGAGATAACTGGCAGTGTATATGGGGAGAGATAACTGGCAGTGTATATGGGGAGAGATAACTGGCAGTGTATATGGGGAGAGATAACTGGCAGTGTATATGGGGAGAGATAACTGGCAGTGTATATGGGGAGAGATAACTGGCAGTGTATATGGGGAGAGATAACTGGCAGTGTATATGGGGAGAGATAACTGGCAGTGTATATGGGGAGAGATAACTGGCAGTGTATATGGGGAGAGATAACTGGCAGTGTATATGGGGAGAGATAACTGGCAGTGTATATGGGGAGAGATAACTGGCCGTGTATTTGGGGAGAGATAGCTGGCAGTGTATATGGGGAGAGATAACTGACCGTGTATATGGGGAGAGATAACTGGCAGTGTATATGTGGAGAGATAACTGGCAGTGTATATGGGGAGATATAGCTGACAGTGTATATGGGGAGAGATAACTGGCCGTGTATATGGGGAGAGATAACTGGCAGTGTATATGGGGAGAGATAACTGACCGTGTATATGTGGAGAGATAACTGGCAGTGTATATGGGGAGATATAGCTGACCGTGTATATGGGGAGAGATAACTGGCAGTGTATATGGGGAGAGATAACTGGCAGTGTATATGGGGAGAGATAACTGGCAGTGTATATGGGGAGAGATAAACTGACAATGTATATGTGGATAGATAACTGGCGGTTCATATGGGGAGAGAATATGTGTTTATTACAAATACAACATTCTAGTAATATTAGTTAATATATTGTTGGTGGGATGGGAATGAGATATTGGTCTAACACCAGTGACCATAGGAAGCATATATGTCAACATACTGGGTGTGGGATGAGATATTGGTCTGACCTCAGTGACCATAGGAGGCATATATATCAACATATTGGGGGTGGGATGGGAATGAGATATTGCTCTAACACCAGTGACCATAGGAGGTATATTACTTTAACCTCTATTGTTGACAAGTGTATACAGATAATGTAGACCATAATCATACGATATATCATAAGTGTTCCATGAGGTATATGTAGTATATACCGACAACAAATACAGTAATCATGTTGTATTATGCTGCCGTACTTCAAATATTGTCATTAAAATGTATAATGATGTATTTATTAAAAATAAATACATTTTACACGTTATGAGTTACTATTGTTTGTATGTCTTGCCTTGCTCCAGCTGAGGTGATGTCATACCATCTAATCATGCACATGTTATAAGAAGGTCAAACGAAATAGCTTGTACCACCTAAATCCATCCCCAATTCAAGCATGGCTCAACCATCTCGCAGCACCCATCCCCCACTCGAGTATTGCTAAACCATCTGGAACCACCTGGCAAAAGTATCGCACCGATAAAGCAGAAACGGTGCAAAGATCAGCTGCACGCCATTCTGCAATGATTATAACTATACAAGTAGTGTTTCAATAATGATTAAAACTGGCAGTCTTGAATATCGACGTATACAATCGTCCGCCACAATCAGAAATAACTTCGTATGTGTCGACCACAACCACCTACAAGGAACTACTTAATTCCGCAGTTAATTTAGGCTGTCCGATTAGCACAATGTTTCGCTCGCTCGCTTCTCACCAATGTAACCCGAGTTCGATCCTCGGACCGGGAAGTATGTGAGATGGTACGATGGTCGCTATATCCGACAGGTGGGTTTTCTCGGGGTACTCCGGTTTCCTCCCACACGAATGACCACATTTACGCTTTCATCTGCGCCAACGAGAGTGATTAATATAAGTTGTTAAAGCTTGTTTCGCAATCGTACCCAGTAACATATAAACCATGTTTATCCCTGCTGTACACAGTCCATTTTTTCTGAGCGGTTGGCCTATGTGTTTAACCTTAGTAATAGTTTTAACACTCTCTATCTCAATGAGATGTTTAACAACTGTCACCGACAAGCACCTCCCTGCCATAGATGTAGATGTCCGGTCGATCGTTGATCAGCATCTATCAAACAAGATAGCATTTAGTTTTAGAACTTAATTGGATACAAGTTGGAAATGACCTACCAATGTTATTCAAATTATGTCAATCCGTCCATTGATCAGGATGTCCTGGTGTGGAAATTGTGACTAGACAGGACCACAATTTCCTATTTGGAGAATCAAGGCATGTTCCTAGGCTAGTGTTTGTACGGCCTGGCTGGATGGACGCGCGTTCCTAGGCTAGTGTGTGTACGGCATGGCTGGATGGACGCGCGTTCCTAGGCTAGTGTTTGTACCGCCTGGCTGGATGGACACGCGTTCCTAGGCTAGTGTTTGTACGGCCTGGCTGGATGGACGCGCGTTCCTAGGCTAGTGTTTGTACGGCCTGGCTGGATGGACACATGTTCCTAGGCTAGTGTTTGTACGGCATGGCTGGATGGACGCATGTTCCTAGGCTAGTGTTTGTACGGCCTGGCTGGATGGACGCGCGTTCCTAGGCTAGTGTTTGTACGGCCTGGCTGGCTGGACGCGCGTTCCTAGGCTAGTGTTTGTACGGCCTGGCTGGATGGACGCGCATTCCTATGCTTGTGTTTGTACGGCCTGGCTGGATGGACGCGCGTTCCTATGCTTGTGTTTGTATGGCCGTGCTGGCTGGACACGCGTTCCTATGCTAGTGTTTGTACGGCCGGGCTGGCTGGACACGCGTTCCTATGCTTGTGTGTGTACGGCCGTGCTGGCTGGACACGCGTTCCTATGTGTGTGTTTGTACGGCCGTGCTGGCTGGACACGCGTTCCTATGCTAGTGTTTGTACGGCCGGGCTGGCTGGACACGCGTTCCTATGCTTGTGTGTGTACGGCCGTGCTGGCTGGACACGCGTTCCTATGTGTGTGTTTGTACGGCCGTGCTTGCTGGACGCGCGTTCCTATGCTTGTGTTTGTACGGCCGTGCTTGCTGGACGCGCGTTCCTATGCTTGTGTTTGTACGGCCTGGCTGGATGGACGCGCGTTCCTAGGCTAGTGTTTGTACGGCCTGGCTGGATGGAGGCGCGTTCCTAGGCTAGTGTTTGTACGGCCTGGCTGGCTGGATGCGCGTTCCTATGCTTGTGTTTGTACAGCCTGGCTGGATGGACGCGCGTTCCTAGGCTAGTTTGTGTACGGCCTGGCTGGCTGGATGCGCGTTCCTATGCTTGTGTCTGTACGGCCGTGCTTGCTGGACGTGCGTTCCTATGCTTGTGTTTGTACGGCCGTGCTGGCAGGACACGTGTTCCTATGTTTGTGTTTGTACGGCCGTGCTGGCAGGACACGCGTTCCTATGTGTGTGTTTGTACGGCCGTGCTGGCAGGACATGCGTTCCTATGTTTGTGTTTGTACGGCCGTGCTGGCAGGACATGCGTTCCTATGCTTGTGTTTGTACGACCGGGCTGGCTGGACACGCGTTCATATGTTTGTGTTTATACGGCCGGGCTGGCTGGACATGCGTTCCTATGTTTGTGTTTGTACGGCCGTGCTGGCAGGACACGCGTTCATATGTTTGTGTTTATACGGCCGGACTGGCAGGACATGCGTTCCTATGTTTGTGTTTATACGGCCGGACTGGCTGGACATGCGTTCCTATGTTTGTGTTTGTACGGCCGTGCTGGCAGGACACGCGTTCCTATGCTTGTGTTTATACGGCCGGACTGGCTGGACATGCGTTCCTATGTTTGTGTTTGTACGGCCGTGCTGGCAGGACACGCGTTCATATGTTTGTGTTTATACGGCCGGACTGGCAGGACATGCGTTCCTATGTTTGTGTTTATACGGCCGGACTGGCTGGACATGCGTTCCTATGTTTGTGTTTGTACGGCCGTGCTGGCAGGACACGCGTTCCTATGCTTGTGTTTATACGGCCGGACTGGCTGGACATGCGTTCCTATGTTTGTGTTTGTACGGCCGTGCTGGCAGGACACGCGTTCCTATGTTTGTGTTTGTACGGCCGTGCTGGCAGGACACGCGTTCCTATGTTTGTGTTTGTACGGCCGTGCTGGCAGGACACGCGTTCCTATGTTTGTGTTTGTACGGCCGTGCTGGCAGGACACGCGTTCCTATGCTTGTGTTTGTACGGCCGTGCTGGCAGGACACGCGTTCCTATGCTTGTGTGTGTACGGCCGTGCTGGCAGGACACGCGTTCCTATGCTTGTGTGTGTACGGCCGTGCTGGCAGGACACGCGTTCCTATGTATGTGGAGTTAGCATTGATCCCGTCGGCCTCCTCATACTTTAAATACGCCCAATGTAGTTCATACACCCATTGAAACTATTAACCATTGATTCATTAATTAATTTGATATATTATTTGCTTTTTGCATTATAATATACAGTATGCTACAAATCTAGACAAATATGTGGACAAAATAATCGACTGAACACCAAGTTCTATCAACATTCCTCAATGCCCGTCCAAGTATAAACAAATAACTGTCTGGCAAATGATTAGCAAGAAGCACAACTGATTTAATAATGCTTACCATTATTTAAGATGACAGAGAGTATTCTTAAGAAGAGAGATAGTGTTGACAGAATAAGTAATACAGATGTTCCCACTTTCCCAACCTTTTATTTTCACACATACTAATTATCCCCAATTATCTCTTCGCCCCTCAAACTTACCTGTATTTTCTATACTGTTCAAAAAATAAATGAAAGGCACACATAAACTTGTACTTGCAGTGTACTATTTCAATGTTATTTATCTTGTTCCATCTGTTGAAAATACTTACTTATTCTAGAATAAACTATTTTTTTGTTATTTTTGTTTCCAGTGCATATGCATATCTTTAAGGAGAAAAGTGTTCCTTTAATTGTGTATAAATTAAAATTGTCAGTATGTACGTTTAACATTAATAATTCAGATAAAGGTTCATAATAATAAATAGCAGACATATTTTAATTTTGAAATGTGAACTATAAAGATACAAACAATTAACAATATGTATCTATTATTTATTTATGATTATAACAGTTATACTAGGTAATTACATAATTATATATCAACACTATTTTTTAATTAGCAATTATGAACTGATTGCAAATTAGTCTGAGAACAACAATAATGATTAATGAAATTAACAATTTACTTATAACTAACTGTTGAAAACTAAGAAAAACAGGTCACTAACTGTAAGTCATTCTTTAACATAGTATAAAATGAAGGTCAGTTTCCTCTGTAATCATAAATCTCTAAAATGGCAAATGCGCTAGTCAATATACGGTTCATAGAGAATAGCAGAGGAAGTCAGACTCTAGTTCTAAATGGTTACATGTACAGCCTGAAAACCAGAAAACGGGAGTGTCTCTACTGGAACTGTGTCAACAAAGCATGCAATGCTAAAATTAACACGAATGAGCTTCCTACCAAAATCGCTGATGAACACAATCACCCAAGAGATGACAGCAGAATTGTTGCTGCGGACATCATGAGTGGTGTCCGAAAGCAGGTCCGAGGGTCAACACAGCCGGTGCCCTCCATCTATAACGATATGCTGGCAGACACAAGATCGAATGGGACAATTCCACCCACGAGGTTGTGGCTAATCTACCCACTTTCTACGAAGCCAAATCCAGTTTATATAGACAGCGGTCTAAGACTAGACCAGTTCTGCCAAAGACAATGGCGGATGTCAACTTGGAAGGGAAGTGGATAGAGTCGCTTGCAGGGGAGCCATTCCTAATCGCCAATGACGGTGATGTGGCGCGAATGCTCATATTCGCCACCGTTGACAACCTGGCCCAGCTGTCTACAGCCGAGACCTGGTATATGGACGGTACCTTCTACGCTTCGCCGTCATATTTCTACCAGCTATACACCATCCACGCCATGATCGACGGGTATATGTGTCCCCTAGTGTATGGACTACTCCCAAATAAACAACAGACAATGTACACCAGATTCTTCACACTCATCCAGAATTTCGCCCGTGAACATAACATTCCTCTGTCCCCAGAAACGATAATGATGGACTTCGAAACAGCAGCGTGGCGTGCTGTCAGTATCGTGTTTGTTGGTGTTCAAGTCCGTGGTTGTTTCTTTCACTTCACACAGTGTATGTGGAGAAAAGTACAATATTGTGGTCTTGTAGCTGACTTCAAGGACAATGAAGAAGTGAAGAAACTTGTGCTACGTGCTTCGGTACTGCCACTTGTCCCCCTAGCCTCTGTCGAAGATGTGTGGTTCCAAACTCTGGAAGAATGTGACAATGACTCAGTGCCGGTGTCTAAGTTTAAGGACTATGTGACTGAGCAGTGGGTAGAGGGAGACCGCCGCTCCTGGAATCATTACGAGAATGATGGTCCACGCACTACCAATCATGTTGAGGGTTGGCACCATAAAATAAACAACCAACTACGACACTGCCATCCTAATATTTATACATTGATAGACCTGGTCCAGAAAGAGCAGGCTGCTAACGAGGCGAAGCTGTTTCAGCACGCCAACGGTGGAAAGCAGCGACCAAGGAAGCGGGTATACCGTGAGCGTGAGCAAATGCTCATCAGACTGAAGCACCAACTGCGAACTGGCGACATGGACATCATGACGTATGTTGATGCTGCTTCTCACTTAGTCAAATTAAAGTGAATATGTACAATAAAAATATTTCAAGATTTATATCTATTATGTGCTATGCATGTTCATGTGTTTGTCTTATCCATGTAAATATCTATGTTTTCGATTTAATGCTTATAACTCAAAATAAAGAATATCTATCTATATGAAACTTATATTTATGAACAACTTTCCCAAATTTAGAAACACAAATTTTCAGTACAGTATAGCAATTTTCGCCAATTATCACCTTTCAACTCTATTGTTACACCGAACAATACATTCCCCCAACACCTACCTCAATTTCTATAGGACTAATAAAAGGTTGGGAAAGTGGGAACACACCGTCAGAATATTTGGGAAAAGTGAGAAAGCGCGCGATTGCGTCGTTAAATGGTGTTATTTAATAAATTTCAACCACAATTAATAGAGTTAAAATACACAGTAAAAGTGTTTGTTTATTACAGCGTCACCATTTAAAGGGCCAACCATTTCTAACTTATGAGACACCTCTTTTTATGAACATCAGTACTTCCCGAATCCTATGCGTGTGTGCCAGACATGCTGGTAGGCAATCGGTAACCATTATTTAACTGGCGGCTCACCAACCGGTCATATCAGAACGAACCCCTGATGAGGTTCGAACATTCGACCTCCCGCTCCGTAGGCGAACGTCTTAACCACTGGGCCACGGAGACGGTCCATAACATACAACATTTAAATAGTAGGAGTGCTTTCATATGGGCACTCTGGTATATCTTGCTGGACAAAATGTTGATGAAAATTATAAAAAAAATAGAAGTCTCTATGGCGACTATTTCTCCTCATGTCGCCCTCTAGAATGAACCCTGCGCATCTACATCACATGCAATGTAAAACACAATCGTGTTGCTCTTCAGACCGTCTATTGTGCTTGAAGTAACTTTGAACCTCAACAATAACACAGGCAAGTGCATGGAATCAACGAGCGCAACCACTCTGCCACAGATACTATGATGAAATACTCCATGACGGATAAGCAGAGAATAAATATACATTTTATTTAAATAATCTTATTACTATAACCGTTACTATGACGCGAAGCAAATTAGTTCAGAGGCCATTCCGGTGTCCTCTGGAGTCCCACAGGGATTTTATCCGTTTTACGTCATTTTTAGTTTGGTATCGTTTCTTTTTTGACTCAGTATATCTTATTTAAAGCACACACACTTGTATAACAAGATTCTACATTCTATGTGGAAGTCGTGATAGCGCAGTGGATGCGGTTCGCTTCAGGTGCGAAAGGTCCGGAGTTCGAGCCCCACTGGAGCCGTTACGAGTGTGCCCTTAGGCAAGGCATTTAAATTCCACGTTGCCTCTTCTCTCTCCCTCGTGGCGATGGAATATTCCATCAGGAATGAGGTCTCGAGAGTGATTAATATAAGTTGAAAAAACTTGTTTCGCAATCGAGCTAAAATAAATTTGTATGAACAAGATTCTACAAATAAACAATGTTAATTTCGTACAGTTACACGAAGGATTTAATAAAATTCTTTTGACACTAGTGTAATATTAATAATATTGGACTGCAAGTACAAAGGTATGATGTCACGACAGTGTTTTAAATACCGAGTGCACTTCCCATATAACTGTACTTCACTGTCAATATGAAGTCTATGATGTATTCGCTTCAATAAATGACAACTGAAATCAATGAAATGTTACATCGTTTAGTGGTGCGTTCTCTGTCATATATTAATGGTACACGTTAGTTGTGACTCTGATAGACATATCATTACGGTAACATTCTGTCTGACGAGATCAGTGGAAATACATATTAGTTTTGTTATTAAAATAAAATGTTGAAGCACCCATGTCGAAAATTACATGTGTTGGTGAACGAACCAGAAGTTGTGTTTCGTTTGAGATATGCAGGTGCGTAGCCACACTGAGGCAAATGAGGTACTCGCCTCGGTTAGAATTTAGCAAGTAACGACAGGTATATAGGAAAACTGATAAAACTGCCTTCAGAATGCAGACAAGCATAAACACAAATAATTAGGGTGGGGTCCCCTCGGTTATTTTTAGATTCTGGCTACGGCACTGATATGACTATTTTGTTTATTGGTGCGAAATCGGGTATTGCACCAAGTTGATTCCCTATACTTAAATGTATATACTGGTACTTGCCGAATTCCTGTGGTCTGACTGCATTTAATTATGTTGTTGTATAAACATATTTGAGTTATTCGTTTTATCACCTTATGCAACATAATACAACCAATAATAATAATAATAATAAAGATTTTATTTTACGAAATAACTCATTTAACAAAAGCTCTCTACCATGAGGCCCTCAACATATATACAAATCAAATGCAATCAAAATATAGGACTATAAAACTGCACATTGGAATTATATAGTAATGTTAAAGCTGAACAGTAGAGAAACTATATATAATATGTAATGGAATATGATGATATGGGGAATTGTCTAGTAGCGTAGAAAAGGGAATGAAACAATTAATGACAATAAATCCAAATACCAATGTGTAGATACGACTTATAGGGGTATCTTGAAAGTAATTATGAAATCATCTTAAAGACAGCCATTCGCAGAATCTAGTAAACATAGCAATGGTAATTGTCGTTATTGTGAGACATATATTCAGCGCGAACATCGATTGAAACAAGTTCAGTGTCGGTTGTTACTGTATAATTATGTGATATGATTAATGCCAAATTTCCAAATAACAACTTTGTGAACAAAATGAACTGTTAAAACTATCAAATGTGCTTAGAGATAAGGTAGCCTGGATAAAAGTTGTCTGTCGGTACCGGTAACTCCGATTACTTTACAATAAGAAATACTGGTAGAAGTTACTACCCCCTGAATATTCACCTCCCCTGTCGTTCTGAGTGCCGGAATTAACCAATTAAGCATGCGCAGTACCGTAGCCAGAGGCAAATTTCAACCCAGGACATCTAGGGGGGGGATCCAGCACGTTCCCCCTTAAAAGTGTTGGTGTATAGAAGCGATTCCCTGCGTGTCCTGATGTAATGAGCTTAGACGTATAATTATGTACTGACCTTTCAGCTTTCTAGCAGTCAACATTTTATAGTAAAGAGATATTTGTTTGCATTTTATTTATTTCATTTTTCATTTATGTTTTGGTTGCGTTGGAAATTTTAACCTAGGCATCTGCCTCGGTGTGCCTCAGTGTGGCTACGGGCCTGAACAGTTTTAATTCTCTTCATTCGCAGTAGTAATACATGTACATTGTAAATTATCAACGAATATTAAATGACCACAATTTTTCTTCTTTTTTTGCTCTGGAAATTTTAACCGAGGCAGTTGCCTTGATGCGCATCAGTGTGGCTACGGACCTGATACGGCCTACCAGGTTATTTCGTACGAGTCAGAACTCCAAACAATGTTTTATTCTCCGATAAATAACTGAAAGAAAAATATTAGTTCTTAAATCATGTACGGCTGTCAATTCTCGGTAAACTATATTACCCGTAAATTATAATTATTGTCAAGCATGTTGTTCTACAGCGTTAACTGCTTGACATAAGTGTGCATTCACCGCCATGTCACGCAAGTATTCAATGTACTGTGTGTGTTTTACGTTTATTCATTAATACCCGAAAGGGACCTCAAAATGAATTTTTTTTTAATTTGAAATCAACATGCTTCCGGCGAAGTTGTCATCCACAGCCATCTGCATTCTAAATTAGGCAATTGAAGACCGGATTCTTACATGAAGCATTACCTAGCCAATCATACTACGTAATTCATATCATGTAGAGACATGCAAATATTAAACATGTACACTGAACCAAATTTCTAAACGGCCACCTGTTTTTTACAGTATTTGGGGAAAACCTACAATCATACAATATTAATAATCATATCATCATTTAATACATTTTATTCCATATGTTTATACAACAATTCACTAAAATTAAAAAAGCGGCTAAAACGTAACAATGAAAACAATAAGGTCACCCTCATAACAAAAAGTCACAAATCTGAAAATATTGCTATTATGGTATTTCAATACCTCGTATGTCCCCCTTCTGCGGCAATAACGGCACGACACCTCGCCCTCATTGATACAATGTATCTTTGGAGATAGCGTTGCGGAATTGTTGCCCATGCCTGCATTATGTCACGCTCTAATTCACGCATGTTAAGTTGCTGTGGTTGGGCTCTGACCTTCCTTTTCAACAGGTCCCATACATGTTCTATGGGGTTCAAATCGGGGCTTTTCGCCGGCCATGGAAGAGTTTGCACGTTGTTAGCAGCCAACATAGCCCGGGTGTTCCTGGCAACATGGCAGGGTGCGTTGTCTTGTGCCAAAACCATACCACGATTGCCATTAACATGCGGTACAAGGACGGGTTGTAGGATATCGTTTTGATATTTTCTGGCACTTAAGTTACTTCGAATTGGTACAATGGGTATCCCTAGTATGCATTGACACGCCAGCCCAGACAATCAATGAGCCGCCTCCGTACTTATCGACCTGTACTACACAGTTTGCGCTGTTTCGCTAGCCCCGACGGCGGTATGCTCGGAGGCGTCCGTCGGCCCCACGGAGTGCAAACCTTGACTCATCCACAAATATAACATTAGACCAGTCCGCTCTCGTAAACCTGAAATGCCGTCTAGCCCATGCTAACCGTGCCCGTCTATGGTCTCTGGTTAGAATTGGACCCTTTCGTGGTCGTCGGGCTCGTAATCAGACGACTCTGAGACGATTACGTACAGTTTGTGCATGGATGTGGCGGTTATGTGTGCCAATAGTGACACTTGCCGTTCTTGTAGCTGGGGTGAAGCGGTCCCATAAGTGGAAAACAATAATGTACCGGTCCTGTCTGCGTGTGGTTACCCTCCCTTTAGGACGTCGTCGGATGTCGGATGCACTTCCGGTACGTCTAAACTTCGCCCATAGCTGCTGAATGGTGGAATGCTGTCTATTGAAATGTCGAGCAACCTGAAATGATAATAAAAGGGCCATAACTCCGAAGTTCCTAGAGTGATATTGCTGGTTATCGGACTTTCAAAATGACTGTATAAGAATATAACATTTGATGATTTTTGACAACATTGAGGTCAACTGGTTAATTTCATCGCAAATGTGTACCTACCTGCCTAATTGAATACCAGCATCCAGCATGCCAACAGCTCGCCCGCGTTCTTCAATGCTCATTCTCGTCATGTTTTGTGTGTTTTATATTCTGTACTAGACAGGGATTATACTACATATAAAATGGACACTCACCATGCTATGCACGTGGCCCTCGTGCCGATTTATACAAATCGGTCTCTCCTTTCCGTTTGATCAAATCTGGCACCAGAAACGTGTTTTCTTTTCAGATATCGATTTATTATAGCGTATAGAACTCCGTTGCAAATTTTAGAATTTCTACATATAACCATTCTCTTGAAATCGCATTTTATATATTGGCCGTTTAGAAATTTGGTTCAGTGTATTAGAAATAAGTTTAAAGTAGCATTACATCGCATGAAATAAAAGATATTTGAAAAATTCCATTTTTACGTATGGGTAGCAATGCTGCTACACATACTAACATTATACTTTGTATGTTTATGTTCATTTGGTAAACAGTTTTTTTGGCGATAACACAAACTCGAAACCGAAAGTAGGACTTTCCGAGTCGATCGGTCACGCACTTGTTTACAACCGGAACGCATCGTCTGCACTTGATTGCATTCGGAATGCATCGTCCCCATTTGTCCCACGTTATCTTTTTTAATTAAATTACTTGATATGTTGATTCATACCTCTTTTAGATAAGTCTTTTAGGGACATTTCTACATCCCCGCGAGGGGTTCGACATTTCATGTTCAAAATATATACGTTGTTTTCTACATCCTCTGTTGTTTCACGCATGCGCGCTGTGCGTGTTTATATTTCGTGTGTTGATAAAGAAATTCGCGTATACGACGGTTTAATTTTGTGGGGAATTTTATCGTTTCTGAGCGACTATTTCGATTTTTGTAAACACACACATATTAGTATTTATATTTTACCCAACACATCCTTTATTACGATATAATGCTGCTTTAATATAGAAACTGTACATTATTCGTTGCTTACCAATATGTTGTGTGTATGTTTCAGTGCTAATGCGTCAAAGAGAACTGGCACTTCATCGAGGTAAGCACATATTGTCTCCGTTTATCAAAAAAAATAATTCCATCGGAACAAAAATGATAACGGTCTTGTTAGTTTTGGAAGCCTGGGAACAGGCGTTAATAGTTTATACAAATGTTCTTTTAGCTCGATTGCGAAACAAGTTATTTCAATTTATACTAATCACTCTCTAGACCTCATTCCTGATGGAATCCAGCGCCACGAGGGAGAGAGAAGATGCATCGTGGAATTTAAATGCCTTGCCTAAGGGCACAATCGTAACGGCTCCAGCGGGGTTCGAACTCCGGACCTTTCGCACCTGAAGCAAACGCGCATCCACTGCGCTATCACGACTTCCACAGCTTATTTCACAAATTTACTGAACCATTGCAATCATTGTTTAATTTCATTAAGAATATATCAAGCTTTACAATAAACTTATTCAACCAGCATATGCTCATCAACATGTGATTCATTGATATGTTTACACATTATTTATTATTGTCAAAAAGTTCACAAAACCACGATCCATGTATTACATAAACGAATTCGGTGACATATCATGTTTATAACAAACGGATCTGTAGTCTAGTTGTAACACGTTGGACTGGTAATCCAGGGATCGCATGTTCGATCCCCCGTCTGACCCTATTAAAATTAACAGTCTTTCAGTTGGGACTTTAAACCGAGGTCTCGTGTCGGTAATGTACACCGTGCACGTAAAAGAACCAGAGGAGACTCTGCAATGAGTCTCTCTCTGTATCATTGCACTAACCTCCAAAAACCTAAAATGACTAATCTCTTCAGGAGGCGTCGCTCATATGGGCAACCGGTAGCGACGATAAATAAACGTAAAACGCACATATATCATTTTTATGTTTCTATTTTAATTCACATAGTTCAAACTAACAATGTACAAAGTGTGAGGAAACTGTAGCATATCCCTTTAAGATGAAGTTTAAATATTCATTTTAAAAACGAAGATTGTTTTACATTCTTGATTTCATAAGTGACATACAGTATTGTAGAAAGCTGTGGTTTTCTGTAACAATAAACGCAAGGCGCCCGTGGTCCAGTGGTAGAGCGTCGTATTTGGAATCGAACGGTCCCGGGTTCGATACTCGGCCAGGCCACGTATGTAGTGTCATTGAGAAAGGCACCTCACACACATTGCTTAGTACTGGTTAATCGCCTGCCCAGGAAAACATGTCTAAGTCCCCGCGAGGGGTTTGACATTAATGGAACATACATACATAGGTACATACATACATAGCTAAAGATGCTAGAAATTAAATGCACAAAATACAATCTTGTTTTCAGCTGTGTTTCCTTTTGACGTGAGACGACTTCGAGGTATGTGTCTTGGTTTTTCCCGTTTCTATATAAGATTATTTAACGTCCCTCCGGTTTCCCATTTAAGCGATGGGTAGTTTACCTAACAACACATTTCCTGGGCAGGCTCCAGCGGTTAACCTGTACTTGATGCACCAACCTCCGTACGAAACTGCCAACTTCATTCTCATATAACTGAGACAGGGTCTCAGCTGGGCTCGAACCCGTGACCATCAGTGTGGTATACAAGTCAGCGACATTAACCACTCGATCCGATATGGGAAGTATGTGAGACTGTACGGTTGTCGCCAGAACGGACAGGTGGGTTTTCCCCTGGTACTTCGGTTTCCTCCCACACGAATGACCACATTTACGCTTTCATCCACGCCAACGAGATTGATATAAGTTGCTAAAACTTGCTTCGCAATCGTTGTAAAATAAATAGAGTTTAAAATACTCGACCATCGTTTTTTGCATTCAGTTTCATGTCATTCTAGTGCATGTATACATTAGCAGTGTCTATTCACTCCGTGTTAGTAAATATATGTTAAAATGGAACACCACGACGTCTTGGCGCCGTCGCTTTTGCAACCATCAACGGACATATAATATGATATTATTAATGCATATTGACCTGTCCTTTGTCGTAGCTGTACGAATATTCACCATTATTATAACTGCACTCAGTTTCGGGTAACGTTTAAACAGAGTTATCTTAGCTAGTTTACATTTAACATACATACCGCAACATCTGGTTAATGAACAATAATAAAAACAAAGTATCATGTTAGGTAGGGAACAACAGTAAAATCAAAGGAATCCAACTAAAAGGACCAATATACATTTCGGGATGAATCGGGCTTTATCTATATATCATAGGGAGTCAATGGGCGAGTTCATATGTGTCTCGAAAACAACATAGGTGAAACCAAAATCCACCCGAACGACCTCGTTTCTCTATAATAGTGACGTCATTGTAATTGTTTGGTCCTAATTCGTCTAACGTTGTATCAGGCTGGTGTTTTCGAGATCCAATATGGCGACAAACTGTTGGATCTCATATTTATCAACTGTTTTCATCTTCTGGTTGATATGCCGTTCGCGTTGACTTGAGTACTGCTCTTGCGCGCGCATACTGTTTATAAATTGATTCTCTTCTCCCGTCTCGTGTAGGTTACTTCCATGTGAACGTGCTCAATGAGACGCGCGCATTCATGCTGGCGTTAAGTTTAGTCCTAATAATTCAATGAAATATAACAGGCGGATCTGTAGTCCAGTGGTTAACGCGTTGGATTGGTAATCCAGGGATCGCAGGTTCGATCCCCCGTCTGACCATATTAAAATTAACAGTATTTCAGATGGTACTTTAAACGAGGTCTAGTGTCGGTGCTTTACACCGTGCAAGTAAAAGAACCAGAGGAGACTCTGGAATGGGTCTCTGTCTGTATCAATGCACTATCCTCCAAAAATCTAAAATCACTTATCTCTTCAGGAGGCGTCGCTCATATGGGCAACCGGTAGCGATGATAAATAAACGTAAAACACACGCACAATGAAATATATAGCGAGTTGCAAAATGAATATCATACACATGGCCAGTGTGAGCCCGGCTTTCTCAGTACACGCAGTCTGAACATTGTCCTGGTTTCATACTTGTACTACTACTAATATTAAAACACTATCGTGACGTCATACCTTTTTCCCCATTCATTATTATTAATATTGGACTGCTGTCAAAAGGCTTACGTGTACATGTACGAAATTAACAATTTTAATTAGTAGGATCTTGTTATATACGTGTGTGTTGAGTAAGATATAAGCCCCAAACCGATCCACTATGTAAACTGTTGGTAGTGTCTTCGGCGCTACGAGCCTCACACAGTTCAATATTTTATATATTGGATCCTTTTTGGCTTATATTCTCTACATATTAAATATGGTTCTGAAGATTTTCACAATAATAAGAATACATGATATCGATATGACATGTTTACGTCTGTCAAGGCACACATACGGGGATGTATTTTGTCATTAAAGTGCCGGACATAATTAATCATGTTCCTTTGCAATAACATGTCATCCTATCTAACTATTATACATTTAACTAATTACGAGACAATTATCATATCAATTAACTGGCTATGATTTTGCTACTTAGTGGTCATTGGCCTTCTCGGTTAAATGTAAGCTGCGCAATGTGTAACCTATTTTTTAAATTTCTAGATATTTATTTTGCGCAGTCAAAGTTGGTATAAATATATACATTGGTATTTCACTAATCTTCGGCATCCCCCAGTCTTGTCAGACTATGGAGTTAGCGCCCGTCTACAGATGAGCACCGTATGCTGTGGCTGTACAGTCCGATGCTTGACCTGCAGTGGTCAATAATCAATTAACAGTATATTCATAGTAATTAACATGCACATTCAATTAAGCTCATTAGCTATAAATATTACCTTGCAGACTAGCTGCTTATAAACAGACTGGTATGTAGTCCAATGGTTATCACGTTGGACTGGTCATCCAGGGATCGCAGGTTCGATCCCCCCGTCTGACCTAATACAATTAACAGTAGGGGCTTTAAACTGGAGGTCTCGTGTCGGTGCTTTAAAAGAACCAGAGGAGATTCTGGAATGGGTCTCTGTCTGTATCATTGCACTATCCTCCAAAAATTTAAAATGACTAATCTCTTCAGGAGGCATCGCTCGTATGGTCAACCGGTAGCGACGATAAATAAACGTAAAACACAAACACACACACTCAACGACTTAGATACCGTAAACACACGCTGCTTATTAATTTGCAGCATGGTGAAGGAAAACATATACTTTTAAAATTCTTTCCTACTTCAGTTGTCGGGGGATTAATATATAATAGTCTTTCAACAATTATTATATTAACATAGTTGTCATCCATGGCCTGGTCTGTTTTAAATTAAAAATAGTTACCTACCTCCACCTAGCCAAGCAATCAGTAGGTCATACAAGAGTGTGCGTGTTTTACGTTTATTTATCGTCGCTACCGCGGTTGCCCATATGAGCGACGCCTCCTGAAGATATTAGTCATATTAGATATTGGAGGATAGTACAATGATACAGACAGACCCATTCCAGAATCTCCTCTGGGTCGTTTCGTTTACGTGTGCACGGTGTAAAGTACCGACACGAGACCTCGGTTGTAAGTCCCATCTGAAAGACTGTTAATTTTATTATTAGGGTCATAAAAGATGTACCGTAGCATTGTTTTATTGTCCCGATAGCGTCACGTTCTATTGGTTCTGAAAGTTCCCTCCTCCGAGATGGCGGATTTAAAATGAATATACCGGTAATTATATATAGAGAAAATGATGACGTCACACTCCCTGGATGATTAATGTTTTCTTCCGCCACTAACTGGAATAGTGTGTGCATCGTACAGATCTACTGTTGAACAAAGAAGCATTTCAAATTACTCCAATTGAAATGCCGTTAGAAGTAGAAACAGTTTCCCAATAACTAACAGGAATACTCCATAATTGCACGTAAATTACGTGTATTACGAGAAATTTAATTTTCAGTCAGACTCTGGAAATCATCATTCGACTATCAACACTATATTTCCTGTGTGGCTGGTTATTAATAATTCTAACACGACCCAGCTAATAACATACATACTTGTAGAGTAATATCTACCTCGGGTTATTCTGCGATATAGCTATCTTGAACTATGCTGCGCGCGCATCGTGTTTTGGCTATTCCATTTATACAATGCGAATTTATGAAGTCACGTGGTGTTTGTAAATACTACCGTGGGAATTCGCGGAAGTGAGCTATTTTCAGAATCAGATAATCTCTTGCCGTCTTGTTTTTCTGTTAAGTAACGTTTCAGTTACTATTCTGTACAATTTTATTTGACAAAATAAATAAAATTATTGATCAGTTACAACTTTTGTTCATTTATGCACTAGATTGATATTTTCCATAAAAAATAACGTCATCGCGGGAGGAAATTTCGAAAGCCAAATACAGCGGCGTAGTACCGCGTTTGAAGAAAATACTCTTTGATTCTCGTCTAAAATTATTAGAAGTAAGTCGTGTTAGAATTGAAATAATAAGTATCAACCGTGGTATATCGCAGAATAACCCTCGTGTGTCGTTCTTATGCGTAGAAATATATCACCCAGGCCTTCGACCTTCGTGATATATTTGTACGCATAAGAACTTCAAACTCGGGTTATTCTACGATATACCACGGTTGATACTTATTATTTCTTAATTATGCCCAATCGCTGTATTGAATTCGAATGTAAAATCGATAAACGTTGTACATACATACGTTTTTATTTACAAGGGGAGCAAAATTGAACAGCCGTAGCCGTAGTTTATTGCAGATTTAACAATAACTATTTAGTATAAAATAATTAATAATTATATTGTTTTCAATACATTAAAAATGCCTTAGGTTGGATTTCTTTACTGTTACACATGGGATATACTGGCTGTTATAACGAATACATGTATAACGCGTCAACTGACAGTCATCTTGAACATGCATAATCATGACGTTGACACGTTTCAAACTATGACGTCATTTCTATTCTTCAGGTTCAGGAATTCCTCCGGCTGGTAAGTAGTGTGGACCTCTGTGAGAATTGTTGGTGTAACTTTATAAACGTCCACTCCTTAGAATATATCAATGTGTAGCACATTCTAAGCAAACGCCTCATAGCAAGTAATGGTGCTTTAAAATATAATATTTTGCTTACTATATAAGGACCGCGCTATGTATTTAGGGATAATTTGGAAAGCCAGTGAGGTCCCTCAGTTCCACCCATCTTCACATAATATCTATGTACAGCAAAGAAAAGGTAATAGCAAGTGATATATGGCAAGAAATGGTGCTTTAAAATATAATATTTTGCTTACTATAGTATATGTTGACGTAAGCAAAGTAATATGTGCCCCTATGTTCAGGTAGTGATACTTTATCTCTCCCATAATTATGCAACTGTGGAAGTTGTGATTGCGCAGTTCGTTACGACTGTGGCCTTATGCAAGGTATTTAATTTCCATGTTGCCTCTTCTCTCTCCCTCGTGGCGATGGATTCCATCAGCAATTAGGTCTCGATAGTGATTAATATAAGTTGTAAGAACGCAGTTGAGCTAAAACAAATTATGTCCCGTTAGTAATAATTTATCTGTGCCCATATGTTCAGACAGGGATACTTTCCCCCATAATTATTGTATCAAACATTTCTTTACAAGAAAACTCCAACTGCACCATACCAATACAAGATAACAACATCTAAGTTGTGTTGTTAATGTTTTTTTAACAATAAAGTCTGTGTTTTTAAAACTGGTGAACATTCAAACACCTGTGGTTCTTGTGACATTTAGTATGCGATTACTTGTTTTTGGGGAAAAAACGAGAGACCATTACTGCACCTGCATAGATAGCGCATATATCTATTACAATATATATTTATTCTTTATTATAGTATCATTAATGTAACACAATATATACAACATATCACAAACTAAAAACATAAACTTGCATATTGTCAGTATATGCAGATCTATATAAGAGATTCTACATGATAGGAATCGCATCATTATTATCCGTATCAATATCTACATGATTAAGATGTTCAAACCTCCCTTGCCAATCCGCATCCTTCAAACATGCCATGATATGCCATAGAAGCTCGACAAAGAAATTTAATAAAACTCTCCAAGTGGAAAGGAGGATATAACTTAAAAATCAAAAGTTAAGTAGATATCTCAGGAATAAATAGATGCAGATATAGATAAGCATGTGTACATGTGTCATGAACAGTATCCTCGTACAGCGTGATAATAGTTAGTGCAGATCGACATGTCCTTCTTATGAGATCAACTTGCTTTATCATTACAGGGGTTAACACGTTATATTAGTAATCCAGTCCAGGGGTTAACACGTTATATTGGTAATCCAGTCCAGGGGTTAACACGTTATATTAGTAATCCAGTCCAGGGGTTAACACGTTATATTAGTAATCCAGTCCAGGGGTTAACACGTTATATTAGTAATCCAGTCCAGGGGTTAACACGTTATATTAGTAATCCAGTCCAGGGGTTAACACGTTATATTAGTAATCCAGTCCAGGGGTTAACACGTTATATTGGTAATCCAGTCCAGGGGTTAACACGTTATATTGGTAATCCAGTCCAGGGGTTAACACGTTATATTGGTAATCCAGTCCAGGGGTTAACACGTTATATTGGTAATCCAGTCCAGGGGTTAACACGTTATATTGGTAATCCAGTCCAGGGGTTAACACGTTATATTGGTAATCCAGTCCAGGGGTTAACACGTTATATTGGTAATCCAGTCCAGGGGTTAACGTTATATTGGTAATCCAGTCCAGGGGTTAACACGTTATATTGGTAATCCAGTCCAGGGGTTAACACGTTATATTGGTAATCCAGTCCAGGGGTTAACACGTTATATTGGTAATCCAGTCCAGGGGTTAACACGTTATATTGGTAATCCAGTCCAGGGGTTAACACGTTATATTGGTAATCCAGTCCAGGGGTTAACACGTTATATTGGTAATCCAGTCCAGGGGTTAACACGTTATATTGGTAATCCAGTCCAGGGGTTAACACGTTATATTAGTAATCCAGTCCAGGGGTTAACACGTTATATTAGTAATCCAGTCCAGGGGTTAACACGTTATATTGGTAATCCAGTCCAGGGGTTAACACGTTATATTAGTAATCCAGTCCAGGGGTTAACACGTTATATTGGTAATCCAGGGATCGCAGATTCGATCTCCCGTCTGACCATACTAAAATTAACAGTCTGTCAGACGTTAAACCAATGTGTCGTGTCGGTGCTTTACACAGCGCACGTAAAAGAACCAGAGGATACTCTGGAATGGGTCTCTGTCTGTATCATTGCATTATCCTCCATAAATCTAAAATGACTAATCTCTTCAGGAGGCGTCGCTCGTATATATATACGATAAATAAACATAAAACACACACATTAATTAGATTTATGTTTTTATAGTTATGCAAAGAACAGTTAACGAAGACAGTTGCATCTACACCAACTATGCAACATGTATATGTAATTTTCTCCCCCAAAGCGGGTGCAGTTTATGTTTCGAGTACACTACATTGATCACGTATATACGCAATGTTGATGTATATTACGTTTGAAGTACGTTTAATAAACCTACAAAGTAAATTGCCAATTAAAACGAGTCCACAACATTACATTATTCATTATTTTAGCAATGTATTAAATTAATGGTATTATACTATAGACAGTAAATTGAATTCATGTTTATTTAAATTTCTTTCATTTCCAGTTGCCGCCAGACTAGCGCTGCTTGAACGACAAAGAGGTGAGCATGAACAATGCGTTGTACTCACGCAATTTTTAATAGCGATGCAATTTGTAATATCGATGCAATTTGTAATATCGTTGCAATTTGTAATATCGTTGTAATTTGTAATATCGATGTAATTTGTAATATCGATGCAATTTGTAATATCGTTGTAATTTGTAATATCGTTGTAATTTGTAATATCGATACAATGTGTAATATCTTAAAATAGCAAGACAATTGGTAATATCGACGCAAATATAATTTATTTCGTTTGAACATGCTGAATTAGAAATAAATTGTCGTTCTCTTTTTTTTTTTTTTTTTTGCGTTTACGTGCCCATATGAGCGACGCCTCTTGAAGAGATTAGTCATTTTAGATTTTGGAGGCTAGTGCAATGATACAGACAGAGACCCATTCCAGAATCTCCTCTGGTTCTTTTACGTGCACGGTGTAAAGCACCGACACGAGACCTCGGTTTAACGTCCCATCTGAAAGACTGTTATTGTATTAGGGTCAGACGGGGGATCGAACCTGCGATCCCCAGCGTGTTACCACTGGACTACAGATCCGTCTTTCTCTTGTTCAGGTTAAGCAATTTTATATGAAAGGTATGATGTATCATAGTGCGCATGTATATGTGTGTGCACCAGGTGCAACTAATCGCGCCCTAGTGGTCACAATGTGACGACTGGTTATGAATTGCCATTCAAGTTTTGATTGACTGACTGAACACACATTTATTATTT
Organism: Archivesica marissinica; assembly: GCA_014843695.1. NCBI lineage: Eukaryota > Metazoa > Mollusca > Bivalvia > Venerida > Vesicomyidae > Archivesica > Archivesica marissinica. The sequence goes on along the minus strand of CM026403.1, from coordinate 67,880,450 downwards.
GTTGTTGTTTGTGTTATGTTTCTTTTGCTGTGATGAATATTATAGGTGATAAGAAAGTGATGGATACAATAACACGTGCATCATATGTCGAGTCTCACTTGTGTAAAAAACTACATAGCCTATATAGAAGTTATTACAATGATTAAAATGATAATTGAGATCACGTGTTGTTGTATAAAATTGTTTGAGAGTTGGCAAGAGAATTTGTAATAACTTTTAATAGCATCCGAATTTGTAATAACTTTTAATAGCATCCGAATTTGTAATAACTTTAATAGCATCCGAATTTGTAATAACTTTTAATAGCATCCGAATGTGTAATCACTTTTAATAGCATCCGAATTTGTAATATCGACGCAATGTGTGATTAGAAGATATTTGTAATAACGCTTCATTTGTAATACCGACACAATTTTTAATAGTACCGCCGCAGTTTGTAATAACGACGCCATTAAAATCAATCCAAAACTGTTCAATGCAAAAGAACTGCCTAGTCACCTTGTTGACAACTAATACTGAAATGATAATGCCATTTTGTTTTGCAAACAGTAATCAGAGGTCAATTCTTCGGACCACCATTTAGTCCCATCGGACCCCTGCTCTCTCCATTTGCCAGCCGAGCAATGTTTGGGCGAGGGAGTCGATTCGGATCAACATTCACACTACCTGGCCCAACCGATACAGGTCGCTTTGACTTGTCTACTGTTAGCTTTCCGGGCGGAGCTACTTTCACTCCAGATGCTGTAACGGTCGTCGGTACCGACGGTTCTACAACTGTCCCAGACGTCAGTCGACATCCGACTGCCGTAACCAATGGTCAGACAGGCTTAAACGGGCGGCAAGGTATACATCTTAAATGTAGAGATGCCTGCCTAAAATAGTTCGATATACATCGATAATATAGTTAACATTGGTGCATGATTGCTTACCAGACAAAAAGAAGGACAAATAATTGATATTATGCGAATCGTCGAGTCGCTTTAATAAATCTTTGAACCTCTATAAACAATTTATTATTTTCTGAAGTAGACAAGTGTTCAATTCCAACTAAAAGCTTTGTTGTACTTATTGGATGAAATCTACGAGTATTTCTGAAAAGATGTATACGCTCTAATCTGTATTTGTTGCATCTAAAACAAGTAGTGCTCGAGCTCTTCGATACCGTGGCCACATTCGCAGTTAGGATTATCACGAAGGAAATTGACATGTAGATGAGCATTCAAGTTACTGCATGGGCTACGTATTCGCGCTTGTTGGACAGATGGGCTTGTTGGACAGATGATATAGTTAACATTCGGCATGGTTAGATTATGCATTACAAACACAGAATATATTTAACATTCGATATGGTTAGATTTTATATTACAAACGCAGAATATATTTAACATTTGTCATGGTTAGATTTTATATTACAAACGCAGAATATATTTAACATTCGTCATGGTTACATTATATATTACAAATGCAGAATATATTTAACATTCGTCATGGTTAGATTTTATATTACAAATTCATAATATATTTAACATTCGTCATGGTTAGATTATATATTACAAATTCATAATATATTTAACATTGGATATGGTTAGATTATATATTACAAATACAGAATATATTTAACATTCGTTGGCATGGTTACTGTACTGATGTGTAAAACAACGACACACATGTAAACTAATTTTGATCACTTTATTAACCAAGACTGTATTGTATAATAATTCGTGTTATATGTAAAATCATTGTTTTGCCGGCGTGTTTCTAAAAGTTAATGAACACTTGTCTTTCTTTGCCAACGTGTAGGCATGCATGTTCTAGAATCATGTGTGTGAATACAATGTACCGTGCATACAGTGGACGGCTCAACATATCCTGACATCTTAATGACGCCGGATTTTCTAATGCCTAAATATAATTTAAATAATTGTGAAAATCATATTAACATGCAGCAGTTACGTGTAGTAGTGTTGTGTCCGTGGTCCAGTGGTAGAGTAGTGGACATGGACTCGAGGGGTTCCATGTTCGATACTTAGTCACGGTACGTATGTAGTATCTGTGAGCAAAGCAGAGCAGAGTCGTGATAGCGCAGTGGTAGCGCGTTCGCTTCAGATGCAAATTAGAGAGACTTTGCGCCCGCTGGAGCCGTTACGATTGTGCCCTTTAGGTAATGCATTTAAATTCCACATTACCTCTTCTCTCTCACTCGTGGCGATGGAATCCACCAGGAATGAGGTATCGAGAGTGATTAATATAAGTTGTAGGAACTTGTTTCGCAATCGAGCTAAAATTAAATTATTGCTTAGAAACAATGCATATATTTATTAAGTAATATGTCGAATTCTCCGGTTATCTCGAAGTCGGATCAAAGTCCCGTTTTAGACACTATCATTTTACATATAACTGTATCTGTTTATATCAAATCAAACTTCGGTTATGTCGAAGTATTTTTTTGGGTCCGATGGAATTCAACATAACGGAAGTAGACTGTATATTGATCTGCAGGGACACATTCATATTATAATGTTTCGGGAAACCAACACACAATAACTTATAATAATGAGCTGTATATTCCTATATACTCACTCTAAAAATGCAGTCTTATAATTGTTTGTTTTTTGCAGGCGGAAGCGGCAATATATTTGGTCAGCCAAGCCAAGGTAAGACATACGCATACTTATTACATCGCAGCTATGGAAAATGCAAACAGACACTGATATAAACATACTAATCGAAACTGAAAAATGTACCCATACAAATCCTAAGTATTTGCTAGTGAAATGTGAGAACGTGATATGTAAACGTACCGTCAAACCTGTCTAAAGCAGCCAGCCAATGGAATCTCAGAAAGTGGTTGCTTAGCACAGGTGGCTGCTTAATAGAGGTCAACTGTATAATAAGACGGCATATTGGGAATCTGGAAACTGGCTGCTTAATACAGGTGACCACTAACACAGGTTTGACTGTATAGTCGCATAACAAGTAAGGTGCTTCTTTATTTTAGTGTCACCCCTATTGAAAGGGCCAGTCATTTCTGACCTATGAGACACCTCTTATGGACACCAGTACTTCCCGAATCATATCCTTGAAGGCCAGGCGCCTGGCAATCGGTAACCATTCGACCTCCCGTTTCGTAGACTGGCGCCGTAACCAATAGGCCACGGAGACTTATAATTTATGCTACAAACTGATCCGTAGTACAGTGATAACACGCTTGACTGGTAATCCAGGGATCGCAGGTTCGATAAAATTAACAGTCTTTCAGATGGGACTTTAAACCTAGGTCTCGTGTCGGTGCTTTACACCGTGCACTTAAAAGAACCAGAGGAGACTCTGGAATGGGTCACTCTCTGTATCATGCACTATCGCTCGCTCATATGGGCAACCGGTAGCGACGATAGATAAACGTAAAACACACACAAAATAAGTTATGCTGTTTGTTATGCGGTTATCCATGCGGGTGACCTGCTTTATATCAGAAATAGAACGTTTCATTGATGCATGCAATGTTGTGTAAACCAATAGAATCAACTAGTAATGTCTTCAAATATCACTAATTACTTCCCTTTGTGGAAGTCGTAATAGCGCAGTGGTTGCGTGTTCGCTTCAGGTCCGAGTGCGAGCCCCGCTGGAGCCGTTACGAGTGTGCCCTGATGCAAGGCATTTAAATTCCACTTTGCCTCTTCTCTCTCCCTCGTGTCGATGGATTCCATCAGGAATGAGGCCTCGAGAGTGATTAATATACTGAAGTTGTAAGAACGCAATCGAAATACTTACTCCACTTGTTTATATAACTTTAAATTATTCACATTATGCAGCCCGATACAACGAATTGTTTTACTCTGATACCATGGAGCGTGAACAACGAAGGAATATGGATCTATGGTAATTCAGGCACGTAGCTACTATACAGCCATGAAGGCCCTGGCCTGCAGATTGTCCCAGAAAATAAATATATATATAAAACACCAAACATGCAATAAAAACTGTAGGGTGGGGGCGGGGGCGGGGGCGGAGAGATATGACGAAGAGTTTGGTTGTCAACTTGGCGGTAACATACATTCTGCACGACATAAAACAGTCAAATTAATAATTAATTTCTGAAAACATCGATATTTGAACATAGAAGACGTAAATTATCAATGCGCCTAGGAATCAAAATGTCCAGGGGAGCATGCCCCCAGAGGACCAGACCCATCTCGCAAACTCGTATCATTTGGTGCTCAATCTAATAGTCGGACCTACACATTGAAAATCGCTAGCTACGCCCATGGATATGGTGAAGCTACGCCCATGGATTTGGTGAAGCTACGCCCATGGATATGGTGAAGCTACGCCCATGGATATGGTGAAGCTACGATATAAGTATCCCTTTAGTATTATTGAAATAATATTCCTGTCTAGAATTTCTAAATAAAAAGCCTGCAAACTATATTATACACGTTCTTTCGGAGCTCGATTATAACTTAAATCCCACATTGAAAGTCGGTTACAGTTATTCAGTATCGGTTTAAATCTAAAGACGAAGTCTTGTATCGGGTTGCATACAGTGATGCTGCTATGCACAATGCTCACACTTACACTAACCACAGGGGTTTGAAATCTCAACAATAGATACATGTACACCAAGATAATATATGACAATACAATACAGTCAATCTTGTACTTAGAGACCCCACGATGGATATACAAACACGTGTTATCTGTTGTACGATGGATATACAAACACGTGTTATCTGTTGTACGATGGATATACAAACACGTGTTCTCTGTTGTACGATGGATATACTAACACGTGTTCTCTGTTGTACGATGGATATACAAACACGTGTTCTCTGTTGTACGATGGATATACAAACACGTGTTCTCTGTTGTACGATGGATATACAAACACGTGTTCTCTGCTGTACGATGGATATACAAACACGTGTTCTCTGTTGTACGATGGATATACAAACACGTGTTCTCTGCTGTACGATGGATATACAAACACGTGTTCTCTGTTGTACGATGGATATACAAACACGTGTTCTCTGTTGTACGATGGATATACAAACACGTGTTATCTGTTGTACGATGGATATACAAACACGTGTTATCTGTTGTACGATGGATATACAAACACCTGTTCTCTGTTGTACGATGGATATACAAACACGTGTTCTCTGTTGTACGATGGATATACAAACACGTGTTCTCTGTTGTACGATGGATATACAAACACGTGTTATCTGTTGTACGATGGATATACAAACACGTGTTCTCTGTTGTACGATGGATATACAAACACGTGTTATCTGTTGTACGATGGATATACAAACACGTGTTATCTGTTGTACGATGGATATACAAACACGTGTTCTCTGTTGTACGATGGATATACAAACACCTGTTATCTGTTGTACGATGGATATACAAACACGTGTTCTCTGTTGTACGATGGATATACAAACACGTGTTATCTGTTGTACGATGGATATACAAACACGTGTTCTCTGTTGTACGACTGTTTACTTACTACTATAATCTGCTTCTTAGCAACACAAGCATGAATTGGTTTCTGAATAAACGTGGTATCTTAATAGACGTGGTATCTTAATAGACGTGGTATCTTAATAGATGTGGTATCTTAATAGACGTGGTATCTTAATAGACGTGGTATCTTAATAGACGTGGTATCTTAATATACGTGGTATCTTAATAGACGTGGTATTAATAGACGTGGTATCCTAATAGACGTGGTATCTTAATAGACATAGTATCTTAATAGACGTTGTATCTTAATAGACGGGATATCTTAATAGACGTAGTATCTTAATAGACGTGGTATCTTAATAATCTTAATAGACGTGATATCTTAATAGACGTGGTATCTTAATAGACGTAGTATCTTAATAGACGTGGTGTCTTAATAGACGTGGTATCTTAATAGACGTGGTATCTTAATAGACGTGGTATCTCGAGCAAGATTGATTCGGAAAGGGCCGTAACTAATGTTGCTAGAACGTATGGCCCGACCCGTTTCCCTTTCTTTAATTTGTATTTTGTATTCACATGCACATTGTATATGTACAACGAATCGAGCAACACAAGCTGATTAATCTAAGCAAGATTGACTGTAACTTTAAAAAACAGACTATTTTCCACCGCTGCCTTTCTCAAAAGATTACAAGTTAGATCACAATTTAATTTCTTAACTATTTAGAATCTTGACCATAATTTTATATAAAAAAAATAGTTCTGCTTCAAACCCCTGTTCACTAGCTTATCATATGTTCTTACTCTCAACTAATATGTAGATATATATACATAAACTTATATAGTACAGTCTACATCCGTTATGTCAAAGTCGGTTATGTCGAATTATCCGGTTATCTCGATGTCGGATCAAAGTCCCGTTTCAGACACTATCATGTTACATATAACTGGCTCCGTTTATATCGAATTTCGTTAAGTGAAATTTCGGTTATGTCGAAGTATTTTGTTCGGTCCGACGGAATTCGACATAACGGATGTAGACTGTATTACGAATACTAGTGTTCACTGAAATATATTATGACACCATCTCGTCTCAAGAAACTGTGCACTTGGCTTAGAGGTAAAATTTATATCCTTTTAGAAAAACATATAAGCACATTTAGTATAAAAATGTGTCAACTATTGGGTTCGATCCTCCGTCTGACCATACTAAAATTAACAGTCTTTCAGACGGGACATTAAACCGAGGTCTCTTGACAGTGCTGTACGCCGTGCACGTAAAAGAACCAGAGGATACTCTGGAATGGGTCTCTGTCTGTATTATTGCACTATCCTCCAAAAATCTATAATGATTAATCTCTTCAGGAGGCGTCGCTCATATGGGCAACCGGTAGCGACGATAAATAAACGTAAAACACACAGGTAAATTAGTGCAATGTGTGAAGAATTATTGTGTGAAGATTCTTCACTCATGACAGTAAAACCCATACTTGTAATTGTACTTGTGATCTGATCAAATCGAAGTTCGATTTCATATCACAAATTCGTAATCAGTGTGCAATAGTACCTATTTTGTATTTCAGTGTTTTATAATTGTTTTAGAGCAGTTTTTAATATCCGATTAGCAGGGATATTGCAGCTTTATCCCTAACATATTGTGATAAATGAGTATATATTTACTTATTTATTTATGTCTCATCAATGTACAACAATAACAGAACAACATTAAAATAATACATGGTATAGTACATTGCTACTCATAAATGAGTTACAAGAGACGGTATTTATCAACGTATAAAACACATCACATTATGCAGTTGTAATAATATAGTATGATATAACACATATTTGTAAACAACACATGAAAAATCTGAATAGCCTACGCTAATCTAACCTAAAATAAGCTTACAATCAAAATGATATCATAAAATGCTGATGATTGTATGAGAGCACTATTGCGCATATTAAAAATGTTTTGAAAAAGCAAATATCAACTCTGATCAGATCAGAATTGAACTGACTAGCATAGACTATTCAGCTGGTATTAACAATACATTGTATTATTAAGAAATATTGAAGCATTATGTACAAAGGTAAAAATAACGTCTTTGATGTATACTTTTGTTCATCTCTTACAACTCCATGTTGGAGTGGCATTGTACTTTTATTATGTAAAGTATACATGTAATAGTATTGTAAATATTGTACGCACAATGATGTACTACTACTACTACTACTACTGCTACTGCTGCTGCTGCTGCTGCTGCTGCTACTGCTACTGCTACTGCTACTACTACTACTACTACTACATGTACTACTACATGTACTACTACTACTACTACTACTACTACATGTACTACTACATGTACTACTACTACTACTACTACATGTACTATACAAGTACTACTACATGTACTACTACTACTACTACATGTACTACTACATGTACTACTACATGTACTACTACTACTACTACATGTACTACTACATGTACTACTACATGTACTACTACTACTACTACATGTACTACTACTACTACTACTACTACATGTACTACTACATGTACTACTACTACTACTACTACATGTACTACTACATGTACTACTACTACTACTACTACTACTACATGTACTACTACATGTACTACTACTACTACTACTACTACTACTACTGCTACTGCTACTACTACTACTATACTGCTACTGCTACTGCTACTGCTACTACTACTACTACTACTACATGTACTACTACATGTACTACTACTACTACTACTACTACTACATGTACTACTACATGTACTACTACTACTACTACTACATGTACTACTACAACTACTACTACCTACTACTACTACTACTACATGTACTACTACTACTACTACTACTACTACTACTACTACTACTACTACTACATGTACTACTACATGTACTACTACTACTACTACTACTACTACATGTACTACTACTACTACTACTTGTAGCGAAAAAAGGTAACGCTCAATATAAAAGTGCACAGTTTTTTGATGGTTTCGGTATATATTTAATGAGAGACATATCTCATTTTCTATTACCTCCCTTGGTAGATAAAGTCTGATTTATTCCAAAATGTAAACAGGTCCTTTCAGTTAGAATCCTTTGTTTTTACTGTTGCTCCCTAATCAGATGTTGCGGTATGATAATTGTGATTTTATCAATAACGTGTTAATTAACTGATTACATTGTTTTACAAATAAGTACCCATTGCGAATACTGTAGAAGATATGTCGAATAATAGTGATTTAATAATCATATGAAGCGATAATGGACTAAAATTGCTAGCATGGTGTGCAAAGGAAATAACGATAAAAACAAAGGAAACACTTAATAGGATCTATCTACTGTTAGGGAGTATTCAGGGGCAGTAACTGACCAATGTCTCACATTACACTCTTGCGTTCTTGCTCGCATGTTCTGCTTCTAGCTGATGCGTATATAGAGACAAACAGGGGATCCGTGGAGCTTGCCAGGCCACTGATTGACGGTAGGCGACCAAACCAGCCCCAACGTCCTGGATTCGGCTCACCCGACACCGTCGTGTCTACTGGCTCTAGATCCGGAATGCCAGTTCAGAGAATACAACATCCGCCAGGCATTCAACTTGCGCATCGAGTTGAACGCATGTCTCTACAGCAGTTGCCTAGCGACATGTTTGCGCAGCGATTGCCACCGTCTCCTCCCCAGGCGTTACGTGTTCATACACGACATCCGCCTCGACCTCCGACTCTTGTATACCTAGATCGACGCCCGTCTCGACAGCAGCTGCCCAGCAACGTGTTTACGCAGCGCCTGCCACACCCTCCTCCTCTTCCTCAGTCGTTGCGTGTTCAGACTCGACTTTCGGCTCATCCTCCACCTTTGACACGGAGTGCACCTCGTCAACCTCCAGGTCAGCGCTCATATATCCCGTTAGCTGAACCACGAATGATACCTCCTCGACCACCATTTCTTAGAAGGCCTTCAGAAAGACGGTCCGAGTACCGGGAAAGACATCGCCGCCAAGGGCGCAGATCTCGCGGACAAATAGGTTACCATTCAAAACTAACTCTTACCAAGCGACTCCGGCAATGAATCGCTAGATTTCCATACCCTATGCATCCACCTGTTGACACCGCCTCCTCAATGTTATTGCGTTAACACAACTAAAATACAGAGTACAATACAATAATATTTAAAAAGTAAAAATATGTCATATATATATATATATATAGTGCTTATTTAAGACAACAGTTGCACAATAATCTAGCTATTATTTCATTAAAGCTTTGCCTATAGCTAAGCAGAATTAATATTTATTAAAAGTTTTAAAACACAGTTTCGCTTTCCAAATGATTTTTTCTACTAATGTGCGAATCTTTTAAAATTAAATTTCGCTTGTAAATCATCGATACCCATTATTGTGTCCCTTATACATAGCAACTTTGCGCATGCTTTACAAATACTATTTTGCTAGCATAGCTTGGTATAGCCAGTCACATGGGTTTGGAGTACCAACAGTTTGTTTTGCCTAACCCCACCGCCAATATCTCAACTGAGACATACCAACACGTTTTCTTTTTAAATCTGCCAAAGATATAGATCATAGTCAAACCTTGTATTAATCAACCAGTAGTTACCAGAATACCAATTTTCCTTTAAGTTCTATATTTAACGTTTGTCCGGTTAGCGCAGTGGTTAGCGCGCTCGCTTCTCACCAATGCAACCCTGGTTCGATCTTCGGACCGGGAAGTATGTGAGATGGTACGGTGGTCGCCAGATCGGACGGGTGGGTTTTCTCCGGGTACTCCGGTTTCCTCCTACACGAATAACCACATTCACGATTTCAACCGCGCCAACGAGAGTGATTACTATAAGTTGTTTCGCAATCGTTGTAAACTAAATAATGTTTAAACGTCTGTTAATAAACTACCTTCATTAAGCAGTTACATTTTCTTGACTGTATTTTTAATTGTTTATTTAAAACTGTATAATACTCCAAACTCCTGTGACATGCTATAAATATAGACTATTAATAGGATTAGATGGTTGTTGTGGTTAACACACTGGATTGGTAATCCGGGGATCACAAGTTCGATCCCCGCGTCTGACCATAATAATATTAACAGTCTTTCAGATGGGACTTTAATCCGAGGTCTCGTGTTGGTTCTGTACACCGTGCACGTAAAAGATCTAGAGGAGACTCCGGAATGGATCTCTGTCTGTATCATTGCACTATCCTCCAAAAATCTAAAATGAGTAATCTCTTCAGGTGGCGTCGTTCATATGGGTAACCGGTAGCGACGATACATAAACGTAAAACAAACAAGTTGTGTTTTATATTTGCGGGTGTAATGTGGTGTTTATATACATTTTCAAGCTGTGGATTAATATTTATTTCAGTATTTCCAAATGTTCCAGAAATCGTGCAAATACCTGCTGGTAAGTTCATACTGATTACCCGGTAATGCATACAACTAAAAATACAAGAACGTTAGTATGTTTATTTAACGTCGCTAACGGTTGTCCATATGTACGACGGGCAGTTTCCCTAACAACACCTTACCTGGACAGGCTCCGGCGGTTAACCAGTACTTAGTGCACCAACCTTCGTAAGAAACTGTCAACTTTAAGTTAACTCTTTTCCAGACAAAATGGCCGAATCCGTTTATACGGATACATTGTTGGAAATAGGTTTTAAAATAACGCAAAGAAAACATTAGAGTGGTGGAACGTATGCTCGGCGTAAATCTCACATATAATGACCAAAATAAAATGTTAATAGCACTTGCCGTATATTATTATTTTCTTAAGTCGTGAAAACAACTTTCAAACACTCTTGTTGACAGTTTTAGTGTCATCATTTACCTTGCTGCTCAATACAGCTATCGCAATGGTGTCGGTCGGCACCCGTTTATATGGGGAACTGAAGACTTTAGGGCACCTATGCACGGCGTACTTGTTATTTTATATTTATCCACCATAACTTGTTGAATATCTTATTTTGATATAGTACATCATTGAGTAAAAACATTTATTGGTCTTAATCAGAAATGTTATAGAAAATATTTTTCTGGTTAGGTGTAGATTTTTTAAGTTCGGATAGCTACCCGAATTGCTCATACACCGCAACAGTTTCGGTGGAAATATTCTCCCAATGATTTGCTTGTTTATATTCGTCTGCTGGACAAGTCACGTGACAGTTGCATCAGCCCACCGATACACTCAACGGAATGCTATTGAACCATGCTTCAGCTCTGTCAGCGTAATTAGCCTGGAACTATATAAATATTTTAAATACGGATGAAAATGGAAAATACGCCGAGCATAGGAATACGCCGAGCATAAGTTCCACCACTCTACATTTATTGCATTTAATTATGATTCACATAATATTAAAAATAGTATTTGATATTTCTAATCGATAATCGATTATATGATATTTAAGTTAAGGAAATGGAGAATCAGGTTGATCCAATAAGATCAATATCTAGATTGATCAATATTCTTACAGACGGATCTGTAGTCCAGTGGTAACACGCTGGACTGATAATCCAGGGATCGCAGGTTCGATTCCCCGTCTGACCCTAATAAAATTAACAGTCTTTCAGATGCGAGGTTAAACCGAGGTCTCGTGTCGGTGCTTTACACCGTGCACGTAAAAGAACCAGAGGAGACTCTGGAATGGGTCTCTTTCTGTATCATTGCACTATCCTCCAAAAATCTAAAATGACTAATCTCTTCAGGAGGCGTCGCTCATATGGGTAGCCGGTAGCGACGATAAATAAACGTAAAAAACAAACATCAATATTCTTTAAATAATGTCCGAGTTCAGCAGTTGATGCATGTATGTCTGTAATACCAAATTAATGCCTGTAATGCCAGACACATATTTACTCAAAACTTGGAGCATCCTCCAACTCTACCCTCGTAAGCCAACGTATCGAATATTTTAGACAATCGTTCTTATATTGCCTCCCTTGTCACATCAAAACGGCTCATTCTGTTCCAAAGCCAAAGTATCGACTATTTTAGACAATCGTTCTTATATTGCCTCCCTTGTCACATCAAAACGGCTCATTCTGTTCCAAAGCCAAAGTATCGACTATTTTAGACAATCGTTCTTATATTGCATCCCTTGTCACATCAAAACGGCTCATTCTGTTCCAAAGCCAAAGTATCGACTATTTTAGACAATCGTTCTTATATTCCCTCCCTTGTCACATCAACAAGCTCATTCTGTTCCACACTTCAACGCTTTATGTATCAGGTGGTGCTAAGAACATACCGTTAACCTAATAAACTGATACATAATGAGTATACATGTATATAAGTATTAGTTCTTGCCGCTTATATCTTATTTCTCATGAAAGTTTTACTGGTCATTGTTTCATTATGCTATTTCATTGTTTTAATTTGTTGAGGGCCTCATGGTAGATTGACTTAATTGTTCAAATGAGTTCTCTCGTTAAATAAAGTCAAGTTTATTAGTATTATTATTATTATTATTATTATTATTATTACAGTGTCTTGAAAATAGTAACATATGTTCAACAAATAACAATGATAGTTATTACGTAAATAAAGAATTTACTTACTTACTTACTTACTTACTTACTTACAGTTCCTACTGCAACGCAAGGACACATCACCAATGACCAGCAGTCTGCAACGGGGCTTACTCAGACTGGAGCAGTTCAGCTTGGCAGACAGACAGATGGGCAGATGCATATTCAGTTTGGAAGACCATTCGGAGGTCAAATGGGTGGTCAGATGGTAGGTCCAATGAGCGGTCAGTTTGGAGGCCCAACCTTCTCTTCTGCACAACCATCCGCTGGGCAATTTTCACCAGGTAGGTGCAGATTCAGCATCAGTATAATAAACGGTATTTAAAGTTTAGTTACCATAGTCTACGTTTGTGTGTTTGTATGTTTGTTTGTGTGTTTGTTTGTTTTAGGAGTTTAGCGTCGAAGCAACGGCCTATGGCATATGGCGACTTTCCAGCTATTATTGGTGGTGATGCATCAACATTTCCCTGGCACTGCAACGTACATGACTTGTTTTTACAAGGTCCTTGTTGTGACTACCAACACAATTATTGACTAAATATTTCGATTCGACAACAAACAAATAGCAGACACAGACAGACAGTTTCTTGACACATATATACATAATAATACATGATTAAATACCAATCAACATAGCTTGATATTCAAAACCAGTTTACACATAAGTTCTAGTATCCACGTAAACCACACTCATTTTATTGGAAGCTATCCCGCCGTCATGGTGTGAGGCTGAACACCTACCCTCTAAGAAGGCCCAGGGAGGTAATTATTCCTGTGTTACTTTGGCGACCTGTATTCTTCCTGTATCGTGTAATATTGCATAGAGATACGCAAGACCAGTACCGTAGCCAGAGGCTAATTTCAACCGAGGCAATCTAGGGGGCCCGTGGGCATGTTCCCCTTTAAAATTGTTGGTGCATAGAAGCGGTTTCCTGCGTTTTCTGATTTAATGAGTTTAGACGTATAATTATGTACTGACCGTCCAGCCTTTCAGCTCTCTAGCAGTCAACATTTTATACAGCAAACGAATATTTTTTGCATTTTATTTATTTAATTTTTGGTTGCATTAGAAATTTTAACCTAGGCATCTGCCTCGGTGTGCCTCAGTGTGGCTACGGGCCTGAAGACGTTTTAATTCTCTTCATTAGCAGTAGTAATACATGTACATTGTAAATTATCAACAAATATTTAAATGACCACAGATTTATGATTTAGAAAATCGGAAATATCAGACACATATAAGTTATCACTGTGTTTGCATGAACTATCGCACATATCTGTCCGATTAGCGCATTGGTTAGCGCGCTCGCTTATCACCAATGCAACCTGGATTCGATCCTCGGACCGGGAAGTGTGTGAGATGAGATAGTACGGTGGTCGCCAGATCGGACAGGTGGGTTTTCTCCGGGTACTCCGGTTTCCTCCCACACGAATGACCACACACACGCTTTCATCCGCGCCAACGAGAGTGATTAATATAAGTTGTAAAATAAAGTTTAAGCTTATCTCAAATATTGCAGCAAGTTATATATTCAGTATTATTGTACTGTATACCATGTGCGTCTGTGCATTTAATCAAGCAAGAACATGCTCAATAATCCGTGATTTAAAGTTACCGCGAAATTATGCCGCCATACAGTACTATTTGCTTCATATATATATTATCTTTATTTTAGGTTCTGCTATATTCCCGTCACAGACTGCACAGCGACCTATCATTCGCCAGCGTGGTCCAAGTTTCACTGCTGGAAGGAGCTTCAGTGGCGCCCCCACCGTACCCATGATGCCGGGGTCCCCAAACGGACCCGCATTCCCATTCGCAGACGGCGCCCGGAACTTCGTCCAAAGTGATTTCTTCCCAGGCCCATTTTCAACCGGAAATTTTCAGACAACTGGTTTCCCGGGCTTTCCAGGAGTAGCTTTCAGACAAGGTGTTGCGGGGCCATCTATCGGAGGAATGGCTGGCGGTCAAATTATCAGTCCAAATTTTGGCTTCGTCAGACCACCAGGAGGAGCCGCCGGGCCTGCATTTACAACCGGCACACAACCTTCATCCTCCGAAAACATTAATATTCAGTTCCAACCATTACAACTGCATCAACAAATACCACACATTCCCGAACAACAAATAAACCCAAACCAGTTGGGACTAGGACCAAATATTCTCACAAATACTATTAATAATGGCTTCCAGTCAGATATTCCCGGTCAGAGCGGCTTTCAGTTTGGTATGTCCGGTCATAGTGTGTTCCAACCAAACAGGTCAAGCATAGACGGATTCCAGTTCGGTGGCTCAACCCAAACTGGGTTTAAAAACAGTATAGGAGCTAATACGAATCAGTTTGGCGGATTCACAAATTTTGTTGAAACAACATCAAACCAACAAGATGCCGGAATTGGAAACAGAGCGGGATCTATCTCATCTGGACCAAGTGAACAAGGCTGGAACATTGCTGCGACAAAGTTTTCAGAACGACCAGTTGAGATGAACCCCACAGGCGATAATACCGGATTTCGCTTAGTTAAAGTAGGAACTATTCTTGGTGATGATGGCTTCGTGAACAGCGGTGTGAGCAGAGAGTCAGGAGCTACCATAAATACTGTTAGTGGTCAACACGAACCACCAAGTTTCCAACCTTTTGGTGCTTTTGAAACAGGTGAGAACAGTTTTAAATAATTGTATACTAATGCTTATGATGAAAGTAATTTAGGTTAGATCTGTTCAGGGTCTATTTGATTGATATCTAGGTTCCTAATCTGTTAATTCATTTTATAAGATTATTAATGATGGAAGTCGTGCTAGTGCAGTGGTAGAGCGTTCGCTTCAGGTGCGAAAGGCCCGGAGTTCGAGCACCGCAGAGGCCGTTACGATTACGCAAGACAGTTAAATAAGGTATCGAGAGTAATTAATATAAGTAAGAATGTAATGAATTTGCATAAACTAATCTAAGCTAAACGTCTGAGTACGAATGCATTTGTGTTTTAGATGGTTGGTGTGTGATATATTTATTGCAAGCGACGTAAACAAGTGGTGTACAGGAGCGGGAAACTGAATGCTCGATCCTCGGATAAATAGTACAGCCTGTTGCTACTAATCCACTCCGGACAACGGTTGTGGGAGGGGGATCTGGAGTTTTTTCTCTTCATTTTATATCAAAACGAAACATTCCAACAAAAGCATCAGTTATTTGTTGCATGTTGTGTTTCCTTCTTGTGCTTAAACACGCTTTATAGCATTATAAAATATGTCATACTAAACAATACTTGTAATATAACCTGTCATAAGATAATGTGTGTGTGTGCATGTAATCGTATTTAAGGAAAGGGATTCGAATACGTTACTATATATGTAACTTGTTTCCCAATCCTAACTATGCTGTTGCAACTATTCCTGTGTTATGCTTGAATACACTATTGTTTAAACACTCCGGACTTATAATGTACAGTCTTATATCAAGTGTGTATTCTTACAGTGAACGGTTCACCAAATGTTATTGATCTGAGCTTAGGACCTGACACAACGTTGGCTACTGATCTAAGTGTTGTCACACCGGAAGCTGCATCTATTGTCGCCGGAAGTGACGTCACTATAGCCGGAAATGACGCAGTTGTGGCCAATTCATCGGGAAGCAGCACAACACATTCCCTACAAGATGGACCATTTGCGTCTTCATTAAATAAAGATTTCTCGTTTTTCATAGCAGATAGCAGCAACCAAGCACCAAACGGTAATGATACAACCTACTCAAGGGAAGATAATGAGCTTTGATAATATTATTATTAGTCTGTGCCGTCTGATCTGGCTCTATGTTGTTTGCAAGTGATTTTATCTGCCGCTAGCGTGCCAAAGGGTTAAATGACAATGTATCCCCGTACGTGAATATAGCTTCATATAGCTTCAATGAGGAAAGTATTTGTAAACGGCCCGGGGTTAGCTTACTTGTTAGAGAGTTGCCGACTAAGCGAAAATTACCGGTTAGCTAAACAATGTTTCCACCTTATGACATTTACTTAATAAACATTCGTCACAGATAATCTTAAAATACAAAGTTTGTGATTTTACTTATTTTCAACTTCCTTCCTGTGTTTTAAGTTTATTTATCATCGCTAGCGGTTGCCCATATGAGCGACGCCTCCTGAAGAGATTAGTAATTTTAGATGTTGGAGGATAGTGCAATGATACAGAGAGAGACCCATTCCAGGGTCTCCTCTGGTTGTTTTACTTGCACGATGTAAAGCACCGACACTAGACCTCTGTTTAATGTACCATCTGAAATACTGTTAATTTTATTAGGGTGCAAGCTTTCACTTGTATTATATTGTACCTGTCCTGTATAAATTGTAGAGTCAGACTCTATATACCTAAAAGTATGTCAAACTATGCCATGTTGTACCGGGAACGTGTGACGTGTTTCCTTCGAATATCCTTAATTGTAGATGGTAGTAGTAGTGGTACTATATGCACCACTTCAAATTCAATCAAACGTTACACCATTTTGAATTCTAAAAATAGAAACACTCATGTCAATAAGTATGTCACAGATTACGTCTCTCAAATTTCCTGTTTTCAAAATATAAAATGGCCGAATCTTTGCATCTAAAAAAGATCGTTAATAAACTAGAGGACATAGAAACGCACACTTTTGATTAGTGTATTTTTACATGAAAAACAATAACTATATAAATACATAGTTTTAAACATTTTGGAATATGTTTAGTTGTTCAGTTTGTGTTTTG
The DNA here is from genome assembly GCA_014843695.1 of Archivesica marissinica. Lineage (NCBI taxonomy): Eukaryota > Metazoa > Mollusca > Bivalvia > Venerida > Vesicomyidae > Archivesica > Archivesica marissinica. Next base: position 67,862,662 of record CM026403.1, on the reverse strand, counting down.
TAATAAAGATGAGATATATCTTTGATGGAGTCCTTCGTATTTCGTATTCATGTAATAATTATTATATAATGTAGGTTAGCATTTTCTATATCCTCATTGTATATGAACGATTTAAATTTATGGAAACCATTAGCTAGATCATATTAGATGTGTATATTTCCCGTCCTATAGTATTGGCTCTGAATAAATTAACTATTATTAGCTACATCGTATATCCCGTCGTCTTGTACGAGATCTGATTTTCTGTCACTTCAGAGATGCCACCGATCATGTTTAATGCACCGGAACCGCTTCCGTTTACTGGACCTGTACCTCAAGGTGGGTATATTCAATCTGTGTGACACAATGCAATAACTCGTCTTTAGTATGAAAGTTTGATATAACAAAATACGAGATTTATGCTTCTTGCCGTCAGTTCTTACAGTCAATGTGCGTGTACTGTTGCATCAATTTGTCACAGTAAAGCAATGTATTATATCTGGTTGCATAGTGTGATATACATATTGCATATTGACGGGGTAAATGTGTTTCAATAATAGGCTTACGGTCCTTTTTTCAGTATGTTTCAAGTGTCCATATGCTCCACGTAAACAGCACCCAGCACCTTTATCGCTGCTCACATATAGCAACCACTCCACGCCGAGAGCTATTCCCGTGTGGAAGTCCTGATAGCGCAGTTGTTGTGCGTTCGCATTAGGTGCGAAAGGCCCCGAGTTCGCGCTCAGCCGTAGCCGTTACGATTGTACCCTTAGGCAAGAAGGCATTTAAATTCCACATTGCCTCTTCTCTCTCCCTCGTGTCTCTGGATTACATCAGGAATGATGTCACGATAGTGATTAATATAAGTTGTAAGAACTTATTTCGCAATCGAGCTTAATTAATTTGTATAAACTATTCCCATAAATATTGATGTACAGTGTGCCTATTTCTTATCAGTAGTATGGAGAGAACGTAATTTGTATAAACTATTCCCATAAATATTGATGTACAGTGTGCCTATTTCTTATCAGTAGTATGGAGAGAACATAATTTGTCTCTTCTGTTGTGGAGCTTCCTTTCCACTTTCACCCTATGCAGACAACATTCACTTTAGTTTGAAACCATATGATGAGAAATTACATTGGCCATTCAATAATCCATTTAGTCCGAGTTACAACACCATGGATGGGGAGGGTTGGGCAGTCACTATTTAACTCTGCACATGCACTTGTATACACTTTATTTAAACAAGCTTCAACCAACAGCTTATATTAATCACTCGTAGACGAGGACGAAAACGTATACATACATGTATATATATGATCATTCGTATGGGAGGAAACTGGAGTATCCGGAAAAAACTCAGCTGTATGATATGGCGACCATCATACCATCTCACATACTTCCCACTCTATGGTGCGACCCGGGTTCATTGGTGAGTCTACTCCTGTAGCTTTACTTATGCAAGCTCCCTGGCAAACTCACTTTATGAGCTCTGTTTGATGGTATTAAATAAAACTAAGAAATATGGTTGATTGAAATTTGTCATTTAATATCTAAATGACGAATATAGTGAAACACTAAACATAACTAAAATATTATGACGAATATAGTGAAACACAATAAACATAACTAAAATATTACATGTGACTAGTTCTAGCAAAAGAAGACATATATCATGCATTATATATGTATGATCAAAGGTGGGCATCTAAGTTTAATGCCACATATTGCAAATAGCATGATATAAACTTAGTGCATATCGCGGTTTCCAATAACCCCAAACTCAGCTGTATGATATGGCGACCACCATACCATCTCACATACTTCCCACTCTGAGGTGCGACCCGGGTTCATTGGTGAGTCTACTCCTGTAGCTTTATTCATAGTATCTTCCGCCGCTGAGGCATGCGGGCGACTTCTTTCTCTAGACGTGTATGTGGTTGCTACGTTGTTTGTGCAGACATCCCGATAAGTATTCGTCTTCCTCTGGTCCAGGGTCACACATCCTGGTTGGTGATTGCTGCCTTCGATCAACGGGTCCTTGTTAGGGTCACATCCTCCACATTTGCCATCCCACAGTAGCAGAAACCAGCTCAGATATCCTCTTCACGGTCTTCGTCACGTCAATGCATCCCCGGGAAGTTCTCCTCATGCCGGGCTCAAACAAAAAGCCCGAGAGACCGTGTCTGTGTCGATGAGATGAAGTCTTCAATGAGCTGCTACTGCGGGACGTGCCGTCACTGCAATTTACACTGGTTTGTAGGAAACTTTGGCATAGCAGCATCAATGTTCGCGTAGAATCCAAACTAAATCATGTTTTCTTGTCTTGAACAGGAATCACAACCCTAACTTTCCCTGTGCAGGGGACCGGGAATGCTGGAAGTGATACGAAAAATACGATACAATCAGGGTTTAGCTTTAGCCAAAGCTCGGTCACAACTATAGAAGGCAAGTAATACATGGACTATTGAGACCCTTAAAGTTTGTATTTATTTAAAAGGCATATTTGATCACCGAATGCATAAAATATGTTTTGCTCGTGGTGGGTGGGGGAGGGTGAGGAAAGGTTAGTATTTTTGTTTTACATTGTTTATGGATTGGCTAGAAAGAATTGACTAGACACTTGCAATTTTGAGTACCTATGGTTGTTTTTGCGTCTTTGGTCAGTAAATAATTATGAAAACTGAAAATTAACTGCCATAAATGTGGCCAACATTTGGCAGACAGGTATTAGAATTTGTTTCCAAAATGTAACATATTACTTTGAATTAACATATAACATACATGTAAATATATTATTTTAAGTTAGTTTTTAATTGACGGTTACATTGATATGGTAGTGTCAAAGAAACGGGACGGCGAGCAGGTATCAGAAATTAGAGCATAATTTATAAATGTTGTTTTCTCGCAGGTAACAATATAACACAGTCGGTTCAACCTAACGCAACAATTAAAGGAACTGAAACAACACTAGTTGATACATCAGAAAATACTGGCTTCTTGTGAGAACGTTTAGTCGTGAAGGTATCCTTCTTTATTGAAATTCTTTACCTCAATTGCAAAAAAACACTTACATAATTAGCCCATACTCGCCTATAAGACGATCTCGCCTATGAGATGACCCCCTTACTTTAGTCATGAAATATGTTGGTTTTGGCATACACTCGCATATAGGACGGGTTGATAAAATGAACACCAGCCCATGTATAATGTATGTTTAGCCAGTGCAAGTTGAACAAATCTTTTCTAAAACGTAATTATGAATACCATTTAACACATTTTCTTTAAAAAACAGACGAATCTGTAGTCCAGTGATAAAACGCTGGACTTGTAATCCAGGGATCGCAGGTTCGATCCCCCGTTTGACCATAATAAAATTAACAGTCTTTCAGATGGGACGTTAAACCGAGGTCTCGTGTCGGTGCTTTACACCGTTCACGTAAAAGAACCAGGGAAGATTGTAGAGATTGGAATGGGCCTCTGTCTGTATCATTGCATTATCCTCCAAATATCTAAAATGACTAATCTCTTCAGGAGGCGTCGCTCATATGAGCAACCGGTAGCGACGATAAATAAACGTAAAACACATATTCGGGTGTTACGCATTCATCAGCACCATTCATGGCATTATCGCCGGTGGGCAGTTTACCTACAAACACCTTTCCTGGGCAAACACAATATAGTAATAGTATATATCTGTTACATATATTTTCAGGGTGACGATTTATTGAATACATGCAGAGTAAAAACAATGTCCGACTGTGATAGACTCGGAGGTAACGAATGAGGGTTACCTGTACATATAGTGTACACGACTGTCTGCTAGAAGGAGATTTCAATCCACTATGATTACGTCAATTCTCCACCGATAACACTGGTTGACCCAGTGCCCAAAGCTGGTTAGAGTGAACTATTTTAAATAAGACATCGTTACGATTGTGCTATAACATTTATTGGAAACATAAAATGCCATTGCTTATCATGTGTAATTCAAAATGTATCGTAAGTTAGACAAACAAGATACATGTAATTATATGCGTCATATAAATACATTCCGTTTTACTATGTTCTGTATAATAATTCCAACATATTGTTCTCTATTGATTTTCATTGGCTGAAGGTCACCTGACATATTTTTAACTTGTTCGTGTCCAACTGGTTTCTGGAAGAATAGGACAACAAACATGTACATTCATTAGTCAAGGTTCTGACGAATAGCATGCCGATGTATTTGAATCACAGAATACATTTACAAAAAAAGTAATTTGAAAACCATTATGTAAGTATGATCATAGAAACAAATGAAATGTCATGTTTGGTCGTGGCAATAACCTTCTTCACGTCAGATAAGTCATATATGCATTACTAGTAAGTTTGAACCCTAACTGGTAGATGTAACTGTGCAGCTACCAGTCTATGTGTAAGGGTGTTTTGCCATAATACTGTATTTTGAAATTCCACTCATCATATCATATTCTCACATGCAACAATATGGAGCCAGAAATTAAATTTTACATGTATATGGAATGGCTGTTAAGTTTATTTTATTCTAGTAAATAAAATATAATACTGTTAGTGTACTAGTAGTTGTGTTCTATATTCCTCTCACCCAATCCCTTCACGTATTCATATAAATAGATTGAGGCTCACCCTATGAAACCGGATACAACACATTGATGTTACTGTGAACAGTTTATACAGAAATTGATTGACACAACTGAATGTGAATTAGAATTCTTCACAGTAAAGACAATTACAAATACTGGTATAATTCCGGACATACATTGCTGCAAATACAGATACAAATACTTGTCTAATTATGGACATACGTGGCTGCAACTACAGATATACAAATACTGGTCTAATTCTGGAAATACGTTGCTGCATATACCAATACAACTACTGGCATAATTCTGGACATGCGTTGTGTCTGTTACAGATACAAATACTGGTATAATTCTGGACATGAGTTGTGTCTGTTACAGATACAAATACTGGTATAATTCTGGACATACGTGGCTGTAAATATAGATACAAATACTGGTATAATTCTGGACATACGTGGCTGTAAATATAGATACAAATACTGGTATAATTCTGAACATACGTGGCTGTAAATATAGATACAAATACTAGTATAATTCTGGACATACGTGGCTGTCAATATAGATACAAATACTGGTATAATTCTAGACATACGTGGCTGTCAATATAGACACAAATACTGGTATAATTCTGGACATACGTGGCTGCCAATAAAGATACAAATACTGGTATAATTCTGGACATACGTGGCTGTCAATATAGATACAAATACTGGTATAATTCTGAACATACGTGGCTGTAAATATAGATACAAATACTGGTATAATTCTGGACATACGTGGCTGTAAATATAGATACAAATACTGGTATAATTCTAGACATACGTGGCTGCCAATACAGATACAAATACTGGTATAATTCTGAACATACGTGGCTGCCAATACAGATACAAATACTGGTATAATTCTGGACATACGTGGCTGCCAATACAGATACAAATACTGGTATAATTCTAGACATACATGGCTGCCAATATAGATACAAATACTGGTATAATTCTGGACATACGTGGCTGCCAATACAGATACAAATACTGGTATAATTCTGGGCATACGTGGCTGTAAATATAGATACAAATACTGGTATAATTCTGGGCATACGTGGCTGCCAATATAGATACAAATACTGGTATAATTCTGGACATACGTGGCTGCCAATATAGATACAAATACTGGTATAATTCTGGACATACGTGGCTGCCAATACAGATACAAATACTGGTATAATTCTGGACATACGTGGCTGTAAATATAGATACAAATACTGGTATAATTCTGAACATACGAACATTATGTCGTACCATTGAATCATTTATTCTGTGATGTTATCCTAAAATTGGGAAGAATGTATATATACCAGATAAGGAACATTGGTATATTATTATACATGTATATCACTTACAAGGGAAAGTCCCATTTAATTGATATAAATCCGACTATTATTAAGCGAGTTGGCTTTATTCTGTTAGAATCACTGTTCCCTTTATCAGTGTAATTAATCACCAGGGCCCGATAAGAACGCATTAAATAGTGTCTGTCGATTATATAAGCGGATACACGCATGAAAAGATCGTGCTTGTACTCAACTGGGATTGTATAAACCGACACACGCACACAGGAGAGACAGTACTCCCACTACATCTCAGAGTGTAGGTTGGTTACATTATTGTGCATGCGACATATTAGGTATGTAACTATTATATTGTTTGTTATATAAATTGTCATCCAGAGGTTTATTTAATCTGGACACGTCATCTATAGGCAACTAGTCCAGTACTACCAAAACATCTAAGGCACAAGTATGGCATTAACTCTCTGCACACCATTGACATCAGATGCGGAAATTGTCAGATAGAGCACTACTGTGGGCTTAACTCTCTGCACACCATTGAAATCAGATACGGAAATTGTCATCTAAGGTAATCCGGTGGCATTAACTATCTGCACACCATTGAAATCAGGTGCGACACATTTCAACTAAGGTAAACCTGTAGCCTTATCGTTATGCACACCATTGCAACAAGGTCCGGAAAATTATATCTAAGGCAAACATGTGGCCTTAGCTGTCTGCACACTATTGAAATAGGTGCGAAAACTATCATCTAAGGTAAATCTGTAGCCTTATTTTTCTGCACACCATTAAAATCAGGTCCGGAAAATGTCATCTAAGGCACACCTGTGGCCTTACCTGACTGCACACCATTGAAATCATTAGCAAACAATGTCATCTAAGGCAAACCTGTGGTCTGAACTGTCTGCACACCATATATCAGGAGCGAAAAATGTCATCGAATTCAAACCGGTGGCCTTAACTGTCTGCACACTATTGAAATCAGGTGCGACAAATGTCAACTAAGGTAAACCTGTAGCCTTATCTTTCTGCACACCATTGAAATCAGGTCCGGACAATGTCATCTAAGGCAAACGTGTGGCCTTAACATTCTGCACACCATTGCAATCAGGTGCGAAAATGTCATATAAGGCAAACCTGTGACCTTAACTCTCTGTCAAATACGGTAAACCTGTAGTTTTATCATTCTGCACACCATTGAAATCAGGTCCGGAAAATGTCAACTAAGGTAAACCTGTAGCCTTATCTGTATGCACACCATTGAAACAAGGTCCGGAAAATTATATCTAAGGCAACAATGTGGCCGTAGCTGTCTGCACACCATTGAAATCAGGTGCGAAAAAAATGTCACCTAGGCCAAACCTGTGGCCTTAACTGTCTGCACACCATTGAAATCAGTTGCGAAAAATATCAACTAAGGTAAACCTGTAGCCTTATCTTTCTGCACACCATTGCAATCAGGTCCGGAAAATGTCATCTAAGGCAAACCTGTGGGCTTAACTCTCTGCACACCATTGCAATCATGTGCGACAAATGTCAACTAAGGGGAACCTGTGGCCTTAACTGTCTGCACCCCATTGAAATCAGGTCCGGAAAATGTCAACTAAGGCAAACCTGTGGAATAAACTTTCTGCACACCATTGAAATCAGGTGCGAAAATGTCATCTAAGGCAAACCTGTGGCCTTAACTTTCTGCACACCATTGCAATCAGGTGCGAAAATGTCATCTAAGGCAAACCTGTGGCCTTAACTTTCTGCACACCATTGAAATCAGGTGCGAAAAATGTCATCTAAGGCAAACCTGTGGCCTTAACTGTCTGCACACCATTGAAATCAGGTCCGGAAAATGTCAACTAAGGCAAACCTTTAGACACACCATTGAAATCAGGTGCGAAAAATGTCATCTAAGGCAAACCTGTGGCCTTAACTTTCTGCACACCATTGAAATCAGGTGCGAAAAATGTCATCTAAGTCAAACCTGTGCCCTTAACTGTCTGCACACCATTGAAATCATGTGCGAAAAAGGTCAACTAAGGTAAATCTGTAGCCTTATCTTTCTGCACACCATTGAAATCAGGTCCGGAAAACATCATCTAAGGCAAACCTGTGGGCTTAACTCTCTGCACACCATTGAAATCATGTGCGAAAAATGTCAACTAAGGTAAACTTGTAGCCTTATCTTTCTGCACACCATTGTAATCAGGTCCGGAAAACGTCATATAAGGCAAACCTGTGGGCTTAACTCTCTGCACACCATTGAAATCAGGTGCGAAAAATGTCAATTAAGGTAAACCTGTGACCTTATCTGTCTGCACACCATTGAAATCAGGTCCAGATGATGTCATCTAAGTCAAACCTGTGGTCTTAATTCTGTGCACACCATTGGAATCACGTGCGAAAAATGTCAACTAAGGTAAATCTGTAGCCATATCTTTCTGCACACCATTGACATCATGTGCGACAAATGTCAACTAAGGGGAACCTGTGGCCTTAACTGTCTGCACACCATTGAAATCAGGTGCGAAAAATGTCTTCTAGGGCAAATCTGTGGCCTTATCTGTCTGCACACCATTGACATCATGTGCGACAAATGTCAATTAAGGGGAACCTGTGGCCTTAACTGTCTGCACACCATTGAAATCATGTGCGAAAAATGTCAACTAAGGAAAATCTGTAGCCATATCTTTCTGCACACCATTGAAATCAGGTCCGTAAAATGTCATCTAGGGCAAATCTGTGGCCTTATCTGTCTGCACACCATTGCAATCATGTGCGACAAATGTCAACTAAGGGGAACCTGTGACCTTAACTGTCTGCACACCATTGAAATCAGGTGCGAAAAATGTCAACTAAGGTAAACCTGTAGCCTTATCTTTCTGCACACCATTGCAATCAGGTCCGGAAAACGTCATCTAAGGCAAACATGTGGGCTTAACTCTCTGTACACCATTGAAATAAAGTGCGACAAATGTCATCTAAGGCAAACCTGTGGCCTTAACTGTCTGCACACTATAGAAATCAGGTGCGAAAAATGTCAACTAAGGTAAACATGTAGCCTTATCTGTCTGCACACCATTGAAATCAGGTCCAGATGATGTCATCTAAGTCAAATCTGTGGCCTTAACTGTCTGCACACCATTGAAATCAGGTGCGAAAAATGTCAACTAAGGTAAACCTGTAGCCTTATCTTTCTGCACACCATTGTAATCAGGTCTGGAAAATGCCATCTAAGGCACATCTGTGGACTAAACTTTCTGCACACCATTGCAATCAGGTGCGAAAAATGTCAACTAAGGTAATCCTGTAGCCTTATCTTTCTGCACACCATTGTAATTAGGTCCGGAAAACGTCATCTAAGGCAAACCTGTGGGCTTAACGCTCTGCACACCATTGAAATCAGGTGCGAAAAATGCCATCTAAGGCAAACCTGAGGCCTTAACTGTCTGCACACCATTGCAATCAGGTGCGAAAAATGTCAACTAAGGTAAACCTGTGACCTTATCTGTCTGCACACCATTGACATCAGGTCCAGGTGATGTCATCTAAGTCAAACCAGTGGTCTTAACTCTCTGCACACCATTGAAATCAGGTGCGAAAAATGTCAACTAAGGTAATTCTGTAGCCATATCTTTCTGCACACCATTGAAATCAGGTCCGGAAAATGTCATCTAGGGCAAATCTGTGGACTTATCTGTCTGCACACCATTGGAATCATGTGCGACAAATGTCAATTAAGGGGAACCTGTGGCCTTAACTGTCTGCACACCATTGAAATCAGGTGCGAAAAATGCCATCTAAGGCAAACCTGAGGCCTTAACTGTCTGCACACCATTGGAATCATGTGCGACAAATGTCAATTAAGGGGAACCTGTGGCCATAACTGTCTGCACACCATTGAAATCAGGTGCGAAAAATGTCAACTAAGGTAAACCTGTAGCCATATCTTTCTGCACACCATTGAAATCAGGTCCGGAAAACGTCATCTAAGGCAAACCTGTGGGCTTAACTCTCTGCACACCATTGAAATCATGTGCGACAAATGTCAACTAAGGGGAACCTGTGGCCGTAACTGTCTGCACACCATTGAAATCAGGTCCGGAAAATGTCAACTAAGGCAAACATTTCTACACACCATTGAAATCAGGTCTGGAAAATGCCATCTAAGGCAAATCTGTGGACTAAACTTTCTGCACACCATTGAAATCAGGTGGGGAAAATGTCATCTAAGGCAAACCTGTGGCCTTACCTGTCTGCACACTATTGAAATCAGGTGCGAAAAATGTCAACTAAGGTAAACCTGTAGCCTTATCGTTCTGCACACCATTGGAATCAGGTCCGGAAGACGTCATCTAAGGTAAACCTGTGGGCTTAACTCTCTGCACACCATTGAAATCAAGTGCGAAAAATGTCATCTAAGGCAAACCTGTGGCCTTACCTGTCTGCACACTATTGAAATCAGGTGCAACAAATGTCAACTAAGGCAAAACTGTGGCCTTAACTCTCTGCACACCATTGAAATCAGGTGCGAAAAATGTCACCTAAGGTAAACCTGTAACCTTATCTTTCTGCACACCATTGAAATCAGGTGCGAAAAATGTCACCTAAGGTAAACCTGTAGCCTTATCTTTCTGCACACCATTGAAATCAGGTCCGGAAAACGTCATATATGGCAAACATGTGGGCTTAACTCTCTGGACACCATTGAAATCAGGTCCGGAAAATGTCAACTAAGGCAAACCTGTGGGCTTAGCTCTTTGCACACTATTGAAATCAGGTGCGAATATTGTCAACTAAGGTAAATCTGTAGCTTTATCTTTCTACACACCATTGACATCAGGTCTGGAAAATGCCATCTAAGGCAAACCTGTGACCTTAACTTTCTGCACACCATTGCAATCAGGTGCGAAAATGTCATCTAAGGCAAACCTTTGACCTTAACTCTCTGCACAACATTGAAATTAGGTGGAGAAAATGTCAACTAAGGTAAACCTGTAGCCTTATCTTTCTGCACACCATTGCAATCAGGTGCGAAAATGTAATCTAAGGCAAACCTGTAGCCTTATCGTTCTGCACACCATTGCAATCAGGTGCGAAAATGTCAACTAAGGTACACCGGTAGCCTTATCTTTCTGCACATCCAGATGCAATCCCATCTGTTGGAAAGCGCGATTAACAAGATGCATCAATGCATAGCTCTGACTTCCAACGATTGGGAGTTTATTTCCATGCTGGTCATGATTAACGATGTGACATCAGAGGAAGAGAAGACTGCCTGGCAAACGTGTGAACTTTGAGACATATGTGATGTTGGAAGAAGTATATATATACGCAATTTAAAGTAGTATAATGTAAATGTAACTTTGTTCATAAGTTCTGCAATACTTAATTAAACGCAGTTATTGCAGCTCACACATGGTGCCAGTATAAATGACCAGCCGGACATCGGTCTATTTTAAGGGAGGTTTTTTCTGTAGACTTGGGTAGAACAACCGACCTTCCGCAAGCCTCCTCCCATGCAATGTATGTATACAGTGCGAGATAAGCCTGTGCAAAATGTAGAAACGTCGACACATCTCGGTGTACACATATCTAACTCATTGAAAGATACTATCTCCAAATTAAAACACTGTCGATACGTCGTACCTTTGTACGTGCAGTCAATTATTATTAATATTGGACTGGTATCAAAAGGCCAGAGTATTATATTAAATCCTGCGCGTAAATGGACGAAATTAACAATTTTAATTAGTAGGATTGTGTTTTATAAGTGTGTGTTTTAAGTAAGATAAACGGATCCAATATGTAAAATATTGGTACTGTCTTCGGAGCTACGCGCCTCACACAGTTCAATATTTTACATATTGGATCGATTTCGGCTTATATCCTATACACATGTTAATTAACTTTCCTGTACGAATGTTGTAATTTAGAGAGCATATCGACACTATTCTCTCCTCGTGATACCGTAATTCTCGCTAACAGCTCGCTATGAATGCATGTTGGTCGCCAGATCGGACAGGTTAGTTTTCTCCGGCTACTCAAGTTTCCTCACATAGGAATGACCACAGATACCGTCTCCGTGGCATAGTAGTTTAAGCGTCCGCTTACGGAGCGGGAGGTCGAAGGTTCGAATCTCGCCAGGAGTTCGTTCTGATATGGCCGGTTGGTGAGTCGCCAGCTAGTTAAACAATGGTTACCGATTGCCTTCCAGCCTGGCGCCTGGTATACAATCATATGATTCGGGAAGTACAGAACGTTCATAAAAAAAGGTGTCTCATAAAGTCAGAAATAGCTGGCTCTTTAAATAGCATTGAATGACACTATAATAAACATACTCTTTATACGCTTTCATCCGCGCCAACGAGAGTGATTAGAAGTTGTTAGAACTTGGTTCGCAATCGTTGTAAAAATAAATAACGTTTAAACTAATATGAATACAACGTAGGGGCCCCCGTGGCCGAGTGGCTACATTGACGTGTAATCACCACTGCTGGTTCGAATCCATAAGTGGCCACATTGACGTATAATCACCACTGCTGGTTCGAATCCATAAGTGGCCACATTGACGTATAATCACCACTGCTGGTTCGAATCCATAAGTGGCCACATTGACGTATAATCACCACAGCTGGTTCGAATCCCCGAGTTGCTACATTGACGTATAATCACCACAGCTGGTTCGAATCCATAAGTGGCTACATTGACGTGTAATCACCACAGCTGGTTCGAATCCCACAGGGGGTATTAAATACATTGCATGGGAGGAGGCTTGTGGAAGATCGGTTGTTCTACCCAAGTCTACCTCCACCAATACTAGCTGGAGAGTCGCCATATGACCTAAGCTGTCGGTGCGATATAGCCTGGGAACAGGTGTTGATATATATTGCCTTGTCAGTAATATAAATATATTTATTTAACATCCAAACCATTAATTGACAGACTGGAACCCAGGCTAGGTGCGACAGAATGGAACCTAGGCTAGGTGCGACAGAATGAAACCCAGACTAGGTGCGACAGACTGGAACCCAGGATAGGTGCGAAAGACTGGAACCAAGGCTAGGTGAGACAGACTGGAACCCATGCTAGGTGCGACAGACTGGAACCAAGGCTAGGTGCGACAGACTGGAACCAAGGCTAGGTGAGACAGACTGGAACCCATGCTAGGTGCGACAGACTGGGACCAAGGCTAGGTGCGACTGACTGGAACCAAGGCTAGGTGCGACAGACTGGAACCCATGCTAGGTGCGACAGACTGGGACCAAGGCTAGGTGCGACTGACTGGAACCAAGGCTAGGTGCGACAGACTGGAACCCATGCTAGGTGCGACAGACTGGAACCAAGGATAGGTGCGACAGACTGGAACCAAGGCTAGGTGCGACATACTGGAACACAGGCTAGGTGCGACAATAAACCCTAAGAACAAAATATTTCAAATGTTTAGGGAACTTGTGGTCAAAGACATTATTTATGTTAATTTTAGCAGAAACAAATGCCACTCATGATAGAACAATAATAAATGAACCAGTTTGTAGTACGCTTTTAATGGATTATTGTTATATTGGATACATGTATGTATGTATGTTCCTTTATATTCAAACCCCTCGCGGGGACTTAGACATGTTTTCCTGGGCAGGCTTAGCCGACCTAAGCGATTAACAAGTACAAAGCAATGTGTGTGAGGTGCCTTGCTCAGTGACACTACATACATGGCCTGACCAAGTATCGAACCCGAGTCCGTTCGATTCCAAATTAGTATATTTCCTAAGCCCTGTGATGGATTTCCAAATATCTGTAGGAGCCGTCTGGACATGAAATATTGCATTATTATGACTGTATCAGTCACGTACTCATAAATGAAAAATTCAATTTCTCAGCACTTTCAACTGAACGTGGCTCTCCAATTAGCACGCTCGCTTCTCACCAATGCAACCCGGGTTCGATCCTCGGACCGGGAAGTATGCGAGATGGTACGGTGGTCGCCATATCAGACAGGTGTGTTTTCTCCGGGTGTTCCCGTTTTCTCCCACACGAATGACAACATTTACGCTTTCATCCACGCCAACAAGAGTGATTAATATAAGTTGTTAAAACTTGTTTCGCAATCGTTGTAAAATAAATAACGTTTAAATGGATGTACATGTTTTATTACCTTTAGAACATGCCAACCTAGTGTTGTTACGGTACAGACTCAAGCTCAATGCTTGGATTTCATCATGATGTAAGTATTTGCCAAAACAATCCTTTTACATTATCTGAAATTCTTTGATTTTCGTGATTTAATACAATTTGTCAGTAGCATCTCTGTATATTTAACCAGCATATTGGAATTGTGTCCGTCAGCTCAAATATGTTCAACCGCTGGAGTAATCTTAAAATCACTTGTGACGAATGTTACCCAATTATGGTAAGAGAAGACGAACCATTGAATACGTTTATTTTTTAGTACATAATGAAGCGATACACAAAAGAGAAGAGGTGCCAGTACATCCACCGTAACAATGTTCAATATACATAAGGTTGTACATACCCGCACGAGGTGCCAATACATCCACCGTAACAATGTTCAATATACATAAGGTTGGACATACCCGCACGAGGTGCCAATACATCCACCGTAACAATGTTCAATATACATAAGGTTGGACATACCCGCACGAGGTGCCAATACATCCACCGTAACAATGTTCAATATACATAAGGTTGGACATACCCGCACGAGGTGCCAATACATCCACCGTAACAATGTTCAATATACATAAGGTTGGACATACCCGCACGAGGTGCCAATACATCCACCGTAACAATGTTCAATATACATAAGGTTGGACATACCCGCACGAGGTGCCAATACATCCACCGTAACAATGTTCAATATACATAAGGTTGGACATACCCGCACGAGGTGCCAATACATCCACCGTAACAATGTTCAATATACATAAGGTTGGACATACCCGCACGAGGTGCCAGAACAGGAGGGAGGTTGCGGCGGAATAAGTAAAATTGGAACTAATTACATCTGATCCAATGTATACTTAGAAATCCGAAATATTGCAGAGATGAAATGTCTGCCCTCAAGAAAATGATAAAAGGAAATTCCAGGATGTAAATAAACCCGCATTACAAGATTGATAGTGATTGGTTAACACCAGGCTGATGTAGCGTGTGTTACAGAAAATAAACCCGCATTACAAGATTGATAGTGATTGGTTAACACCAGGCTGATGTAGCGTGTGTTACAGTAAATAAACCCACATTACAAGATTGATAGTGATTGGTTAACACCAGGCTGATGTAGTGTGTGTTACAGTAAATAAACCCACATTACAAGATTGATAGTGATTGGTTAACACCAGGCTGATGTAGCGTGTGTTACAGTAAATAAACCCACATTACAAGATTGATAGTGATTGGTTAACACCAGGCTGATGTAGCGTGTGTTACAGTAAATAAACCCACATTACAAGATTGATAGTGATTGGTTAACACCAGGCTGATGTAGCGTGTGTTACAGAAAATAACCTCCTCCTTAAAATAGACCGATGTCCGGCTGGTCATTTATACTGGCACCATGTGTGAGCTGCAATAACTGCGTTTAATTAAGTATTGCAGAACTTATGAACAAAGTTACATTTACATTATACTAGTTTAAATTGCGCATCTATATACTTCTTCCAATATCACATATGTCTCGAAGTTCACACTTTTGCCAGGCAGTCTTCTCTTCCTCTGATGTCACATCGTTAATCATCACCACCATGGAAATAAACTCCCAATCGTTGGAAGTCAGAGCTATGCATTGATGCATCTTGTTAATCGCGCTTTCCAACAGATGGGCTTGCATCTGGGTGATCCAAACCAATTTAGAATCTGTCCAAATATATCTCAACGTCGGCTTCCAAATATATTAAATTCGCCTGCTTCCAAAACGACAAACATTTACAACTATGGTACGAGAAGACTAACAACTAAATAATATTGGTTATATACATATCTGACTCCGCAGTGAAGACAAACGCATTAAGTAGAAATCATGATCAAATGATAAACAAACGAGCAAATGTGTAATACATGCGCAGTAACAATGTTCAACATAGATCATGTAATCCAAATAAATGTGTAATACATGCGCAGTAACAATGTTCAACATAGATCATGTAATCCAAAAAAATATGTAGTACATGCGCTGTAACAATGTTCAACATAGATCATGTAATCCAAATAAATGTGTAGTACATGCGCAGTAACAATGTTCAACATAGATCATGTAATCCAAATAAATGTGTAATACATGCGCTGTAACAATGTTCAACATGTAATCCAAATAAATGTGTAATACATGCGCAGTAACAATGTTCAACATGTACTCCAAATAAATGTGTAATACATGCGCAGTAACAATGTTCAACATGTAATCCAAATAAATGTGTAATACATGCGCAGTAACAATGTTCAACATGTAATCCAAATAAATGTGTAATACATGCGCAGTAACAATGTTCAACATGTAATCCAAATAAATGTGTAGTAACAATGTTCAACATGTAATCCAAATAAATGTGTGATACATGCGCAGTAACAATGTTCAACATGTAATCCAAAAAAATGTGTAGTACATGCGCAGTAATAATATTCATAGATCATGTAATCCAAATAAATGTGTAGTACATGCGCAGTAACAATGTTCAACATAGATCATGTAATCCAAATAAATGTGTAGTACATGCGCAGTAACAATGTTCAACATAGATCATGTAATCCAAATAAATGTGTAATACATGCGCTGTAACAATGTTCAACATGTAATCCAAATAAATGTGTAATACATGCGCAGTAACAATGTTCAACATGTACTCCAAATAAATGTGTAATACATGCGCAGTAACAATGTTCAACATGTAATCCAAATAAATGTGTAATACATGCGCAGTAACAATGTTCAACATGTAATCCAAATAAATGTGTAGTACATGCGCAGTAATAATATTCATAGATCATGTAATCCAAATAAATGTGTAGTACATGCGCAGTAACAATGTTCAACATAGATCATGTAATCCAAATAAATGTGTAGTACATGCGCAGTAACAATGTTCAACATAGATCATGTAATCCAAATAAATGTGTAATACATGCGCTGTAACAATGTTCAACATGTAATCCAAATAAATGTGTAATACATGCGCAGTAACAATGTTCAACATGTACTCCAAATAAATGTGTAATACATGCGCAGTAACAATGTTCAACATGTAATCCAAATAAATGTGTAATACATGCGCAGTAACAATGTTCAACATAGATCATGTACTCCAGATAAATGTGTAATACATGCGCAGTAACAATGTTCAACATGTAATCCAAATAAATGTGTGATACATGCGCAGTAACAATGTTCAACATGTAATCCAAATAAATGTGTGATACATGCGCAGTAACAATGTTCAACATGTAATCCAAATAAATGTGTAGTACATGCGCAGTAACAATGTTCAACATGTAATCCAAATAAATGTGTAGTACATGCACAGTAATAATGTTCAACATAGATCATGTAATCCAAATAAATGTGTAATACATGCGCAGTAACAATGTTCAACATAGATCATGTAATCCAAAAACAGCGTGTATGGGACATTTGCAAGGTGAGGCGTTGTTATAAATTGATACCTTTATCGTTTTTAAATGTTTCAATCAGAATTGACTTAAATAATATAGAGACAATTTATTAAGATATGCCGTGAATCGTGGCCATACGAACAAGCTAACTGTTAAAAGTATAGTTTATGTTGATTCAACTGGCATCTTTACCTATTGTTTACATATTGTTTTACATATATAGTGTACCTATTGTTTACCTAGTGTTTACATACTTTTATAGTGTATATATTGTTTACCTATTTACATATATTGTGTATCTATTGTTTGCCAATTGCTTACATACCATTTTAGAGTCACTTTATTAGTACTAGTATGTGTATTATAGAATTTAAGAACAATTGTTTTATGTACTAGAAACTGAGTGGAAGAACCCTACCGCTACTCCACAATATATGTGGAATGTTGAATGGTACTATTAGTTGTGGAAACTGTGCAAATGTTACACACATATGTATAAAGCACCTCAGTAAGCCATAGTATTTCCATTTAATATATAAATATTGTAATTCCATTTGTTTGCATTAACTCAATGGTATTAACCTCTCATTCAAAATCCCTTCAAGTATTGGAAATATTTATAAATTGCAACTTATTTTCATCACATATTGTTTTATTTAATATAAATTCGCTCATAGTTCACTATGATTGACGAGGTACAGCACAATACATTATTTACTATATTTATTTGTTAATTCACGATTCGTCTATATCATTCGGTTCGTCTATATCATTCGTGTTATAAATTCAAGCGCATAAATTTTAATCTTTGCTATGAAATATATGTACATTTATTATTACATAGCATCTGTTTCTTCTATATCGATTGATATGTGTAAGCTATTTCTTACTTCTTACAACAGCTTATGGGCCTTTAAACTACTTGTTACGATCTCTTAGTTTAATGTTTTATTTTAACAATGAAAGCTGTAAATCAAAGTCGCACAATGTTATAAGTGTATACCTTCAGAAGATTAATATGTACTAATTGTATTATTAATTAGCATAATTATCCTGTTTACGAACGATCAACCCATACGTTCTCATTACAAAAGAATACGGGCCGTTAAACTATTTTCATAAATGTCATTCGTATGCCAAGATTTAATTTAATGTTATGATACAGCTGTAAATTAAAGTCCCAATTTGTTCTACATTTAAACTTTCAGAATATTAATCTATATCATAAAATAATTGTATTTATGTATTAATAATAAATTTATTATTTGCTTAGTAAATTCTTTATAATTACATGAACGAGGTTAGGGGTGATGTGTTATTTATAAAAATAAAAACAAAAACATTCGTATCCTTTAAATTATGTTAACATGTCATGCATATAAATATTTGCTTTACAGTTACATAATAAAGTAGATATAGTGATTTGCTGTCGCCATATTTGTTTATATGTATGTGTATGCCGCATGGGTCTCAGACTTTCTAAATTTAAACAACTAAAACTTTGAAACTTTTATCATGCACATATTGTCCTCAAGGGCTTTGTGACCTAAAGGAATTGAAAAATAAAACATTGTCATTAATTTTATCAATTCCATAAATGTTAGAGCATTGTTTTAGCTTGTCTGGAAGATGACTATATATAATATACTATGCTACAAATATCAATAGTCATTTTGGGAAAATACTGGTATATGTAATTTCTTTTTATTGAAACTAACACCAAGTGACATTCCATACATATCCATCATATAGTTTAATCGAGAAGTACGGATATATTCAATTTTTCACAAAGACTGTAAACTATGCCTAGTCAGGTACAATGCTAGATCTAAATATATACATAACGAGTTTTAATAGTAATTTCTAGAGGGTGGCGTTACATTTTGGCATATAACATATATCTGGGGGTGTTTTTCCTACTTTTAGTTATTTTCCTTAAGAAGTCACAGTGAACTTGTTCCAGTATATCGAGATTTTCATAACCCCACGTTTCACAGCCATATGTTAAAATTGGCAATATGGTATGGTCAAACAATTTAATCTGAAGGTCAATTGGATTTAAATTATTAATTCGTACAAAAAGGATATACATGGCTTTATTGGCTTGGCTGACCTTACTACATGTAAGATACATATATATAACTTGTGCAATATACGAACATTCACAACTGCAATGACGAAACAATTCTTAACAAACAACAATACAGTGCCCGAATAACTCAGACAGCGATTATTAACAGAATACGAATGCGCAACTGCTCTCAAGGATTTGTCAAGTCAAGTGAAAGTTTTTATTGGCATAAACATGTACATGTCAATCGCCAAGAAACATGATTGGCAGTTACATACAAAGTTACAGAAAAGCATGATATATATATATATAAGGTATGAGCAAATATAGCAATAACATTTACGAAATATACATTGTTTAACAATATAGTTGGTATTCAGTGTCTTTCAAATCATTATTTTACAAGTTGCAACATTCATTTAGTTTAATTAATATCATTTCTTTTACTTGTTGCTAAATAAATATATTTAGCTAAATTGACAAGTTTGTTTTTTGGTGTTGAATTCTTGAATGTTCCAAACTTATTAATGGTTGGCCATGAACAATAATATCTAGGTAAATATGTATTTCTGATATCATTATAATAAGGACAAACTAATAAGAAATGATATTCTGATTCTACTTGATGCATGTTACATTTTGAGCATAATTTTAAATTTCTTTCAATGTTTCAAAATCTTCATTTTTCTATTGCCAATTTATGGGCTGAACATCGAAATCTAGATGATGTAGTCCGATGTTTCACATTATCAACACACATATTTTTCGTGCTTGAATTCAGTCTTAAATATACTATAACATTCCAATGTAGAAAAGGAACTTAATTGTGTGCACCATTGCTGTAGATATTGGTAATATATTCTTTGCTATAATACAATTTAATTGCAACTGCTCTCAAGGATATGAAAACAACAAACACATAGGATGATCTATCAACAGAATTATATAAAATGTTCTGGTCATAAATTCTTAATTAATACTTTAAATTATCCTTTAGAAAATAAAGATTTGTCTGAATTTCAAAAATATATCACTTCTTCTTAATCATTATCACATCAGGATTACTGATGCTTCGTGCAAAGTTTGGTAAATGCATCACAAGGGGCTTGGTGATGAAGCGTTGTGTTATAATTATGTTCAAAATGCCGTAAATCAGAAATTAATCATCTACTCCGAACGGCATTGCAACAATCAGACATAATAATAATTGCTTCCTCTCAATCATGGTGAAATTACAAGCGTTTTAGATAGACGAAGTGTGGATAAGGTAACATTTGACAGACGGACACACACACATATTTTCAATGGTTCGTAAATCTGCAACAAATCCACAAAAGGCATCCGTAAATCCATAAAGAAACATCCAAACGGAACTGGATTATAATATGCACAGATATACATCATACTGATGCTTCATGCTAACGTTGGTGAAAACCCAACCAGGCATTTTGGAGATGAAGAGCACATGAGCTTTGTGTTATAGATATGTTCAAAGGGCCGCAAATCCGCCAAGAAAGTATACATATGGAATGAGATTATAATGTGTACATATGTCTGCCAAGTGTTGTGAACATTCAACAATAGGTTTTGGAGAGGAAGCGAGGAAAATGTAAAATTGGATCGACGGACAGATAGACAGATGACAAAGACAATATATCTCCCCCATCAAAAATGATATGCTACAAATAAGTTGTATCACTTGTTAACTGTTACAATCTTTACTAGGACAAATTACTGTTTTCGCATTTCCAAAACGTATAATATCCATTGAACTGTATAATCCTAATTATATTTATTTATACAAATTTATTTTAGCTCGATTGCGAAACAAGTTATTTCAATTTATATTAATCACTCTCGAGACCTCATTCCTGATGGAATCCATCGCCACGAGGGAGAGAGAAGAGGCAACGTGGAATTTAAATGCCTTGCCTAAGGGCACACTCGTAACGGCTCCAGCGGGGCTCGAACTTCGGACCTTTCGCACCTGAAGCGAAAGCGCATCCACTGCGCTATCACGACTTCCACTTCCATAATCCTAATTGCCAAGCAAGTAAAGAAATCAAACAAGTGATGTAAACATATCTATATTATGATAGCTACACTATCCAGGCCTCAAGGTTATAAAACTTTTCTCAAATCTCAAAACTTAAGAGTGTGATTGGTTCAGCTGACAGTAACACTCAGAATCAACCAATCAGATCATTTGAGCTTGAGATCTGAGAAAAGTGTTATAACCTCGGGGCCAGGGAGTAAATAATTCAATAATATGGTCATGACAGGTTAAATATGCTAGACATAGCAGGATCTGTTTGACTTAGGTTCCTATAAATAATATGGTCATGACAGGTTAAATATGCTATACATAGCAGGATCTGTTTGACTTAGGTTCCTATAAATAATAGTTTTATTACAGAACTCAAATATGTATGGATAAAACGCATAATATTAACAATAGTATTTTTTCATCGTTTCATCGAGGTATGAAATGTCAGTGTTTACACTTAATGTGTTAATAAAAATCTTCGGCTGATACCTCGATGAACATTCTATTGTTCTAACTACAAATAAATTTTATATCTTTTTATTCGTTAGCATTTCCATATGGTACATAATCCCTTACACTGTACTTATTATTTCAGTATATTTAACGTCGCTACCTGTTCCCAATTTGAATGATGGAAAGTTTACTTGCCAACACCTTTCCTGGACAGGCTCCATCGGTTAAAACGTACTCGTGCTCTGTACTCCGTAAGAAATGCCCACTGTTTCGAATAATGAGACAAGGTCTGAGCGAGATTCGAACCCACGTTGTAAGCGTTAATATTTTCTTTTAAATACGCGATCATATGGGCTGAATCAGCCAATCAGAATTTGATTGTTTTTAAATAATCTGTGCTATTTTTAGATGGCGGTCGTCTTCAATTACGCAATGGCGTAATTTTAACAATTATGTAATCTCTCACCTACCCAAGTACCATGCCCATAAATTGTGATTATATACACAATGGTTACTGAGTAATAACAATGGCGCAATTTTAACAATTATGTAATCTCCCACCTACCCAAGTACCATGCCCATAAATGGTGATTATATACACAATGGTTACTGAGTATACGAGGTTTGTACATGTTCATGGACGACGACGACGGCTGGACGTACAGACACATTGCGGTAACAATAGCTCACATGATCTTAGCTCTTGTGGGGTAATATAAAATACATATACATACATCCCAGTTATGCATGCCGTTTAGATATATAACATACATATATCTGGAAGAAAGACAACTAGTACATTAATTGATTGTAACTGAGAAGGGGCTGGTTAAGTTGACAACACTTTTCACCCGCATATTCTGTTTTAAATAAACAGTATGATCGTAGTTTATTTCGACCTCGAAATATTGCCAATTAGATTCCTTCTAGTTATTATTAAATAATGTCGTGTGCTTATTTGTCATTAATTCTTTCAACAAATGAATGTACAGCAATGGAGACACTAATTACACAGAACTAATACAAGCTATTCATACATGCATTATTAGCTTTAGCTGAGTAAAAAATAATGTTGTTTGCAAAAACAACATATGTTCATAACCAAGTAACAAATATATGTTTGACACACAATCAGAAAAGCATGATATATCGTACATGTGCAACAATAAGTTAGTACTAGTATAATAATGGAATATAAAATATTAATTACGAAACTAAAAGGTAATACTAATCTACAATAATGAGTTTAGTAAATCACACTATTACACCATTACATTACACACTACAATTTCCCTATTCACAGTATCGAGATATATACTTTATTAACTACACCTATCTAAAAGTGATATTCGGACTCAACAACTTGCATAAAATGCAATTCGGTTGTTTAATTTTGATGACGATATGTAAGGCAGCCGAGCCCAATGCATTTACCCCATGTAGATGGAACTGTGTCATTATTAAACATACATTAAATAAAACATGGGGAAATATGAGAAGGTTACTCCAACCGATGTACACTTTATTGGATTTGTTTATAAAATCAAAATATAAAAAATCAATTGCATTCCTCCAAAACAAACAAGACACTTTTACTGTCCAATAGAAACAGTTGCTATATCGACCCTTTCAACATGTCTATTAAATATATATGTATATGCAAACATGTGTTTATTCTGTTGATTTTACTATCATTTTATAGTTCGATTTGTACTACTGTATGTATGTTGAAAGAGAAATAATATATCATTGAAGGTCCTCATTCCGTGACTGTCCTAATTCCGGTGATATTTGTTTAAATCTCGTAACGCGCGATATTTGCTGACGTCATACACGCGCTCCGATGTAAATATTTACTAAAGCTGTAGCTATCTGTCAAAAGTCAAACAAGAGTAAAATGAGACAAAAACAGGTAAACATTTGTTGAAACATGTCACGCATATAAAATAATACCTTTTCTACTATTACCAAATAAATGTTCATTTAAATACCCTTTTTTGGCCCCAAAAACATTGTTCAGAAATGTTACCATCCGTCTGCTCTGAAACCAGGCTTTGATTGACAGATCTAATTCGGAAGTGGACTTTTTCTATAAGGCCAAGCCTAATTTATTTATTTTGTTTTCAGTCCTATCCCTTATAAACAATTTTAGTTTTTTTAGGCTAATCCTAGGCAGATGAGGAGAAAGAACAGACACTAAAGAGATTTCCAAGTGTGTATCTCTAATATTTGCAAAGTGGAGATTGTGTGAGTTAATAGGGGCAAACTCTGTAACCACTGGGTGCAGTTGACATATTGCACCACAGTCAGGGTACTTAGAATA
This sequence comes from Archivesica marissinica, assembly GCA_014843695.1. NCBI lineage: Eukaryota > Metazoa > Mollusca > Bivalvia > Venerida > Vesicomyidae > Archivesica > Archivesica marissinica. The sequence continues at coordinate 67,838,212 of CM026403.1, read as the reverse complement.
GGAGACACAGTCATGTGTCCTTACTGTGACACTAGAGAGGAGTAGAATAAAACAGTTACATAAAACAACAGTTAATAATTTAGTGTTTTAACAGTTATTAGTGTTAACAAAGTTAAAAATAGATTTTGGAATTATATCTTGTATTTGAACTGTTTGGGAAAACACCACATAATTAATTAAGAGTGCCTAATTCACTGTTACCCAAGAGTTACCGGAATTGGGTCACATGTAAAATTACGGACAAATTTACAGTAGTTCAGAACAAATCGTGATTACTCTTTGGAAACACATGCATTTATGTTGAAATTTGATGCAACATGTTGGAAAAGGATTTGTTGACTAAGATATGTATACGTCTTTGTATATTTTACAAACTATTATGCAAATTTTAATGAGTGTTTCGTAGCCTACCGGAATGAGGACCCTCGAGGCTAGTAAATACAACAGTTATCTTATAGGGACAGTCTCTTTCCTAATGGAATTCTATTTCCTAATGGACTCTCTATTTCCTAATGGACTGTCTATTTCCTAATGGACAGTCTATTTCCTAATGGACAATCTATTTCCTAATGGACAATCTATTTCCTAATGGACTCTATTTCCTAATGGTCTCTCTATTTCCTAATGGACTGTCTATTTCCTAATGGACTGTATATTTCCTAATGGACAGTCTATTTCCTAATGGACTGTATATTTCCTAATGGACAGTATATTTCCTAATGTGTCTATGTCCTAATGGACTGTCTATTTCCTAATGGGCAACAGTCTATTTCCTAATGGACTGTCTATTTCCTAATGGACAGCAGTCTATTTCCTAATGGACAGCAGTCTATTTCCTAATGGACCTATGACCTAATGGACTGTATATTTCCTAATGGACAGTCTATTCCCTAATTAACTGTCAGTCTATTTCCTAATGGACAGTCTATTTCATAATGGACAGTCTATTTCCTAATGGACAGTCTATTTCCTAATGGACATTCTATTTCCTAATGGACAGTATATTTCCTAAGGGACAGTATATTTCCTAATGGACAGTATATTTCCTAATGGACAGTCTATTTCCTAAGGGACAGTATATTTCCTAAGGGACAGTATATTTCTAAGGGACAGTATATTTCCTAATGGACAGTCTATTTCCCAATGGACAGTCTATTTCCAAAGGGACAGTATATTTCCTAATGGACAGAATATACTTCCCTAGGAAATATACTAAGGGACAATATATTTCCTAATGGACATTATATTTCCTAATGGACAGTATATTTCCTAATGGACAGTATATTTCCTAATGGACAGTCTATTTCCTAATGAACAGTCTATTTTCTAAGGGACAGTCTATTTCCAAATGGACATTATATTTCCTAATGAACAGTCTATTTTCTAAGGGACATTCTATTTCCTAAGGGACAGTCTATTTTCCAAGGGAGTCTATTTCCTAATGAACAGTCTATTTTCTAAGGGACAGTCTATTTTCTAAGGAACATTGCTTCAGATACCAGATCATTTCGGCCTAGTCGATATTTGGTTAAACTAACAGTTATTATTACTGTCGAATATAATATATAAATGCATGTATGAATATTATTAATACTTATTAAAATAAACTGCCGGTGTTATTCTGGTATTTTATCCTAAATTAAATACGACAACGTGTAAGATGTGAAATAGATCATGATGCAATATCACAGGGACGATGCTAATACTTAGTGTATTTGTCCACGTAGCATAGGACATCACAGCCGGGCACGATCGACTATGTACGAGCGTGTGTTCTAATCATCAGCGAGGCCAACCAGTGGGTAACAAAAGACTATGAAACAACAAGCTATCGTGGTGTTAAAAAGCTTAGAGCAACAGGTCGACTGATTTAAATATGTTTAAAGTAGCAATTCCTATCTACATGTATGTACAATATTGATAATATAGTGACGCCTTGTATATGGTTTCGCTGTGACCTCTAATGCAAGTCTAAGTATGTGGATACAGTGTGGATATCGGATGATAATAATTCAGGTGTCTCAACATTATCCATATGTAATTATTTCCCTGTTGACACCAGCTCCTCACACGTGCTATTCTGTAGCATGCTTATTTTACTGTGGATAGCAGGTAGTCGGATAAGTTTATCAGATGTATATTGTACCGGTATATTCATATTATGTCAACGCATTTGTTGCACTTGTTTCACATAAGAGTACGTACGAGGTAATATTACAAGTATATTAGTAATAAATAGCTACTTGTTTCCTTTGTCATTCTTCACTATTGTATGAAATTACTAGTATTCTTAGTTATTACACCATGTTCGTCCAAGAATAAAGTTATTGTTTAATGATTCTCTTTACATTTCTCATTTCAGTTTCATGTAACGGTACAGTGATACACTTAGAAGGTTGGTCCGGTTGGTATTCGTGCATGTGTGGTCTTCCGATTGACCAAATCAACGATCGTATGTACAGCGACTTTTAGTTAGGTTTCATCAGGTGTAGAGAACTCACCTCATCGTCAATGTTCCTTATTTCGTCCCATTCAATGGTAACGTTCCGACACAGCTCCATTGCCTGTACCAATTTATCGATTGTACCCAAGTCTGACATTTTGTTGCGCCATAACCTCAACATGTAATATATTCTTACGGATACGCTATGTGGGTGATCAATGGTAATATGGTCTATTTCTACTTGTGTAAGCCCCAGCTCAAATCCCAGTAACTCCCAGCCAGCACCTATACATCGTGACAGCCTGCTCATCAGTGTGTCATTCAACTGTATGCTTGGACATACAATTGATTTTCTGCTGTCTTGAAACCATTCAGTCTTCGCGGTATTCGCACATATAGCATGGTTGAGCAAATCGGGACATGGAATCATTTTGTCATCAACCAGTTCATCTATTGGCTTTATATTGATGCTGCCTTTTGCATCATGGCTTTCATGATTGCATCTGAACATGATGGTGTATGGTTTCGCACAGTCCTCACTCTTACTACGCAGTTTTCGGAATTCATGAGATATAATTGATTCTGAAAAACGCCGGAATTTATCTGCTTGCTCGCTATCAACATCTGGCGCATAACAAAGGTTAACAACTCGCAGTTCGATGCAGTCACGCTTCATCTCCGCTATGCCCACATGATCCGAGTTAAGTCTCACGATGCAAAGATCTTTGAACAGCAGAACCGTATTGCCGGTTTGCGCTATTGGCCACTTTCCTATTGCAGCAGCAATTAGGCGATGGTAGACGGTTTGTACTATTGGAGAGTTGACAAACCAAATCACAATGCGGAGCTTTGTCTGTTGCTTCCCTTGAAGAAATGGTATAACATCTGTGTTCCGTGTATTATCTCTCATAAGGCTTGGAACAACGTACCATCCTAGTCCTGTTGATGCATGCGTAGTTTCATCATAGGATGCTGCCTCTGATATGATGTGATGTTTTGTAAGAAATGCGAGTAAGATGTCCTTGTGTTGGATGTACTTATCTTCGGACTTTCCCCACTGCCTGTCAATCAAACATTTTTCAAGTCGTCCATTTCTTTGCAACAGCTGCCAGAGAGGTCGAATTTCATGATCTTTTGTACAAAATCGTTCGCAGGTAATGATGGATTTGAAGGCATCGATCAGGTACTGTGGATCCAGTACGACAAACTCAGATATCGGTTCCTCGTCAAAGTAGACAAACGTTCCCTTACCATGGTGGTACCGAAGAAACAACTTAACTTGTTCTACTTCACCCAATGGCAATTCATTTTTTGCGTCATTGTCCAAGACTTGTTGTAAAGAAATGACCTTCATACATACCAGTGTTCGCAGTGATTTTTCCAGTTGAATCCACTTTGCTGGTATCATTACGTTCTTGGTGACGTCTTTCCCGACTTTGGCGATGGTTTCCCGTAGCTCCATAATAGCTTTATCCCTTTTGTCATTATTATTAACAGCAAAATCATCCGGGTGAATATGCTTTAGTATAACAGTACCATCGAAAAGCTTTCGGACGTCTTCGAAATACTTGTTGATGTACTCTTGTTTCTTCTTTGCATTGCCTTTGATTTTGTCTTTGTGTGTGCCGACAAGAATAACCTTTGGTTCCAATCCATCCTCTGATCCCACAAATGAATGAATAGAATTCATCCAAAATCGAAGGAAATATTCCATGTCGTTGTCACTCGACTCTGACGGAAAGTCTGTAACAGTGACTGGCTTGTTCAGTGCTAAGGACAAATCAAAGACCACGAGATAAATTGCGCGTTTACTGTGAAAAATTGTATGCGTGGCATAGAATACAAACTGACCTCCAAAATCCCAAATGTCAAATACAGTCGGATTTGCTGTTAATGAACCAGATGACTTGTTTTCTCTTATTGCTTTTACAAAAGTGTTCTTTTCTGTCAGTGACAGTACTGATGCCTTGTCGGCTGTGATGCCATCACTTCCGGGCAACACATTAGCTTGTACTGATTCAGATGTTGTACTTGTATATCTATCTTTATTTGCATTTATTTCCATTTCTCTCTGCCCGTTATCTTTATCCGTCGATATTGTTTGTCGCTTGGTTTCCTTTCTGAACGACGACTGCATGCTTTTGTGGGTGACGACACGCCACTGTCCATGTTCAACTTTTCTATTCGCAACTGATACGAGCCGTGTTAAGATACCAGTCGAGTCATTGCTAGTTGCTTTTCTGAATGCCAACTTCCCATCCACTGTTCTATAGCATACTAAGCGGCCAATGTCTATGCCATTTGTGCTTTTGATGTCTTTCATTTTCATTCCTGTCATTTGTTTCATTAGCGATGTTTTACCTTGCTTGTAGTTCCCGACGATATTGACGCGTATTGAACAATCATTCTCCTCTCCCTCGCTTAATGCTTGTATGTATAAGTCAGCAGCAAACGGGTCTTGCTGGAATTCCTCCAGAACTGAAATATTTTAAATGACACTCATTCCAAGATATAATTAGATTTTGTTAGATATGAAATCAGTGATGCGTTCACATAGATCAGAATGATGACATACACATATGTAGACATGACTTAATTTCAGAGTAAGGGGCGAATATTATATTATATATTACTAAGGTGTCAATCATGACAAAGTATGAACCATTGAATGCCATATGATAATAGATGATAAAATAACAATTATAATGACTTACCTTTGAGGCCTGATGCAGTACTGGGGCCTGATGCAGTACCGACAGGAGGAAGCGGCTGAAGAAAGAACATACTGGTTAATTATTGTAGATAAATCAAGAAAATAATTATATCATTTCGATGTAGCAGAATCATGTCTAGTCTGTTTCAATATATTAAACGGTTCTTCCATTGGTGATTAACGACTGTTGTGTGTTCTTTGGTAGATTAATCTACTAATTGTATTAAATAAATTAGAAATTAAATTCACGAAGCTTAAAGCTAAATCTTAGTTTCGATATGTAGGTTTTTATCCCATTCAAATACAATTATTAAACTTAGCAATATAGTCTAAATTCGTTGTCTCGAACTCGAAGGGTCCTTTGAATAATGGTTTGAGTCATGGGAGGTTCGAGTCAAGGATAGTTGTGTGGGTTGACCCATAATATTGACAAATTAATGTGTGTATTGGCATCTTACTGTTATATATTGGTATATGCAATAACAAATAAATAAAATAAAAATACATCCAGTATATCCTTCACTCGTGGTGTGATATGATGGCATGCTATTTCTGTCTAATTTCCGTTTTACATACTGTTTTCCGGTAGCCGACTTAGGTATCCCTATGTTGCCGGCTCCTTTGCTAAGTTGCTCAGCGTTAAGAACGGTATGATTTGGTTGTGACATGATTAATTAAGAATTGATGGAACTTTAAACCGAGGTCTCGTGTCAGTGCATTACACCATGCACGTAAAAGAACCAGAGAAGACTCTGTCTGTATCATTGCACTATCCTCTAAAATCTAAAATGACTAATCTCTTCAGGAGGCGTCGATCATATGGGCAACCGGTATCGACGATAAATAAACGTAAAACACAGACGACATGTTCGAGCCAACGATGGTGTTCTTGTTAACCAAGTTCGAGGTAAAGAAGTTCGACTGTACATGATTAACATAACTCAATATACATTGTATTGTTTCGATGGCTTTGAGGTTTTGCAAAAAGTACATTGCGGATACTATATCGTCAACTTGATGGTTGATAAATCAGTCTGTCATATTTGTTATCTGTTGTGATTATACAATATCATCTTGTTTTGTGTTTTACAGCAAATATATCACCGAATAAGATGCGAATGGTATAAACTATGTACATATAATGAATAAAAATAGTTTAGCAAGATACTTATACAACTATAATATATTGTATCAAACTATTATTTCATCAACAGAGCATAGCCATTCATCTATGTACATATACAATTAATAACGCATAACATGAACAGTATACAAAAGTGCATAGCCATTCACTAAAATTGAATTACAGGAGGCACAATTCAGTATATCAGATGGCCATACAAACATTATCACATTGATTGTATTTATCTTGGACCGATTGTCGTGCATAATTTTTGAATTAAGTTGTACAATATCGTAACTTGTAAATATGAGACATAAGACAAAAATGGTATAATGGCTATATAAGTGGTGTATAGTGTAACATAGTCACATGACTGAGTGCATACGGGCATGTATACATATATTGATTTTCTTAATTGCTACATTGATGAGTTATTATTGTAATTGTTTGATATCACCGCTAACTGTATATACATATATTTGAAATAGGTGACTTATGGTAGTATCTCAGTATCTCTATCTAGAATGCGAATTTGGCGATTAGATAGAAACACAATTGCTAGAAAATATGCGAATTAGCGACAAGTTAAACTTGCATTCACACTGAATTGACCAGTCGCTGCATGTCAATCAACCTAATCAATAATCCAATCAGATATCGTTATATCACTACACACACATACAACACGTCTCTCGAAATAATATCCTTCAAAAAGCTACCATGAAAACTACATTGTAATAACAGGAAAACTGCCGTTTTAAACTTAGAAAATAATGGCTAACCCTTTATTAGATATAGATATTAAGTGTATGCAAACATTTAACAAATATTATTTATAGACTACAGATAAAATGCTAGCTATATACATTTAAAGATAAATCGGCTAAAGATTGACGATATTCATGTTTTGAGCAAACAGAGACATATTTATTTCATTGTTATTGGCAATGTCTGTATATAGATACCAATCCTTTTGTTGAAATTTAATTGGTGATGATGTTTTACTAATCTGAATGTACCAGGCTATGTGATGCATACTATTGGAAGTGCTTAATCACCTTGTGTATTATACAATATGCCATTATACTCAATTCAATTCAATTATTCTTTATTAACTCAGATCATTTACATGACATATGAGTATACATGTAATTAATTAACAGAAGTTGTGACACGGATTGATAAATAAATAATAAAGAGCATATGAGAGAGAAGAGTCAAGTTTGGAGATGGGAAAATAGAAAAAAGAGCGGGAAATTCTATTATTTTGTTTTGTTTCATTCAATTGTTTATTTAATTGTATTATGATTGATTTGAAACAGACTATAGGTCAGGGAAATTGTTTCCTTTTCGATGGTTGTTTTGGTCACGTGTGTGTGTGACCAAATACTGTTGAATGGATGCTCATTCTTGAGTTAACCGTGAGTTTTATCTGTCAGAAGTAAATGCTTTGAGGAGTATATGTTATTGGTAATGTATTTATTAATTAATAGTTACGATGCTGATTGTGACATTTAATTGTTGACGTTACTTTTTTGCATGTGTCATAATCTTTTTCTTTAACCTGTTTTCGTGGGTAATTACTTAACATTGTTGTTGATTTTTTTGTTGTTTTGTTTTTTGTGTATGTATTTAATTTGAGAATAGATGGTGACAATATTATCTTTGCATGTAACATAGTATCAGATCAGATACTACATAATAGTATGCCATTTCGCCATATCCCATGCTGCCTGTTATATGAATAGTATGGCTAGACAAACTACTTGAGTCCTTTGTTGACTAGCAGACAACATAATATTATACAGCATACATCCAGATTGATATGCAGTGTAATGCTGTTGCTGATCTGGAACCATGCCGCATGCAAAGCCTTTTAATTTACTCAGCTGGTAAGTTTCCACAAATAATTGAGTATAAAATCTATGGATGATTATTTTATTTGGTTTGATTTAAGAAAATAGTTCTTTAACAGCATTGTTTCAGTTTATTATTTTAATTATATATATTTATTTTGAATATTTCATATTTTGTACAGTACTACATTTGTAGTTGCTTTGTGTCCGGATTAATACACTATCATTAAAAATAGTAGCAATAAGTATATAGCTGTTTGGTGCTAATAAATGTAGGTGTCATTCAGCTTGTGTTAAGTTGTTAGTCTGGGGTTGAGTACATCCATAATAGTTCAAACAAATCTACTAAGGTTAGTTAGTGTATTTACTTGTGTTGATGTCATTATCTGTATGTACTTGTGTGTGTTTGGTTGAACATAGTAATAGGTATCTATGGATAATCTTCTGAGTTGAGTTCTGTGAAGAAAGGACAGACAAGGATATAATGCATTTCGTCACCAATAGTATTAGTTGTACATAAGGTGCATGTTCTTTCGCTAAGTTCGATGCCCTCCCAGCGACCCACTTCTATTGGTAAGTAATGATTTCCAGTTCTAAATTTCATCAATGATATGTAATCATGTTTATTTAGAGTTAGAAAATAATTTTCCAAGCCAATTGAGTCTTTGAACATGTTGTAATTTAAACCTTTTGATGAGTTTTGTAAAGCGTCGTGCCAAGATTGGTAATATTGATCTGTGTAAATTTGTTTGATTAATGTTTTGATAAAATTACTGCTTAAACTTAGAGGATTATTCCATATATCTGGTCTGCCAGCATTTATGAGTGTATTTTGAATATGTTCTATCCATTTAGATGTGAAATTAGGCAAATTTAGCATGAATTTGTATACTTGTATGAACGTTTGTTTTGGTCACCTGTTGCCAGTCTGTGCCAGTAGTTTATCATTTTGCATTTAATTGTTATGTTTAATGGTAATCTTCCTAGTTCTGCCAAGAGCATGTAAATAGGTGTACTTTTTTTAACTTTAGTTATGTACCTTAGGAATTTTAAGTGGATGCGTTCTAGAATGTCTACATTTTCATAGCCAAATATTTCACTTGAGTATGTCAATATAGGTAAAATTGTATTATCAAATAATTTTAGCATTAGATCCATTGGTAGGTGTAAGTTATTGATTATTTTGTAAATGTAATGTAGGGCTTTTTCTGTTTGTTGTGCCAGATGCTTTCTTGCCTTAAGGAAGCTGCCAGATTTAGAGAAGTATATACCTAGATATTTGTAAGAGTCAACAGTCTCAATAGGTGTTCCATCTAAGTTAAAGGAATACATGTTTGAGTTTCGGCATCCGAATACAACAAATTTTGTTTTTTCAATATTTACTGTTAATTTCCAATTTGTGCAGTATTGTGAGAAATCATCAATACATTTTTGAAGGGAAATAGGATCCTCAGCCATAATAATTGTATCATCAGCATATAGTAGAATCATAATTTATAGCATTGGTAATAGTTCTTGTGTTAGATCATTTAAATTTATGCCAGTGTTATTCTTTAATGTTAAGAAGTCTTCCAGATCATTGAGATAGAGGTTAAAGAGCACAGGTGAGAGGTTTTCGCCTTGTCTTACACCGATGCTGCAGGTGAAGAATTCTGATCTTAGTGGTGGTGATGGATTTTCAGGTATTGATGTCCTATGAGTTCATCAACATTAGAGTTTGTTTTTGGAGTGTTGAGTTGCACACATGATTTAATGTTTTTGTACATATTATTTATTACTACAAATATTTGGCCTTTTATATTATATGTTAGTAGTTTTTGCCACATTCCTGCTCGCCAAATGGTGTCGAACGCTTTACTAAAGTCAATGTATGTGCAAAATATTTTTTTCTTTGGTGCCTAAGTAGTTCTATTATAGAGTTTAAAGTAAAAATATGATCTAGTGTTGAATAATGTTTCCGAAAGCCTGCTTGGTTCTGTTTAAGTATATTATTATCATTTATGAAATTATTTAATCTGTTGTTAAGTACAGACGTAAATAGTTTGCCAATACATGACAGTAGTGTTATTGGTCTGTAATTGATAGGTTCTTTGGGGCTACCTTTGTTTTTATAGATTGGTATTATAATACCCTCTGATCAGTTTAGTGGTATTATACCTGTATTAAGAACTATGTTAAATATCTGTACATAAATAGGTAACAGTTGATTGCTAGTACTCATGATGTACTCATTTAGTACACCATCAATACCTGGGGATTTATTGTTTTTTAATGAATTAATACATTTACTTATTTCGTCTTCTGTAAATTGGTTATTTAAATCGTCGTTCGTGTTCTCATCAATGACATATTCATCAGAGGGTGTATCTGTATTGTCAGTATTTACAGATTTGAAATGATCATAGAGATCTTGCAGGTTTGGAGAATGTATGCAGTTTTGTTTATTAATTTTATTCAAAAAATGCCAATAAGCCTTTGGCTTGCTTTTATGCATGTTTCTGAGTTTGCATTCATTAGCTTTGTTATATTTATTGATATATTTATTCATTGTATTTTTATAAAACTTGCAAATGTGTGTTAGGGTCAGTTTATTATGTACACAAGGGTATTTATTATATTGTTTCCTTGCCTTAGTGTAAATTTTCTTGGCCTTTTTGCAGTCAGGACCATACCATTTATGTTTGTTACTTTGGAATTGAGTATGTGGTTTATGTGCGAATGTTATTTCAGCTGTATTAACAAACATTGATGATAATTTACAGGATAATAGATCCATTTGTTCTTGTGTGGGATTTTGCATGCTGTTTAACGTATGTGTTATTTCAGTTGTATTAATATTATGTATATATGAGTCCCTATCTTGATAGTTCCACCTACATTGTTTTGGTGGATTGATATTTCTAGTGTGTTTAGTGTGGGTGTCTGTGTCAGGTACAGGTATGTTGTTATTTGTATTAATGTTACAGTTTATCACAGAGTGCCCGTCTGAGTACAGGTTGTCAAGTGATAAGATTTCAAAAGTGTTCAGTATAGAGAAGGCTTTAACAGAAGAGAGAAAATAGTCTAGTACAGATGTGTTTCTAAACGTCATTTTACCAACAAGGGCATCAGCCCCAAATCTTCCATTCACTATTACTAGGTTATTATTTTTACATAGATCAATGAGCCTGTATCCATGATTATTTGTTTTGTGATCCTGGGATCTCCTGTCTAGTTTAATATTATGTGCTTCAAGATTACTTTTTTGATCAATAAAGTTTGTTAATTCTGTACCGAAGTCAAAGAAATTTGACAAAAAATCATCATTAGTCGAATAATCTGGAAGATTTGACTATTAAAATCGCCGCACATATATATAGTTTCATATTTATCACACATAGACTGTATTTCAGATTCAAATAAACTAAATTCATCATTACTATAAAAACGTGATTGCAGTGGGGGAACATAAGTAATACCAAAAAGTAAATCATCATTCGTATTGCAGTATAGTTTTCACTGTCAGTTTCAATTGTTTCTATAAATTTGGTCATTACTGATTGGGGACACTCAGACTGATTGTATATATTGACAGCTGTCCTCGACCATACTTATAAATATGAAGCCTGATAGTTATGTCGATGCATAGTTTAACTTTTATATTTGTTAAATTATTAGGAAATCATAAATAGAATTATTACATATTTACAATGTTACACGGATAATTCTCAGTAAATGTCTTAACAGTTATATAAGTTATAAATGAATCATGCCAGTGACATATATGTGTGTGGAACTTATATGGACATTACACTAAAATCGTAGATAGTTTGAATTGTAACACGGTACTTTTGTATGGTCTATATTGAATTGTAACACGATAATTGTGTATGGTATATTAACATGTAGCTTGTTATTATGCAGACATTATCAACTGCAGCATAACATTGTAATTTATCATTGTTCAAACAAACAATTTATATTATAGTCAGGCATTGTTTAAATGTCATGTCATTTATGTGTATTTACTTGTAATCCGTGTATGTCGAGCGAAGTAAAGTGTATATAATTATATACAACAGGAAATTGATACATGCATTTATTTTTTATATTTCCTCGTTCCTACTCATTTTGCCACACACTCGTTCCTACTCCGTGTGCCACACACTCGTTAATACGCTTTGTGTCACACACTCGTTCCTACTCCGTGTGCCACACACTCGTTCCTACTCCTTGTGCCACACACTCGTTCCTACTCCTTGTGCCACACACTCGTTCCTACTCCTTGTGCCACACACTCGTTCCTACTCCTTGTGACACACACTCGTTCCTACTCATTGTGTCACACACACGTTCCTACTCCGTGTGTCACACACTCGTTCCTACTCCGTGTGCCACACACTCGTTCCTGAACATGAATGACTGCTAATTGTATGGTCAGACGGGGAATCGAATCTGCGATCACTGGATTACCAGTACAACCTGTTAACCACTGGACTACAGATCCGTCTGTAGAATGAAGTCATGCTGGGTATTCATAATGCCGCCAGCAGGTTGCCACACGACGCACTCAAATTGGTGGTGCAACAGGTACTCGCAACTATAATAAGACTGCTGTGTCAACTAAACACTACATGCATATTAATAACATACATGTACTCATACAAACACCCGAAACGTACGTTACAGTAAGTGTTCGCGCTATAAATAAGATGGCGTTCTACATGCTAAACAAAATACAATTGGATTTAACAAGCAATAATAATACTCCCGCTTACACACACATCACTTAGCAGGAATATTCAGTAACACAGATAGGATAAATTGCTCCAGAGATATTCATACACAGAACAATATTGGGGGCTTATTGTGTTAGAACCATCAATAATCCATGAACCTCCTCTGAACCGGGCAGTAAATTACAACCGGCGTGATATTCGAAGGTAATCTTTTGTTTGTGTGTGTGTTTTACGTTTATTTATCGTCGCTAGCGGTTGCCCATATGAGCGATGATGGTGCATGATACAGAGAGAGAGACCCATTCCACAATCTCCTCTGGTTCTTTTACTTGCACGATGCAAAGCACATTCACAGTAACCATACGTATCATATATATTAGAGAAACCTTTCAACTGTCAAATTAAAGATTAAAAACTATATTGGTCGGATACAGTTTACGCATAGTGATTTACAATTTTACTGTCTGTTTTGCAGGCCATGGTCTTAAAGCAGAATTACATCGTATGAAATAAAAGATATTTAAAAGATTCAATTTTTACGTATGGGTAGCAATGCTACTACACATTCTAACATTATACTTTGTATGCTTATGTTCATTTGGTAAACAGTGTATTTTTGCGATAAAACAAACTCGAATCCTAAAGTAGGACTTTCCGTGTAGATCGGTCACGCTCTTGCTTACAACCGGAACGCATCGTCCGCACTTCTTTACATTCGGAATGCATCGTCCCCATGTGTCCCACGTTGTCTTTTTTAATTAAATTACTTGATATGTTGATTCATACCTCTGTTAGCTAAGTCTTTTAGGAACATGTCTACATCCCCGCGAGGGGTTCGACATTAGAGGAAGATAGATAGATAGTATTTCATATTCAAAATATAGTTCACACATGCGCGCTGTGCGTGCTTACACTTCGTGTGTTGATAAACAAATTCGCGTATACGACGGTTTAAATTTATTGGAATTTTATCGTTTCTGAGCGACTATTTCGATTTTTGTAAACACATACACATTAGTATTTATATTTTACTCAAACCATGCTTTATTACAATGTAATGTTGCTATAAGATCATAGTATGTGGTTTACAGTTTATATGTGTTGTGTGTTAGATATTACGTGATGTGGTCTACAGCTTGTTGTATACAGCTTACGATACAATAGTATGTAATAACATTTCCATTGCATTCCACCAATTATCACCACACACTTCCGAAGTAGCTTACGTTTGGAACCAAATGGGATGATTATAAGGACAGTGGGTTTCCCAAATATAATTTCCTTTCATGACTAGTATATGTCTCGAGTTCTGGGTAGGTCGCCATGTTTGTTACTATGGTGATTGTAGTAGTAGTCTATGAGCTTGGTCAGGGTATGTCTGAGATCATGTTGTATGCTTGGAACCAAATTGGATGATTATAAGGACAGTGGGTTTGTGTGTGTGTGTGTGTGTGTGTGTGTGTGTGTGTGTGTGTGTGTGTTTCCCAAATATAATTTCCTTTCATGGCTAGTATACGTGTCGAGTTCTGGGTAGGTCGCCATGTTTGTTACCATGGTGATTGTAGTAGTATTATATGGGCTTGGTCAGGGTATGTTTGAGATCATGTTTTACTGTTGCTGCTACTTTACTTCTAACTTCTACCTATATTTTAGCTAATCGAGTTAAATTTATCAAAGAATCGTTGAATGCTAGAACTTCACTTTTAAATATTGCTATGTAATATAGCTCATCCTCTGCTATTGATAATATTGCAAATTATTTTGTTCCAATTCAAGCGAATTAGTATTTACAGAAATGTTATATAATTATGTATGTATATTTGACGATGCACTAGGTACAAGTCGGACTAAATGTTCTGTTCTGTTCTTATACCTTCTTTTTGACGAAATGTGCTAATGTGCTTCGGACATGTGCTAATATTTCACATGTGTACATATGTACATATGACTGATCATTCTGATGTATGAGGTTAAATGAAAGTCATGAATGACCATGTAATGGTAAAATGTCCTTCGTGTTTGTAAATTATTTCTGAATATACAGTTGATGCACATTCAACTGTCTCAGTTAACTATTTATTGCATACACTTATATTTAGTGCACTTTCTTGATACGTGTAATATATGATTAGGGACAATAGGTGATGTATCCGGAGTGGTATAATCTTACCATTACTCAACAGTTGCTTATCTTCAACAATAATAGTAGCCATATGAATATCAAACCAAGATTGCAAAATGATAATGTATGCTTACATTTATCTCGTGAGTAATCATAACACAGTGATGGCTACAACACCATACAGTTACTGCCACCGGACTGTTTGAGTGCTTCATGGTTGTAACCATCCCGTGGAGAGGCTCTCCTTGACAAAATGGATAGGTTGTGTGTGTGTGTGTGTGTGCGTGTGTGTGCGTGCGTGTATAATATTATATATATATACTATATGTATATATTATATTTTTATATATATATGCGTGCATGTGTATATGCATGTGTGTATGTATATGTATGTGTGTGTGCGTGTATGTGTGCATGTGTGCATGTGCATATGTATGTGTGTGTTTATGTATGTATGTATGCACATGTGTGCATGTATATATGTATGTGTGTTAGGGATGTCAACGAGTATTCGAGTACTCGATCGAACGTCCGAGTATCGAATACTTTTCAGATAATCGAGTACTCGGTTAAAAAAATAAAATCAACAAATCTTTATTTTGCGCAAATACGGAGTTGCCTGTGAACAAATCGTGATCAGTGGGATTAGCGAAACTTCCGCTGTACCAAACAATGCAATATACGGCGTGCCATGGTGATTAACAATACCTGTATATCACACAGAGCCGGCCACAGTGACCGAATAATTAAGGTGTTGATTCAATTTAATTGGGAAGCGTAAGTTTGATGCAAATTGTTTTATCATTGTCGTCACTACTGAGGCGGGTCGTCCGATTGTCTGTCGTGTGAATGACATCTTTTTTCTGGTGGTCGGAACTTGTTTTGATGTTATAATTGACACTTAATTGATTACTCAATTTAGAACTTTAAGCAGCTACCCATAGCAGGGCAATACCGAAATAGTTGTTAAATAATAAATATCGTAACTTTTGCCATTAACGTTAGCTCGCCCATATGGTTCGCCGGCGGCGAGGGTAAATAAGCTCAATCATCATCAGCCATTAACGTTAACGCTGTTAAACTGTGAAGAGATCTTTAGAATATAATAGTAGTATAGTAATATAAGTGAATTGTGAGAATGCCTCCACCTAAATCTGTGGTATGGAAGTACTTTGAAAGACTTGACAAGACTGTTTCTTGCAAGTTGTACGATGCCAGTCTGACATTTACTGGTGGCACTACCAACCTGCATAATCATCTGATGCTGAAGCATCCAGCAGAAGGCCTCACCTCTGATTGACGAGACAAGAAGCATAATCCACGGTAACGGTAACCGAGTACTCGATCGAATACCTTTCCGAGTACTCGAGTACCAAAATCACTACTCGTTGACATCCCTAATGTGTGTGTTTATGTATGTATGTATGCACATGTGTGCATGTATATATGTATGTGTATGTGTGTGTTTATGTATGTATGTATGCACATGTGTGCATGTATATATGTATGTGTGCATGTGTATGTGTATACGTGTGTATAGTTATGTATGTATATGTATGTGTATGCGTGTGTGCGATGGTGTGTATATATGTGTATGTATGTATGCATGTATGTGTGTATGATCGCAATTTGACATTGAATATAGCAGCGAAAATAACATGTAGCATATACATTAGGTCGGCTTGCTAACGTTTCGCTTTTTGAAATAGCAAGCTCTCCAAGTGTAATTATGAATATATAATTATTTGGGCCCAGGCACGGAATTTACATCCTTACCGCATCGCCGTTTTTTACGCTGGTATTTTTGTGCCAACTTTGAACGTAATTTGCTGAAGATGTGGCTGTTTTCTGGATCGTTGTCTGTCTGCGGTAGCCGGCGATGCGATGAGGGGAGGTGGTACCAGACCCGGGCTCAATTATGTACATTTATACATTTGTCGATACTTTTGTTCTGTATATACAATACAATGTATTTAACCATAAAGATACTCTTGGCCTTTACTTTCGCATCTTCGTAAAAGGCCAAGGATATCCAATAATTTAAGAGAATACAATGATGATATACGTTGGGCATGCTTGCTAACCTTAGTTTTTTAGCAAGCATCCCACGTACAAATCATTTTACGTATATATGTACATAGCTAAAATATATAAACGACAATGTGTGCATGTATTAAGACATTCAATCATTCGCTACAAGTCTAATCTTATAACATGTATTCGGACTGGTATGTGTAGCCCCTTTGCTGACAACTCATGGAACACTTATTAATTATTAACATGTAATCGAACAGAGTAGACTGAATTGGGTTTGCACTGAGAGCAAGCGCCGTAAATCATGCTTGATATTGTTCAGCTAGGGGCTTATATATAATCAGTCTATAGAGACATGTATCCATTATGGAAAGTGTGACGGTTCTTAATTGTAAGTAGACAAGGTATAAGAGACAACACATTATTAAGCTATATACTAAACACACATGTACATTGTATGCGTGTGTGGCTGCGGCTGGAAAAGGGGGCATTATGTATTTTTGCTTTGTTATTGTGTTTTGCTAACATTGTAGGTCCATATCAACTTGGGCATCCGCACAATTTGGTCGGGATCTACACTGTTCACAATTCCACCAATGAAATGCCCGACAAATGGTGACGTGCTTTTACCAAGCAATATAGATCCATTGCAGGTTACCGGAGTGTACTATTTGATCAAGAGCTTTATTAATCATAATGTCCATGAGCTCCTTATTCTCCAGCCACAGCCACATATATGTATCGGCTACTCTTCCAAATACATGTATATACTTGTCACAGTTTTACCGGAATACTCAAAGTCTTCAATCATATTCATAGTGTTCCGAGATTAAGCCAAGTAAGGAACGAACGTTGCCGTCTGTTGTTTTTATCTTTTTTATGAAAAACAACCTTGTTTCTTAACAGAGAGCGTGTACTGATAAATCATCGATTTTGAAGCAGATTATTAGGTCTTGACACTTTTTATACGGAAGAATAGAGACAGCAGACGACAAAATGTAGCTTACTTCATCCAGTATTGAAATGGTTTAATCATGTACACTTTATATATATATTACTATTTAAATGACTGTCCGACATGTCGTCAAACATGTACTACATATAGGCAGTTGAACTTTGGATTTGAATTGGGTACTAATCATGTTGCGAATACATCAGCGTACATATAGCTAACTAGCACGTCCTGCTTAATCATAGACTACACTGGGCAGTACCAACAAATAATTGTTCAGTACTAATACTTGTCTATTTATCGACATATAAAACGGTATGACTATCGAACATTCATACTTAATAAACATTTTGTTACGGTATTACATACCTGTTGAGTGATTGGTATAGGCAGTGATCAGGTATTTACTATCCGCAACCTGATTCATGGCTATGCTGAATACAACAGACATGAAATTCCTTGTAAAACCAAAACTTATATTTTCACTCTTTGGATAATCGTGCATGACAAACTGATACTGATGAATATTGCTGAATAACACTGTTTATTATGAAAATTTATAATTTACAATATGCATACCCGTGAGTCAGATTAACGTTGACATTTCCTGTCCGAAAACAATAATCGTGCAACATAGACGCATCTCATCCCCACGCCTCCCTTACCCCTGACCTATATCCTGTTTTTAGTTGCTTCAATACATATTTGCATAATCGGCTAAACCATAAGTTAACTACTGGTAAACATGTGCTTGGGTTTATTACTTGTAATGTATGTAGTTTTGAAATTATATCAGGATTAGACTATCAAAACAATATAGAAAATGGATGTAGTTTCAATGTGAAAGGGCTTGGAAATCAGTGTAAGCGTAAAAAGATCTTTAGCTGGTTAAATAATTTGTATGTTTCTTACAAGAACTTCACTGTACACAAGAACACAGCGAAACATGGAAAAAGCAATGGGGTCAAGACATATTTCTCAGTGGAGACAGTTCCAATAGTAAAGGTATCGGCATTTTACTAAATTTGCCTTCAACATACGAAATAATAGAACACCGAGAATTAATAAGAGGAAGATTGCAAATATTAAGATTTAACATATTTAATGAAACAATAACATTAATTAATGTATACGCACCTAATACGGAGGATTTGACTTCCTTACAACAATAGAACAAACCGTGGTGGATAATAGCAGTGAAACAATGATCTTAGGAGGAGATTTCAACAATGTAATTACCTTTAAAATGGATAAACTGAACAGTAAAACAGATACGAATAGAAAATGTTCCGAAATATTAAACGATATTATAAATAACAACGACTTACACGATAATTTTAGATTACGTAATCCAGAATCTAAGCGATTTACATGGCATTCAAATCATAGACCACCAATATTTTGTAGACTAGATTATTTTCTAGTTACAGCTAATCTGTTAAATAATGTTACAAAATGCGACATAATACCTGGATTTCTATCAGACCATTCGGTAGTAACCTTAACTTTAAATGTATGCGAAAATGTCAGAGGCCGTGGCTATTTCAAACTCAACAGTAGTATACTGTTACATACAGAATTCAAACGACAAGTAAAGGAAACAATACAAGAAATTGCTGCAAATAATACTGGGTGTAACCCAAACACTATGTGGGAACTGATAAAAGGTTCAATACGCAATATAGCAATCAAATATTCAAGTAACATAAAAAAAGAAACAAAGAGAAGACGAATATAAAATAGAATTGGAAATAAGACGGTTGGAGAAAGAAATAATTGAAAATTCAAATAACCAAGATCTTGCGGATAACCTTAAACAAGAAACAAATAAACTGAATACAATAATTGAAGAAAAAACAGCTGGATTATTACTTAGATCGAAAGCTGAATGGGTAGAAGGTGCGGAAAAAACACAAAATATTTTTTCAAATTTGGAGAAAAAAAGATCAGAAGAACGTACAATTAAACAGCTTGAAATAAACAATAACCTAGAAAAAGACCATGTTAATATTCTAAATCATGTGAAACAATATTATGAAGGCATTTACAGTGAAGATTCTAATATAGATTCTCATGATAACAGTTTCTTTAATTCAACCGAAACAAAATTAAATTTAAATGAAAAACAGTCATGTGAAGGACTTATAGAAAACTATGAATGTGAAATAGCTATACAAGAAATGAAAAATATGAAAAGCCCGGGTTCAGATGGTCTTACAGCAGAATTTTACAAACTTTATTGGAATGAGATAAAACAATATTACATAGATTCAATCAATTACTCATTCGAGCATGGAGCATCAACTGAATTACAAAAGCAAGGGGTAATTACTCTATTACCGAAAAAAGACAAAAACACACTATTTATTGAAAATTGGAGGCCAATTTCACTTTTAAATGTAGACTATAACATTGCAACAAAAATGATAGCTAATAGAATAAAAATGGTTTAAAATACACTAATTAATGTTAATCAGACTGGATTTATAAAAGGGCGTTATATTGGAGAAAATGTAAGAACCCTTATGGAACTAATGGATGATGCGAATGATGATAATAAATCCGGGTTAATATTTGTTGCCGACTTCCAAAAAGCGTTTGATAATCTTAATCACAAATTTATAATTACATGTCTAAAGCACTTTAACTTTGGTAAATCCCTTATACAATGGGTTTCCTTATTATATAAAGATGCAAACAGTTGTATCTCCAACAATGGTCATCTTTCAGATTTATTTAAAGTTAAAAAGTTCGACAAGGATGTCCTTTGTCCGCGTATATATTTATTTTATGTATATAACTCTTATCAAGGAATATCGACAGCAGTGTAGATATTAAAGGTTTAGTTCTTGGTAGTAAAGAGATCAAACAGACTTTATTTGCAGATGATGCAAGTTTTTCTTTAGATGGCTCAGAAAAATCATTTTCGGAACTTATTAAAACTTTGGAAAGGTTTGCCAAAATTTCAGGTTTAAGGCTAAATAAAGGAAAATGCACTGTCTTGAAATTAGGAGCAACACGAAATAACCCAAGCACATGGTGTAACAATAACTTGTATACTTGGTCAAATGATCAAGCGTCAACACTTGGAATAACATTTACGAATGATAAAACAAAACTACATCTATTGAATTTAATCCCAAAGATAAAATCATTCCAAAATTGTCTTAATTGTTCGAAAAGATGGAATTTAACACTTATTGGGAAACTAGCTGTATTAAAAACATTTGCATTCCCTAAACTTATATATCCACTTACTGTATTGGAAAATCCATCAGAGGAAATACTTACACAAATAAATAAGTTAATGTTAGAATTCCTCTGGGACGGGAAGCCCTATAAAATATCAAGAAATGTAATTGTTCAAACATATGAAAACTATGGACTGAAAATGATTAACATTGAAGCCTTTTTAAACTCAATCAAAACATCATCGATTAAAAGGCGCACACAGTCAGTGGAAAACTGCATATAATAATGAACTGGAGAAGTACTGTGCCGATTAAGTATCTAAAAGTAACTTTAATCAATGTGATGCAAAAACTATAATTAAAAAGTATAAGTGTTTAAGGGAAATTATCGTCTCATGGAGCAAAATTAATTTCAAACAAACACATGAATGCAATTCCAATGAAATACTATGGCACAACACAAATATCAAACAAAACAACAACACTATATATTACAAAGTTTGGTACACAAAAGGCATATTATATGTCAGAATTATATACGATTACAGAATAAAAGACTTCTATAAATTTCACGAACTAAAAACATTATACAACTTAAATAATGGGGACTTTTTGAAATATTACACATTGATAGGTAACATTAAACATAAATGGAAAGAAATGCTTCAAACGGAACCTATAAACAACGACACACCATATTACCTAATATCAAAGGTTTTATCACACGAAAAACCAAATAAAATATTGCATAGCACACAAATAGAATCAATGAGATTGAATAGGTTTAAACACATAGACAAATGGGAAAACGAATTAAATACGCAAAACATAGAGTGGAACAATATATTTACATTGCCATACAAAACTACTATGAGCACAAAACTAAGAGCTTTCCAATACAAATACTTAATGAGAATTATTCCGAACAATTATTTTCTTTTTAAATGCAAATTAAAAACATCCAATCTATGCGAATTCTGTCATATGGCAGTAGACTCTAACAAACATTTGTTTTGGGAATGTACACTAATTCAACCTTTTTGGTGTGATGTAAATCAACTGCTAAAGTCGAGGAGATTGGAATTCAATGAAAATCTCTCATACGAAAACATTTCTTTTTGTAATATTCAAGTCTTGTCTAAACAAAAAATATTTTATTTTCAAATGTAAATGTTCCTCGATCATCCCGACATTACACTCATTCAACATGTAGCTAACGCATACAATATCTATTATGAAAAATAAATTGTAACAGTTTCATTTGAAATGGAATGATTATTTAACTAACTAATGAGTTCATATTATGCAAATATGTATTCTTTCATTATTTTTCAATTATGTTATATTAATGATTTGGTTCGATCTATCATTCATTATCCATATATCATGTAATAGCTTCCCCTACCACCACCCCACCCCCCACCCGCACTCCCATCCCAGACCAATAATATATTAATAAACATAATCCTATCCTCTCCTATGTAACGTTCCATGCAAGTTACATTTTATATTCTTTTGTCACATAGATACTATATTATATGGACCCGATTCTGGAGTTACCATCCCTACCACATGGCTCTTTTTCGCCGATGTTAGTTGTTTAAGGATATGCCAGGTTTTTGCGGATTCAGGCGGAGAATTGAATTCTGCACGAGCTCTAAAAAATGGTATTTCTTCGAAGACGTCTTTGCGCAGCATACTGTGATTGAATAATTTCGTTGGAAGTAATGTCGGCGGGGGAGCAGCGGTGCGAGGGGGTATGGATGCCGGATCGGGGCTCGTATTATGCATTATATATTAAAATTCACCATTGCATTTCATAGTAAATACTCTGTAACTCCGTAAACGATTATAGAAAATTATGTTAGGTAAATCATGCTACATATATAAAATGTATTCTATACTGTATTTGTGTAAAGGAGAGAGAAAACCAAAATAATAAAAAAAATATAAAAAAAATGGATGGGGGGGGGGGGGG
>CM026403.1:67790818-67814082 GCA_014843695.1 Archivesica marissinica | reverse complement strand
AACCACGGAATAGGAGACGTATGAACTTCATTATTTCTGAGAATATAGTTCATTTTTAAATAAAAGAACTATTGATCAACAGTAGATTCGTCAATGTACATGTTATAACCATATATGCAAATATCAAACACATTAAACAAAAAATATAGTGGCGGGACCCCCCCCCCCCCAACCCCCGGAAATATCGACCAACACTTGTGAAATTTTAATATACATCATTAAAACATTGTCAATTTGCATGAAAGTGACATCAATGTACAAAGTAACATGTCAAATTAAACTCATTCTTTAAAAATAATATGTGCCGTTATGTATGCATATTTCTCAAAGTCATATTGCATGAATTTATACTCAGTGTACATTAAGACACTTCAAGTTAATTCTGTAAGCTTCTCTATTGAGTTTAATCAATGTTCGTCTATATCATGCATATATTGTCCTCGTGGGCTTTTTAGCCTAGATGAATTAAAAATTAAAAACTTGTAAACTTCTCACACAAAGCTAATCAACAAAGGCATTTAGCATAATGACTATTAATGAAAACAAACCTTAAAAGAAAGATGAAAGAACGCGAGATAATATTATAATTAACAACATGCTATATTAACCTTTAATTGTTATAATCATGTCTTGTTTAAAAAACTGACATCAAATTCGTATAAGTACATTTAATTATCAAAGACATTAGATCCCCGTAAAAAGTAAATGCAATCAGGATCTTTGTGATTGACGTATCTATCTAGGTTCCTGATGTAATGTAATTTAACTAAGGATGAACAAAATATGTGATTTCTTTAACTTGCCTAACTTAAGCATCACAGGGAAGCAAAAAGATATTATTTAATGCTAAATATGAAAACTACACAATAGTGTCAGTAACATATACTTTACCATGATAGGAGTTAAAAAGTTCTCAGTTTATGGGAAAGATGAATTATGTGCCTCTAAAAATCACAATATTAACGATTTGACATTTCACTGTATACAAATATAAGTAGTATCAGTGATACATTTAAATCTAATAGGGAAGCAATAAGTTTTATTCCTAGAACAACCATTTTTATATCACATTAAAGAGAACAAATTAAACTTTATCGCCATAGGAGTTAAAATTTATAAAAATTAAAATGTCTCTTCTAAATAAACAATTGAAAATAATTTCCCTATATAAACTATTGCTCAAAAATTTGCCGATAAGACAATCAATATTGATTTTCGGGTCATTTTCAAGGGAGATAAGCCGCATCAATAAGCCAGCTGAATTGGCGTGAAAGCTGGGTATGGTTTTTTGTAGATTGGGGGTGGGCATTATTCTATAAGTTGCATCAATATTCTATAATAGAATCCGGACCCTCAGGTCACTTTTCTATAGAATAATTTGTGCAGGTCAATATTATGTGACAAAACAAATTAATTAGAATATATTACTTTATAACTAATGTAAAGCATATACAGTAAAGTGTAAATCGCTATACGTAAACTGTAAACAACAGTCCGTAAGCTGTAACTCACATAAAGCATAGCGTGTAAACTGTGAACTACATCCCGTAAGCTGCAATCCACAGCCAGTATGTTGTAAAGCACAAAACCACACCCGTATACAGTAAAGCACAGTCCATAAGCTGTAAACCACAGCCTCTCAAGCTGTACACCCCATAATGTAAGCTGTACATCACAGCCCCGTGATATTTAAGCAGTAAAACACACACCCTTAATATGTACGCACAGACGGACACTTCCATATAATTATAACAGACCGCAATCTGTAAAACACAACCGGGAAGCTGTAACTCGCAGCCCTTGCGCTGTACAGCAAAACCCGGCTTATGTAAACCGACAGCCAGGTAATCTGTAAATCACAGCCAGTAGGCAATAAATCACATCCCGTAAACTGTAATCTACAGCCAATACTTAATATCTGAACAACATCCCGCAAGCTGTAAACCAGTGTGTAAGCTCTAAACCACAGCCCTTACGTAATCTCTAAACAACACGCCGTAAGCTGTAAACCACAGCCCGTAAGCTGTAAATTACAGTGCGTACGTAATCTCAGAACAACATCCAGCAAGCTGTAAACCAGTGTGTAAGATGTAAAGCACATCCCTTACGTAAACCATAAACAACACCTCGTAAACTGTAAACCACAACCTGTATGATGTAAACCACAAAACCCTGTAAACAGCAGCCTGTAAGATGTAAGCAACAGCCAGTAAGCTGTAAACCACAGAGCGTGAGGTATACTAATATAATAGCAACACCAACCATAACATAATAAACATTCAATAATTAGTAATTCTCTGTATCCGGGAATATGTACATGCTCATTCTACATTAACGTGTGCAATAAGCGGCATCGCTGGGTCTTCTATTTCTTCCGTTGGCAGATAAAGTCCGAGTTTTCTCGAAATGTATATTGGTATTCTCGCTTGGAATCCCTTGTGTTTACTTCTGTTTTCATAAAAAGATGCTGAGACATGAAAAGTGTACTTACCGAATATTAGGTTAAACAAATTTATTTTAGCTCGATTGCGAAACAAGTTCTTACACTTTTTATTAAGCACTCTCGAGGCCTCATTCTTGATGGAATCCATCGCCACGCGGGAAAGAGAAGAAGCAATGTAGAATTTAAATGCCTCGCTTAAGGGCACACTCGTAACGGCTACTACGACTTCCACACTGGATATTGAGGCCAACATGTTTTAATAACGTTTCTTATTTTAACGTATGTCTATATTGGGTAGTGGAAAGCTTGGCCTACCGATTTGCAAACATGATGCGCATGCGAATCTCGAATAGTGGAGCTCAGTGTACTGTACATGTATCACTGTGCAGACCATGGTCATGATGTAAAATTGGGCGGAGAAAACTAGAAATTGCAATGTCAATAAGCGAAGGTGTCTGCGTACATCTACTCACGTCATGTGCACCATGACTGGTGTCATGCGGTGTGCTGCACGCTCAAAGTAACGATGCAATTGTGGGAAGGGTAAACTGTAAGCTTCTAACGCTCTCTTGCACTTATTTTGCACATAACCTTATATATGATCCATAACTTATGCATATTGAGTTTTAACATCAGCTTTGCATTACCAAATACCGATAAAACTATATAAACATGCTATTTCGTTTTCCATTGAATAAATTACCATTGTGGGGCAGGTAAATTGTGTAATTGTTGAAGTTATATAATCGGTTTCGTGTCAGTTCTTTACACAGTGTACATAAAAGAACCATAGGAGACTCTGGAATTTGTCTCAGTTTGCTTGGTCTCTGTTTGCGAGCAGTTTACCGTATACAAAATGCTCTAAAATTGGGTCCACTATTGTTTTGCATACAATTTTCCTGAATTCAAATGTTCTGCTATCATCTGATGATCAGATATGCGCTCCTTATTGGTGATGAAATATTGTTGTCAGCTGGCATATATACACAGGAAAAATAAAAATTGGACGCTGTCTACTATTTCTATGCCGATAATGCGATCGCTTTCAATGTAGTCAATTTGCGTAATGCTCTGATATAACAGACTTATAAAGTATGGCAACACCCCATTTACCACACGCTGTAGTTGATTACATATTGACTGATCAAGATCTGACCATGGTCCGTTATTTTCATGCGGATATATCATTGTTCCAATTTCTCCGCCGACCTCGCCCACTCGGGAAGCGTTTACAGCCCTCTTCAGCTCTGTCTTTCAAATAATCAATCATACTATTCCACTTCCTGACTAGTATGTCGTCATGAAAATATTCATCGCATGATGCAACATCATCAAATTCACTTGGTATATTAATACGTGCACTTAGACTGTTAGTATTGTAAAAAAGACGTATGTTTCTCAGTGGGATATCCTTCTCTTTCAAAAATGCATACTTATCTGTAACACTGTCAGATGAGGTTACACTGTTAGTAAATAAGCAATCTGCAGATGTCTGGCACTGCGTGCTAGATGTAGCGTACATAACGCATGTGTTCCCGCATATAGATGCAGTGGCACTACAACATGTCGTCGGTTCAATGGACAGATGCTCAATAATTTTAACGTCACAGGTGGCGAAGTGCGTTGTGCTTCTTGAGCACATACGCTTGCAAATGAGTCAGCCCTCTATGCAGTCGAGAGCATTTTAACTCTGTTCGAGGGAGAAGTTAGTTTTGCCATTGGTGAGTCTGTATCATATGCATTGCGTTGATTCTGACTACATGATGCATTATGCTTTCGCATACCATTTTGCCTAAAGCAGCATTACATCTTAATAAGGATGTTTAGGGTAAAATATAAATACTAATGTGCGTGTGTTTACAAAAATCGAAATAGTCGCTCAGAAACGATACAATTCGAATAAATACAAACCGTCGTATACGCGAATTTGTTTATCAACACACGAAATGTAAACACGCATAGCGCGCATGCGTGAAACAACTGTGGTTATGCCATGTTTGACGATGCATTCCGAATGTATATCAGGTTCCGATTGTAAACAAGTGCGCGTACGTAACATTTGAATTTTTCAAATATATTTTATTTCATACGATATAGGGCTGTTGTAAGCTGTAATTGTAAACCACAGCCTGTAAACACTGTGATACACTATAGGCTTTACACTATACATTTTATACATAAACATTTTCTTACGCCATTCCAAGCACGTTTAAAAATGATACCCCATCACTATCAACCGTAATATGCCAGTATTTAAACTTACTTGTAAATCCACTATTTGAGTTCTCCGCAGCAATCATCTGTCTATCAAACGATGGTCGCATGGACTTCTACATTCGCATGTTTACACTCACAATTTTAAAAAATAACAAAATGACCTGCAATTTTACTTATTGGCCATCCTACTATAGAATATGATACCAGTGCCGCTTTGCGTCATATATTAGTTTGCAGTCTTGGTTTGATATCTGATTGTATATGTTTATGTGAATAATAAAGCAGCAATTGCACCATCTGACCTGATCAATGATGGTACTTGTTAGTGCAGATTGAGCTCTCTCTTTTAGAGGTCAACGAATATTCATATTGTAAGCTTATACCACTCCGGATACATAAACAATTGTCCCTAATCATATAATACACCATAATAGTAGCAATAAAGTGCACTATACATACGTATATGTAAATAATAGTTAATTTAAACAGTTGAATGTGCACCAGCTGTATATTCAGAAATAATTGACAAACACAAGGACATTTTACCGATATATGGTCGTACATGGCTTTCATTTAACCTCACACCTGGCTTTCATTTAACCTCACAAATCGGTATGATCAGTAATATGTGCGCGTGTGAAATATTAGCACATGTCAGTAGCACATTAGCACATTTAGTCAACAAGAATGTATAAAAACAGAATAGCACATTTCGTCAACAAGAATGTATAAAAACAGAACAGAACATTTATGCAAAGGTAAATCATAAGCTACTTCTGAAGTGTGTGGTGCTATTTGGCGTAATATATAGCACAGCCAGTAAACTATAAAGCATAGCCTGTAAAATATGAACCACATCCCGTAAGCTGCAATCCATAACCCGTAACGCGTAAAATACAAAAACACAACCGTATGCAGTAAAACACAGCCCGTATGCTGTAAACCACATAATGTAAGCTGTACATCACAGCCATGTAAGCTGTAAACCATGACCCGTACGTAGTAAAGCACATTCACGTAATCGGTAAACACGGAGGGGCAATTCCATATAATTATAATAGCCTGTACTATGTAAAGCACAAACTGGAATCGGTAAGCCAAAGCACTTAAGCTGTAAAGCACATCGCATAATCTGTAAACCGACAGCTACAGTGTAAGTTGTAAACTACAGCCCGTATATAATCTCTGAACAGCATCCTGCAAGCGGTAAACCAGTGTGCAAGCTGTAAACCACAACCCTTACGTAATATCTAAACAACACAACATAAGCTGTAAACTACAGCCCATAAACAGTAAAGCACAACCCCGTAATATGTAAACACAGAGGGGCAATTCCATATAGTTATAACAGTCCGTAATCTGTAAACCCCAGCTCGTAATCTGTAAACCCCAGCCCGTAATCTGTAAACTCCAGCTCGTAAGCTGTAAACCCCAGCTCGAAAGCTGTAAATCGCAGCTCGTAAGCTGTAAACAACAGCCCATTCGAAATTTCTAAATAATACCCCGCTATCCTCTAAACCACAACCCGTAAGATGTAGGCAACAGCCCGTAAACTTTAGACAACAGCCCGTAAACTGTAAAGCTCATTCCTTAATTTGTAAACCACATTACGTAAACTGTCTGTAACCTGTAGACAACAACAGGTGCTCTATAAAGCACTGCATGCAGGCGGTAAGCCACAGGCTGCAAACTGTAAATCACAGCACTTGATCTGCATTTAAACCACACCCAGTAAACTGTAAGCCATATTCCTTTAAGGAATGAATCGCGAGTGAATAGTTTCCATCGAGGAATGAACTATATTGGGTGTATTTAAAGTGCGTGGAGGCCGACTGCTGTAAACCCCATCCAGTAAACTGTAAAGCAGACAGCAAGCTGTAATCTACAGTCCGAACACTGTAAAACACAGACAGCAAACTGTATATATCCCGAACACTGTACAAGACAGACAGCAAACTGTAAACATCCCAAACACTGTAAATCACAGACAGCAACAACATCCTGACAACTATAAAGCATAGTCCATAAGATGTAAACCACACAATGTAATATGTAAGTCACAACCCATAAACTATAACACACAGTCCCGTAAGCCATAAACAGCAACCCATATACAGTAAACCACAGTATATAAGCTATAAACCACAGTCTGTCAGTTATAACCCACATCCCGTCAGCTATAGCCACAGCCCGTGAGCTGTAAACGACAGTCCGCAAGCTATATACCACAGCCTGTAAGCTATAAACCACAGCATGTAAGCTATAAACCACAGCCCGTAAGCTATAAACCACAGCCTGTAAGCTATAAACCACAGCCCGTAAGCTATAAACCACAGCGTGTAAGCTATAAACCACAGCCTGTAAGCTATAAACAACAATTCGTGAGTTGTAAACCCCATCCCGTAAGCTGTAATTGTAAACCACAGCCTGCACACTGCATACCTCAGCCCGTAAGCTATAAACCACATCCTGTAAACTGTAAACCACAGTCCGTAAGCTATAAACCACATCCTGTAAGCTATAAACCACAGCCTGTAAGTTATAAACCACATCCTGTAAACTGTAAACCACAGTCCGTAAGCTATAAACCACAGCCTGTCAGCTATAAACCACAGCCTGTCGGTTATAAATCACAGCCCGTAAGCTATAAACCACAGCCCGTAAGCTATAAACCAAAGCCTGTAAGCAGTAAAGCACCGCCTGTAATCAATAAACCTCAGCCCGTAAGCTATAAACCACAGCATGTAAGCTATAAACCACAGCCCGTAAGCTATAAACCACATCCTGTAAACTGTAAACCACAGTCCGTAAGCTATAAACCACATCCTGTAAGCTATAAACCACAGCCTGTAAGTTATAAACCACATCCTGTAAACTGTAAACCACAGTCCGTAAGCTATAAACCACAGCCTGTCAGCTATAAACCACAGCCTGTCGGTTATAAATCACAGCCCGTAAGCTATAAACCACAGCCCGTAAGCTATAAACCAAAGCCTGTAAGCAGTAAAGCACCGCCTGTAATCAATAAACCTCAGCCCGTAAGCTATAAACCACAGCATGTAAGCTATAAACCACAGCCCGTAAGCTATAAACCACAGTAGGTAAGATATAAACGACATCCTGTAAGCAGTAAAACACAGCACGTAAGCTATAAACCACAGCCCGTAAGCTATATACCACAGCCTGTAAGCTATAAACCACAGCCTGTAAGCTATAAACCACAGCCTGTAAGCTATAAACCACAGCCCGTAAGCTATAAACCACAGCCTGTAAGCATTAAAACACAGCCTGTAAGCAGTAAATCACAGCCCGTGAGCTATAAACCACAGCCTGTAAGCTATAAACCACAGCATGTAAGCTATAAACCACATCCTGTAAACTGTAAACCTCAGCCCGTAAGCTATAAACCACAGTCTGTAAGCTATAAACCACAGCCCGTAAGCTATAGACCTCAGCCCGTAAACTATAGACCACAGAGCGTGAGACATGATAAGTGTACTTACCGAATATTAGTTTAAACACATTTATTTTAGTTCAATTGCGAAACATGTTCTTATAATATGTATTAAGCATTTCGCGAGACCTCATTCCTGATGGAATCCATCACACTCCCGTTGAGCTATCACGACTTCTACATTGGATATTGACACCAACATGTTGGCGAATCTCGGATAGTGTACTATACATGTATATCTGTGCATGATGTAAAATTGGGCTGAGCAAACTAGAAGTTGCAAGTGAAGTTGTCGGCATACATCTACTCACTGCATATGCACCATAGCTGGTGTCAGGCGGTGTGCTTCAAGCTCAAAGTAACGATGCAATTGTGGGAAGGGTAAACTATAAGCTATACGATGATGATGCAGTCGTATTTTCTCACGATCCCATTTCATTGAAATGAATATTGACAGATCATATTGTAATGTATGGGGTTTACGTCTTAATATAAATAATACTTAAATCATTATTTTCGGAAATGTATACACATCTTATGACTTATATTTATTATTCACTTATTGAAGTGGTTACGTCATTTAAATATCTTGGAGTTCATTTATATGAAAACGGTATTTGGAATCGTACTCAAAAACGAATAGCACACATGCCTCGTGTTCCATGCATACTTTGTTTATTGTTTATAATCAGTTGGAGTTACCAGTTTCAAAGGAAATGCAATTAGCTGACACTCGTGTCGTACCGATATTAAAATTATTCGGCTGAAATATGGTGCTATCACTTGGGTCTAGATGTTGAATCCTTACACTCTAAATTATGTAAAGAAGTTTTGCCTGTAAGACACTCAACAAATATACATACAATATACGCTCAACTATACGTCGTTTTAATGATTACATACTGGATTAAACTATTAACTCTAAGCGATAGGTCATTTTATTTTAAAACATAAACAAATATTGAAACTTACCTATAATAAAATCTGGGCCTATCAAGTTAAAATTAGTCTTGATTATTGTGGTCTAACATATTTTTGGCGGCATCAGTTTAATATGTTACAAAAATTCAATAAAATCAAACAAAGATTGCTACTAGATATATATCAACAAAGCTGGTATTCGACATTTAAATAATTCAACACAACTAGAAACATATTGTTTATTAAAGCATTATTTTACATTCGAAACTTATATGAACATCATAACTGAAAGTAAACATAGAACAGGAATAACTAAATTTATGATCTTTTTATTGAAAGGGGACGCTACCTAAATTTACCGAGGCACCAACGACTATGTACTCAATGCAGTATGAATATGATAGAAAGTGAATTTCCTCTTAATATGCCCTAAATATACTAATCTATGACACAACTATTTAAAAAGGTACTACTATACCTAGCCTACATTGCAATAAATGACCAACCTGTTAACACTCGAATCAAAGGCATTATTATTAAAACTGTCTAAATTTATTTATTTTGGTAATTTGATAAGAAGATAACTTAAACTAAGATTTACACAATTAAAATATTTTGTATTTGTTAAAAACTCTCTGAAAATCCATGACTGTTTACTTTGGAATTATGTGTATTTGCTATAAGCATATTATATGTGTATGCAATAAATGTAATGTATTGTATTGCATACAGTACAACATCAACAACTTTTAATTGACGTCAGATTACATGTTGTGTAAAAAGAGCGAGGCGATAACTGTGATTATGATGATAAATCGTGTATGAGCTTGACGTATTGAGGCAATTACTAGAGATAATGATTCTAAATCGAATTTCGACTTAACAGAGAAACAAACACTATTTTATGTTGATGAGTCGAGTATAGGTGGTGCAATGAGACAAAAACACGTGTTATGTTGATGAATCGAGTATATTCTTACGAGACTGAGGCAAATACTAGATATACTGATGAATTGAGTATAGGCTTGACCGATTGAGGGACCATTCAGTTGTATCCGAATAGTCAAGGTATATCGAGAGCTGTTTAGCGTCTGCTGTGAACTATAGATGTATGTACTAGTATATATATATGAATATGAATGCTCATTGTTCGTATTTGTTTGCTAGATGTTAGCCTAGCATTAATCTATTTAACAGTTTCCATCGTTTCACATATACTGCTAATGATGTTCATTCTTGTGTACATGACAGTTACTAACATAATGTTATTGATGTATTTCAGGTGAAGGCAAATGATGAGCTGGTAAGTACTTTCTTTTACATTTACAGCAGAGTAAAACAGTACCGTTCCGTGAAATATGACTTTATATTAAGGAATGGGCTATGCAATTGCAATAACCAATATATGTTTTAATCTTTATTTTGACAGTTTAAAGGTTTCTCTAATATATATTATACATATGGCTACTGTGTATGTACGACCTCTGATTTTGTTTTCATCATTTAAGTCTAGAATAGAGGAAGGTTGGTTCCCATCAGAATAAAGTATGGAGCTATATTTTTAGCATAGAGTATTGAGTTTAGTATAAATGGTCGGCATTTAATAGATACTTGTTGTTGTGGATGTGCAGCACAGGGGTCTAGTTTTCATAATTTCTGTCTAGAATAGGGGATGGTTGGTTCCCATCAGAATAAAGTATGGAGGTATGTTGTTCATGAGTTTAGTATAAATGGTCGACATTTGGTAGAGACTTGCGGAGTAATATGTTGCTGATGGCTGGAATATGGGAATTTCCGTTGTGCCATTTCTAATGAGAGGTAGTATTATATAATGTATTCTGTATTTTACAGTGGTATGATTCACGTGCATACTTATAAATAAAGTGTACATATATGGAAATCGTGATAGCGCTTTCGCTTCAGATGTGTAGCCGTTACAATTGTGCCCATAGGCAAGACATTTAAATTCCACATTTGCCTCTTCTCTCTCCCTCATGGCGATGATTCCACCAGGAATGAGGTATCGCAAGCAATTAACATAATGGTGTAAACCCTTCTTTCGCAGTCAAGCTAAGATACAGGTGTGTACATGTAAACCTAAGTGAAAACATGTAATTATTGTTTTTAAAATGTGTCTGAATATAGCTCATGTTCTAAAGTTTTGTCCGATCTCTCAGTTGATACAAATTTATTTTTGCTCGACTGCAAAAACATGTTCTAACAGCATTAGCTCCATGGCTCACTAGACGCCATTCCTGATGGAATTCATCGCCATAGGGGAGCTAGAAGTGGCAGTGTAGATTACGGAATATAGTAGCTCTGGCGTTGCTTGAACTAACAACCCCTCGATTACGAGGCGGAAAACTCATTATACCACGGATCTGTCTAAAGCTGAGTCATGATTTTGATATATTTTCTAAAGTTAGAATCGGTTATTCATATGTCAGCCCCCATCCATTTTGTCAAGGAGAGCCTCTCCTCGGGGTGGTTACAACCATGACGCACTCAAACAGTTCGGTGACAGTAACTGTATGGTGTTGTAACCATCATTGTGTTGTGATTACTCCCGAGATAAATGTACCGGTAAGCATACATTATCATTTTGCAATCTTGGTTTCTCTTGCAATCTCTACTATTATTGTTGAGGATAAGCAACTGTTGAGTAATGGTAAGCTTATACCACTCCGGATACATAAACTATTGTCCCTAATCATATAATACACGTATCTAGAAAGTGCACTAAACAAACGTGTATGCAAATAATAGATAACTGAGACAGTTGAATGTGCATCAACTGTATATTTAGAAATAATTTACAAACACGAGGACATTTTACCATGGCTTTCATTTAACCTCATACATGGCTTTCATTTAACCTCATATATCAGAATGATCAGTCATATGTACAAATGTACACCTATGAAATATTAGCACATGTCAGTAGCACATTAACACATTTCGTCAACAAGAAGGTATAAGAACAGAATAGAACATTTAGTCAGACTTGCATATGTGGGTGAAGGTAGCAGTGAGCAGTGTACTGTCCGGTACTGCTGTACTGCTAGCAGTGAGTAGTGTAATACAGCAGTGAGCGGTGTATTCTAGTGCAAATGCAAATTATGCCAAAAAAATAAATGTTTTATTTATTTTTAATAAAATAAAATTTGGATTTTTATCCTGAACGGTCGGTTGGGTAGCCGGAAACAAGCTGATTAGATTTACTTCGGCAATGAGCGGTGTGATTTAGCAGTGTGCGACTCATTCCAGTTCTGTACTGCGGGCAGTGAGCAATGGGGAAATGTACGAGTAGTGTATTCCAGCAGTGGGTAGTGTAATCCAGCAGTGAGTGGTGTATTGTAGTAGTGAATGAAGTGTAAATGCAAATTTTCGAAAATAACTCATTACAATTAACAACAATTTTATTATATTTAATAATTATTTTTTAGATGTTTTACATGACCGGATACATGTACATTAGTCTTTACTTTAGCAATGAACTCTGTTATTTTAATAGCGATGAACGGCTCATTCCAGTCCTGTACTGCTGTAATGCAAATTTTAGAAGAATTATCCAAAAAATATTGTTTACATTGTTTTCCATATTAAACAGTAAAGACAAACATCTACATCAATGGTTTCTGTATGGTGTGTGTGTGTGTGTGTTTTACGTTTATTTATCGTCGCTACCGGTTGCCCATATAAGCGACGCCTCCTGATGAGATTAGTCATTTTAGAATTTTGGAGGGTAGTGCAATGATACAGATAGAGACCCATTACAGAGTCTCCTCTGGTTGTTTTACGTGCACAGTGTAAAGCACCGACACTATACCTCTGTTTAACGTCCCATCTGAAAGACTGTTAATTGTATTAGGGTCAGACGGGGGATCGAACCTGCGATCCCTGGATTACCAGTCCAGCGTGTTACCACTGGACTACAGATCCGTCTGTGTTTCTGTATGGGTTAGCTTACACTTAGCTAATATCTTACAAAACTGCTCTGAAGGCATGCATGGTTGATGTGGGATTCCACGTTTGAACTTAGAAACATTGGATATTGCAGTTGGGCTTCCTTTCTTTCGAGAGATAAGTCACTGTGTCTTGAATTTGTAATCGCTTGCCTCAAACCGATGCTGATTCGATTTTCATTGGCACGACCAAATGTATCATCAAGATTCGTGGAAACATCACCTGACTAGACATGAACCTGAAACCACATTCATTATAAACTAAACTAACGAACATTAGTAAAGTATTTTCATTATTTTATTAGGCTGTTTTGTACCTTCAAAGAAACAATATAATACAATTCGAAACTATAAAAATACAATAATATACATGTACATTGGGCCGTATTCAGAAAACATGTTTAGTTCATTAAGCTCTCTTCGTATCTCCAATCCTCATTCACAAATGCAATGCAATGAATGTGTGTACATCACTTTTAGAAAACAGGTTTGTTTTGAACTTATATATAGCAAGTGCTCACTCTGCTGTCACAAGTGACCAAAACAATCTTAAACGAAATAAATTACCAGACCTATAGTCTCTTTCAAAGCAATCAAAACAAAATCAAACGAAAGAAACAGTAAATCAATAAGTAAATGAAACAACATACTAGAATTTCCCGCTCTGTTTCCATCTCCAAAACTTGACTCTTTTCCTCTACTATAATCTATTGTTTATCTTTCAACCGGTGTCACAAAATCTGTTAACTAATTAAATGTACATGTATACTCACATGTCGTGTAAATGATCTGTGCTAGGAACAATCGACATATACTGAATTGAATTGACAAGAGATGTCGTGGTGTAGTCAATATTGCTTTTTCTGAAATTATGGCGTTCAAATATTTCAGAACACACAAATGGCGTTTAAATATTTCAGAACACACAACAACGTCAAGTTATGCATGGGTATTCCGTTAAACTAATGACATAGTTTTCACATTGGTGATGCATTGATATCGATATGGTATTCCGTTAAATTAATGACATAGTTTTCACATGGCTGATGCATTGATATCGATATGGTATTCCGTTAAATTAATGACATAGTTTTCACATTGGTGATGGATTGATATCGATATGGTATTCCGTTAAATTAATGACATAGTTTTCACATTGCTGATGCATTGATATCGATATGGTATTCCGTTAAATTAATGGCATAGTTCTCACATTGCTGATGCATTGATATCGTTATGGTATTCCGTTACAATAATGACATAGTTTTCACATTGCTGATGTATTGATATCGATATGGTATTCCATTAAATTAATGACATAGTTTTCACATTGGTGATGCATTGATATCGATATGGTATTCCGTTATATTATGACATAGTTTTCACATTGCTGATGCATTGATATCGATATGGTATTCCGTTAAATTAATGACATAGTTTTCAAATTGCTGATACATTGATATCGATATGGTATTCCGTTAAATTAATGACAGTTTTCAAATTGCTGATGCATTGATATCGAGTCAGTAAGTAAATTTGTTAGTGGGTATACAATAAAACAAGTGTAAACTTATGTTTAGGTGTCTGAGGTCAACAGTAGTTTCAGGCAGGTCAACACAACCACACACCAGCTTCAACATAAATATATAAGTATACAGTATTACATCGTTTGATGTAATTAAATCACGAGGAGTACGAATGCACAAGTATAATTAGTACAATGCGAACAACCTAAATGTATTATTTTATATTAATTACGTGCAATGAAAATCAATAACAACTTTAATAAACAACACCCAAGCATATTTTATCAAAGGTATTCAATTGGTTAATGTCACGGACTTGTCACCTATCATCCCTGATGGTCACAGGTTCAAGCCCCGCTCCGACCGTGTGTCTTTTATAGGAAAACAATGTCAGTTTCTTATAGAATGTGGTGTACTGGTTAACCGCTGGAGCCTGCCCAGGAAAGTTGTTGTTAAGTAAACTGTCCGTCGCTCAAATGAGCAATCGGTAGCGACAATACATAACTTAAAAAAGAAGGTCTAAGATCAATAATATGGATACATGATATCGTAAGTAATGATGGCGGACGGTATAAAATACTGATTACAAATAAGCTAATAACAGAAATAGGATAGGTGAATATTATTAAATAGTAAACGCTGTTCCGAAAGCATTGACATATAATTTATTATACTAACACCATATAGAAAATGTGCACTTTTATAGTGAGCAATACTTTTTCATTACAAATTTAGAATGATGGATTTTACTACCATGAGTGAAGACAATAATGGGTAAATACCTAAAGTATAACTATCTCAGTACCATTGCATACCTAAAGTATAACTATCTCAGTACCATTGCATACCTAGAGTATAACTAGCTCAGTACCATTGCATACCTAGAGTATAACTAGCTCAGTATCATTGCATACCTAAAGTATAACTATCTCAGTACCATTGCATACCTAAAGTATAAATATCTCAGTACCATTGCATACCTAGAGTATAACTAGCTCAGTACCATTGTATACCTAAAGTATAACTATCTCAGTACCATTGCATACCTAAAGTTTAACTATCTCAGTACCATTGCATACCTAAAGTATAACTATATTAGTATCATTGCATACCTAAAGTATAACTATCTCAGTATCATTGCATACCTAAAGAATAACTATCTCAGTACCATTGCATACCCAAAGTATAACTATCTCAGTATCATTGCATACCTAAAGTATAAATATCTCAGTACCATTGCATACCTAGAGTATAACTAGCTCAGTACCATTGCATACCTAAAGCATAACTATCTCAGTACCATTGCATACCTAAAGTTTAACTATCTCAGTACCATTGCATACCTAAAGTATAACTATATTAGTATCATTGCATACCTAAAGTATAACTATCTCAATACCATTGCATACCCAAAGTATAACTATCTCAGTATCATTGCATACCTAAAGTATAACTATCTCAGTACCATTACATACCTAAAGTATAACTATCTCAGTACCATTGCATACCTAAAGTATAACTATCTCAGTACCATTGCATACCTAAAGTATAACTATCTCAGTACCATTGCATACCTAAAGTATAACTATCTCAGTACCATTGCATACCTAAAGTATAACTATCTCAGTACCATTGCATACCTAAAGTATAACTATCTCAGTACCATTGCATACCTAAAGTATAACTATCTCAGTACCATTGCATACCTAAAGTATAACTATCTCAGTACCATTGCATACCTAAAGTATAACTATCTCAGTACCATTGCATACCTAAAGTATAACTATCTCAGTACCATTGCATACCTAAAGTATAACTATCTCAGTACCATTGCATACCTAAAGTATAACTATCTCAGTACCATTGCATACCTAAAGTATAACTATCTCAGTACCATTGCATACCTAAAGTATAACTATCTCAGTACCATTGCATACCTAAAGTATAACTATCTCAGTACCATTGCATACCTAAAGTATAACTATCTCAGTACCATTGCATACCTAAAGTATAACTATCTCAGTACCATTGCATACCTAAAGTATAACTATCTCAGTACCATTGCATACCTAAAGTATAACTATCTCAGTACCATTGCATACCTAAAGTATAACTATCTCAGTACCATTGCATACCTAAAGTATAACTATCTCAGTACCATTGCATACCTAAAGTATAACTATCTCAGTACCATTGCATACCTAAAGTATAACTATCTCAGTACCATTGCATACCTAAAGTATAACTATCTCAGTACCATTGCATACCTAAAGTATAACTATCTCAGTACCATTGCATACCTAAAGTATAACTATCTCAGTACCATTGCATACCTAAAGTATAACTATCTCAGTACCATTGCATACCTAAAGTATAACTATCTCAGTACCATTGCATACCTAAAGTATAACTATCTCAGTACCATTGCATACCTAAAGTATAACTATCTCAGTACCATTGCATACCTAAAGTATAACTATCTCAGTACCATTGCATACCTAAAGTATAACTATCTCAGTACCATTGCATACCTAAAGTATAACTATCTCAGTACCATTGCATACCTAAAGTATAACTATCTCAGTACCATTGCATACCTAAAGTATAACTATCTCAGTACCATTGCATACCCAAAGTATATCTATCTCAATACCATTGCATACCTAACGTATAACTATCTCAGTACCATTGCATACCCAAAGTATAACTATCTCAGTATCATTGCATACCTAAAGTGTAACTATCTCAGTACCATTGCATACCTAAAGTATAGCTATATCAGTACCATTGTATACCTAAAGTATAACTATCTCAGTATCATTGCATACCTAAAGTATAACTATCTCAGTACCATTGCATATCTAAAGTATAACTATCTCAGTACCATTGTATACCTAAAGTATAACTATCTCCGTACCATTGTATACCTAAAGTATAACTATCTCAGTACCATTGCATACCTAAAGTATAACTATCTCAATATCATTGCACACCTAAAGTATAACTATATCAGTACCATTGCATACCTAAAGTATAACTACATTACACAGTAGGCGGTAAGCGTACATTCTGCCTGTCCGTGACGGACGGAATTTTATCTAGGAGGAATATCGCGGCGTTTGTCAGGAGGACAGCGGGAGGAAAGTCGTATGTCCTCCCGCGCATTTCTCGACGGAACATTTCCACGGCAATTTGCTGCGATGCAGCAATAATCGGCGCTAAATATATAGTTAACGGCCATCCAATATCTCGATAGATACACTTTTTGTATCCTCCAGTTTCTCCAGGTCATAAACATTGGACATAACATGTACAATGAAATATAAGTTTGATTAACTCAAACAATGGTTGCACTCAACTTCAATAGTGGGTCCGTCAATTAGACTGTTGTACTCAATATAAATGCAAATATAGGCATACTACATGCTGGTTGTTGTTATTCTTATGTTCCGCCCCACGAAACGTACACTAGGAGTAACATTGCAAATAATATAAATGCACATATAGGCACACTACGTGCTGATGGTGGTTCTTATGTTCCGCACCATGAAACGTACACTAGGAGTAACATTGCAAATAGTGTAAATGCAAACGTAGTCATACTACGTGCTGGTGGTGGTTCTTATGTTCCGCCCCATGAAACGTACACTAGGAGTAACATTGCAAATAATATAAATGCACATATAGGCATACTACGTGCTGGTGGTGGTTCTTATTTTCCGCCCCATGAAACGTACACTAGGAGTAACATTGCAAATAGTGTAAATGCAAACGTAGTCATACTACGTGCTGGTGGTGGTTCTTATGTTCCGCCCCATGAAACGTACACTAGGAGTAACATTGCAAATAGTGTAAATGCAAACGTAGGCATACTACGTGCTGGTGGTTATTCATATGATTTGCCTCAAAGCTCCGTTATACAGGTTGATAACCTGCTAGAAATGTCCGCACCCCATGTGCATATTAGCCCGAATCTAACGTACAATAAATTTGCCAAAACAAATTCTAGAGCTGATATTGTTGACCCACGCCATACATTACGTTAATTTACAAATGCTGTAACTGTAGATACATATCAGACGCCACATACGCATGGTAGGTATACGTCGCTAGTGCACGAGCCGATATTCAGTAAGAAACCAGCTCAACCGATTACGTATTATACACCACAGGCTAGTAGGCAATAAATAAAACCTGATACGTTTGATGGGACTAGTAGTGAGTGATCCGATTATGTTATACATTTTGAGCAAGCAGCAACATGGAATAGATGGGACGATTCTCAAAAAGCATGTATGCTATCTATACATTTACGGAGTGAAGCACAACGATTGCTATCAACTCTTACTCAACCACAGCTGAATGTCTATGATTAGATTAAAAGAGTCTTAACACGAAGGGTCAGCTATCACGAGAGAGAGTTGGCCTATCGTTGTGAATTCCGGAACAGGAACGACTCATAGATGAATCGATCTCTGATTATGTGTACTCTTTGCGCAAACTAGGACAGAAATCGTTTCCCTCAATGCCAGGCCAAGCTTTAGAAACGTGCATTATAGATCAGCATATACATGGGTTAGGTAACTTCGACCTTCAAAAACATGTACAATTTGTCCACACGATTACAATAGATCAGGCAATAAGTGCAGCAGTAGAATACTGTGCTTTACAAGGGTCCTTA
The DNA here is from genome assembly GCA_014843695.1 of Archivesica marissinica. Classification (NCBI taxonomy): domain Eukaryota; kingdom Metazoa; phylum Mollusca; class Bivalvia; order Venerida; family Vesicomyidae; genus Archivesica; species Archivesica marissinica. The sequence continues at coordinate 67,794,875 of CM026403.1, read as the reverse complement.
TATAAAGTGGCTACGCCTATTGACATGAAAGGGAGGTAAATTCAATGGGTTCAGACAACATAGTTGCTTCCCCTAGACCGACAAATTTATATTTTATGCAGGAGATAGAGCTCCTGTTTACATATACGATATATATTGACATTAACAGATCTACTATCACTTAAGAAATATGCTTTGTAAATACTAAAACCAATTACTGAAAGAATTATGTTGATGAAAAAATACTTGGGAGTACATCACTTTATATCCAATAATCATATATTTGAGTTTCCGATTCCAATTTGACGTAGCATGAATGAAATGTGATTCCATATTTCATCAACTGATGTTATCGTCCTTATTAGATCAGAAACTTGAACAGAAATGTTCTAAGAAAAAGTTAAAAAGAAATAATTCTGGTGTTTCTAATCGTAGCTAATTGGTTGGGACTCAAATTGGTTATAGAACACAACACCAAGGTTACATGCATCCCAATGGTTTCCGTAGTAACAGGTATAACAATTATCCCCAAAACAACGCATGTTACAATGAGGGTTCAGGAAATAGGGATAGTGTTTGTAGTTATTGTCAGCGAAGGAGCCATGTAGAAAGTCGTTATTATGAAAATCAAAGAGCTTCTAATGCTAAAAAAAATCAGGAAAACTAAAATTGACTGGGATTATGGCCGAAACATCAGTCAGCAAATCTAGGCCAAATGCTGAGTTAACAAATCCTGTGTTTCTAGGCAATTCTGAGAACACTGGTGGAAATTCAAAATGAACGAATATTGACGTATCTAAATATTGCTCTCAGTCCAGGTTTAGTTCTCATAAAAGCGAAGATGTTCCGCAAAACAACAATGCATTACGATTTGAATCTACTCATTGTATGCTGGAATGCACACCGGATGTCAATGGTACACATAAACCAGAGATCAGCGTTGGATATTCGCACTCGCCAACTCGCCATGGCGATAACGTTTTTAGACTGGCGAGAAACGTTTACTACGCACTCGACATCGTGGCGAGATGTCTTATTTTTTTTTTTTTATTTTTTTTTTTTTAATTTTTATAATTTATTTATTTTACAACGATTGCAAAGCAAGTTTGAACAACTTATATTAATCACTCTCGTTGGCTCGGATGTAAGCGTATATGTGGTTATAAAGGTTTTTAATAAAAAAAGATAAGTTGAATGGGGACAGTCCTAAAAATGATTCAAAATCAACCCCCCTTAGTTAAACAGTTACTTACATAGCAATTTTGAAGAAATATTATCTAAAAAAGTGACAAAATTTAAGATAAAAAAAGAGGTTGATTTTACCCCAAAGTCCACCAGAATGCACCATTTTGTGTCTACTTAAAACAAATTTCGTGGGGGGCATGCCCCCGGACCCCCCTAGCATGGCAATTGCCTGTGGCACATGCATCCGGTGGCAAAGCCACCGGACAGAACCACATTCACTGGCCTGTACCATTTATTTTTGGCCGGAACTAATTCTTAAGTACAGGCCAAAAATTGGCCTGTACAATTTCATCTTGGCCGGTACCTTTTTTCAAGTACAGGCCAAGTTGGCCGGAACATATTGCAACGAGTGTCCAACACTGAGAGATAGCCGTCACATTATCAAATACAACCGAAATAGTTAATGCTATAGACCAAATTAGTTGCCGTGAAATAAGAGGGCACATGTGTGAGAATTCCATCCCATGAACACACATTGTTCACGACCATCAGACAAGGGTATGCAAGATTATGAGAATGAGATGTCATATGCAGAGAATAATATGCATTTGTGTGAAGAATGATATGCCATGTGCGGAGAATGATATGCCATGTGCGGAGAATGATATGTCATGTGCGGAGGATGATATGCCATATGTGGAGAATGATATGTCATGTGCGGAGAATGACATGCCATATGCGGAGAATGATATGTCATGTGCGGAGAGATATGCCATGTGCGGAGAATGATATGCCATGTGCGGGTGTTGTCATGTGCGGAGATGATATGCCATTGGGAGAATGATATGCATGTGCGGGAATGAGACGATATGCCATGTGCGGAGAATGATATGCCATGTGCGGTGAATGATATGCCATGTGTGGAGGATGATATGCCATGTGCGGAGAATGATATGCCATGTGCGGAGAATGATATGCCATGTGCGGAGAATGATATGTCATTTGCGGAGAATGATATGCCATATGCGGAGAATGATATGACATTTGCGGAGAATGATATGCCATGTGCGGAGAATGATATGCCATGTGCGGAGAATGATATGTCATGTGCGGAGAATGATATACCATGTGCGGACCTCCACACTGTCAATGCCACGAGATCAATATTTTTTAAATATAAAAGACAAGGCCATTAGAGACTCGCTTTTACAGACGGATCAGTATTCCAGTGGTTTAAATACGCTGGACTGTTAAGCCAGGGATCATAGGTTCGATCCCTAGTCTGACCCTAAATAAAACGTCTTTCAAATGGGACTTTAAACTGAGGTTTTGTGTCGGTGCACGTAAAAGTACCAGAGGAGACTCTGGAATGGGTCTCGTTCTGTATCATTGCACTATCCTCCAAAATCTGAAATGACTAACTTCTTCATGAGGCGTCGTTCATATGCCCATCCGGTAGCGACGATAAATAAACGTACCCCTCGGACTCACTTTAAGTTTGAATAATTTTCTTTTATAAAGATAAGATTGTGTCTGTGCCTGCCTGCGGGGGTGGTTGTGTGCATGACTGCGTACATAAATACATACTGACCAGGTGCTCGAAACACCGATGGCTTGTCCCATGAGTGAACGGTATAGAGGCCAGACAGGAATATGAATACAATCCGAGCTCCTGTCCAAGCTATCATGCTAGAGAGTGTAGCGTGTCCAGTGTCTTTCGCTATGTTATATGTTTATAAATACTAACATGCATTACTTTTTGTAATCTTCGCTACGGTTTGCCTAAATGAGCGACATCTCCTGAAGTCATTTTCATAGTATATTTTGGAGGATAATGCAATGATACAGGCAGCGACCCACCCAAGAGTCTTCGAGGGACTGACGCACTAGCAGATTGATTCACTCTGAAATGTTTTTAGTTATTTCATCGCTTTCTATCCCCTCCCAAACCCCATCTGTTTTAACACCCTGTAATTATTCCTGGGGACATGTATGAACATAACATCAATAGAAGTTAGATTGTTCAACTTGTGAGTAGCTGTGGTGCTATTCTCTCATCGTATTGACAAAATCTTAAACCAATATTGTATTATTCGTACATATCTGTTAATATATAATGGGTACCTTCCCAGCTCCCCATATATAACTGCATTACTGGTACCTTGTTTTACGCCTAGTACCATTTTACAATATTTCAAATGCAAATGTTCAATGTTTCGTGATTTACTGAAACCTGTTACTTCGCAACCGTAGTATATTATTGATGACACGAACGAATCGAATAGTTGTAATGCAATGTTTGGCTACGTATTGTACCTCGATTTGCTGTTAATATATTCATTGCTTTTAATCCATTTCCATATAAAACATGTGTCATTTAATATAAATGTGCAACCCATGTAGTTGAAATTGTTAACTATTTCTATACACAAATTAATATGTATATTTACATACATGTATGCAAATCATGGATAACAATAATTATTGTAAATATATTCAAAGAAAGTATATGACATAAGTACATAATCAATCATACGATGGCCAAGAGATGATATGTACGTAAAACTACCAACCCCACCCACTATCGTCCGTCCCCCAATGGGTCTATACATGTACTAATAATCTTCAAATCGCTACTTAAACAAATATCGAATGATTTATTTCCGGAAGTATCAACAGTTTTATCCATAGAACAAACCTAACTGGAAGGTCACCGGGATGACCAATTTTACTATATTCATATTTATCTAATATATGTTTATATTTATCATAATCACGAGTATTTGGTAAAATATCAGACCGTTCACCACATCTAGCATTAAGATCCCCAATAACCGATACTTGTTCATATTCTTTATATTTATGAATATTATTTTCTAACATTTCAAAGAAA
>CM026403.1:67764047-67789818 GCA_014843695.1 Archivesica marissinica | reverse complement strand
TAAACTGTGTATTCATTAACACTGACATCGTGTACGCTGGTTATTACCTGCATAAACTGTGTATTCATTTAACACTGACATTGTGTACGCTGGTTATTACCTGCATAAACTGCAAATCCATTCAACACTGACATTGTGGACGCTGTTTGTTAACTATATAAAGTATTTATATCCTATGCTTACTGTGAGGCTGTATGATTCGGGCCTCCACATGTATACATCAAATGTTCTGCACTGGAACTGTGATGCTATATGCGTCAGTTTGTGCACTCGGTCATATGCCTGTCATATCAACTAATTATTTTGTGAATCGTATTACATTGTAACTTAGACCAAGTTCCCAATGTAATGATATTAGAACTGCGTACCACATATTCTTTTAGTATTATTTAAAAGACATCAATTACTCCACCCACATACGCCAGTAATTTAGAATGTCGTAACTCTTCCCGACATCGAACCATTACAACAGCACATACGCTAGTCATACAACATAGACGTAACTGCATGTTATATCCTCAAATTCACTACCCATATTTGTTATGCCTCATATCATATCAATGTTATTGTTTTCTATCATTTTCCACTATCTAGCAAACTTTATTTCCGACATCACTTCACTTCAGTCATCCATCATGTTTCCACTTACCTTCTCCACCTATCTCTTTTCTATTTCTTTCTATCTTATCGTCTGGGAATGCGAATTTGGTAAGTCAATTTTATATATCCACCTGTCAGTTAAATGGTACTTCTCAAGATTGTTGGATATGACATTGGTTCATATGTTCTTGCTTTCCTTACTTGGTATTTCGTAGGGTCACCTATGTCTTCAATAAACCATGTCATTCCCACCTATCGTGCTCATTGCCAATTTGCTATGATGCTACATATGCTCTTCATTCTGACACCGCAATGCACATCGTTGGATTTGCACTCAATAAAAATACAATTACTTGTTTCTTGCAATTGTGCTCTTAATATTAAGTTTCCAAAACAATCATACTTGCTGAATGCTACATTCATTTCCAATACAATGTTAGTATTACGTTTCTATTCATATCTCCCATCGCCGTATTAATAGCATGGCTAATGGTACTCCTTACTCAATCAGGAGATATTCATCCCAATCCTGGGCCGAATCCACTAAACATCTCAGCAACTTCATCTATTACCAATGACTCACTGTTGAGTATATCAACTTTTCTTAACGTACCTAATCACGTGTCGGTCGTTCATTATAATGTCCAAAGTCTTTTTCCAAAGATTGACTCTCTGGTTACAGAGCTGAGCTGTTTTGATATTGTCCCGTTTTCGGAAACTTGGTTAAGCAATTATATTTCCTCAGACGAAATCCTCTTTCCAGGTTTTCACAAACCAATAAGAAAGGATCGATATGGTGATAATCACGGAGGCGTCATAATTTATGTCAAAGAAACTATTAATTATATCCGAAGACAGGATCTAGAGGTTATCAACATTGAGTGTATCTGGATACAATTGCAGCTGTTTAACAATAGAAAGGTTTTGTTTGGCCTGTTCTATCGCCCGCCAAATGCAGGTGCTAATTACCAATCGTGCATGGAAGATTCAATTAGTCTTGCAACTGACACTGGCATTTCAGATATCATTATTATGGGCGACTTCAATCTAAATACCCTTAATGACACGTCACGTCGGAAGATTGAATCCATATGTCATCAGAATGCATTAAAACAGTGAATAGTCGATCCGACGAACTTCACCGAGCACTCGTCTTCTATTATTGACCTTATCGTTGTGTCTAATGAATCTTCACTAGCCCTCTCTGGTGTTGGAGAACCTTTCTTATTACAAAATATACGATATCACTGTCCTGTCTACGGTTTGTTTAAGTTCTGCAAACCAGCTTCTAAACACTTCAAAAGGCGGATATGGCGCTACAACGATGCTGATTTTGATAACCTTCGTGAGAAACTAACAGCTGTTGACTGGAATCTCATTAAGAGTGAAGATGTTAATATCTACACCACTAATATTACCACCACTATATCTAATTATTCTAGACAATGTATTCCCAACAAGGAGATTTCAATCAATGCTCGGGAACCACCTTGGATGAAATCGGACATCAAACGGAAAATTAGACAACGAAAGAGGTCATATAGGAAAGCAAAGTCGTTTCGTCAACTGCGCAATGATGTTGTCGCGCTTATCCGTCTGCACAAAAGTGAATATTATGACAATCTTACTTTAAAATTGAAATCTAATACCTTGTCATCGAAAGACTGGTGGCGTATCCTCAAATCGTTCATTACACCATCTATTTCATCAGCAATCCCATCTATCTTCGATTCATCAACAGGCGAGCTAGTTTCTGAGGATGTATCTAAGGCTAATATTATGAATGATTTCTTTGTGCAGCAAACTTTCATTGGTGATTCAAACCATATTTTACCGCCTGTACTTGTTGGTGACGGAAGGCCAACACTCGAGTCAATAATAATTCTTCCTTCAGATATATCTGATGCTATTAAATGTCAAGTTGTTGGGAAAGCTCCTGGACCAGATGGAATAAGTAATCGTGTACTTATCGAAACTACAGCTCAACTTTCTACAACACTCTGTGACCTCTTTAATTCTTCTCTTCGTTCCTGCGAAATGCCGTTGGCATGGAAGTCTGCAAATGTATCCGCTATCTTTAAGAAGGGAGACCTATCTCTCCCGTCGAAATACCGTCCTATTTCGCTGTTGAACACTATGGAGAAAGTGTTTGAGAGGATAATATTCAAGCATGTGTTCAACTTCTTGCGTGATACTAATTTCTTTACCTTGCTATCAGTCTGGATTTTTGCCAGGCGATTCAACTGTGAATCAGCTTACATATTTGTACAATACATTCTGTCGTGCTCTTGATAATGGGCTAGAGGTAAGGGTTATTTTCTTTGACATAAGCAAAGCTTTCGATAAGGTGTGGCATCGTGGTCTCCTACACAAGCTCGAACAAGCCGGTATTCGTGGCAGCTTACTATCTTGGTTCTCAAACTATCTTTCAAATAGATGTCAGTGAGTAGTTATCCCTGGAGCATCCTCAACTTCTTCTGAAATACATGCCGGTGTTCCCCAAGGGTCAATACTTGGTCCATTGTTGTTTTTAATCTATATAAATGATATTGTTACCGATATTGGGTCAAACATAAATCTCTTTGCTGATGATACCAGTCTCTTCATTATTGTTGATACACCTACTGTAGCATCTGTTCAACTCCAATCGGATATTGACAACATTTCGTCATGGGCGGAAAAATGGCTCGTCACCTTCAATCCGGCTAAATCAGAATCTCTCATCATCTCTCGGAAAAGGTTAAAACCAGTGCATCCAGGTCTTCACATGTCTAATTTCATTATTCCGTCTGTTGATTTTCATAAACACCTAGGTATACTGATCTCTGACGACTGTACTTGGTATCATCAGATAAAGCATATGAAAACCAAAGCATGGGCAAGAGTAAACATAATGAGACGTCTCAAATATGTACTGGACAGGAAATCGCTTGAAATAATGTATGTGTCTTTTGTCAGGCCTCTTATGGAGTATGCTAATGTAATCTGGGACAACTGCACTCAATACGAAAACGATGAATTGGACAAAATTCAGAACGAGGCTGCTCGTATCGTCACCGGCTGCACAAAACTTGTCTCAATCCGTCAACTTTATCTTGAATGTAAATGGGAAACCCTAGGCACTAGACGTCACAAACACAAATTGTTATTATTTTACAAGATGATAAATGGATTAGTGCCAGATTATTTATCCGCGCTTGTTCCAGTTTCAGTTGGTCAAGCAACAAATAGATCACTGAGGAACAGTACAAACCTGCTTAACATCCGTGGCAGAACTTCTCAACATGTAAATTCTTTTCTTCCATCTGTCATTAACGATTGGAATGCTTTGCCACAGGAAACTAAGAATATTGATACACTAGCTTCTTTCAAATATTGCTTGAACTCTAATAAACCGAATCCTAATCCACTCTTCTATCATGGTGTCCGCCGTGCCCAAGTCCTCCATACCCGTATTCGAAACGGATGCAGTGCTCTAAATCAACATTTATTTTTGAGAAATATTATAAACTCTCCACTCTGCAGATAGCTAATGAATCCAGTCACCACTACTTATTCCAATGTCCTGATTATTCAGACACCAGAATAACCCTTATCAACACCATAAGCCCGTTGACAGACATTTCTCTTAAAGTTCTTTTGTATGGTGATGATAATCTAAGTGAAGAGATAAACAAGGTGATAAGTGATGCAGTTCACCAGTGTATTACAGCAACAAAGAGATTTGATAACGGCTAGTGTAAGTTGTGTATCTTCCATCCTCGTATAAACGATTCCCACCTCGTTCTCGCTCACTCACTCTTTCTCTCTCTCTCTCTCTCTCTCTCTCTCTCGTCCCCTATCTCGCCTCACCATTTTCCAAATCGACTGCACGTAATCCCTCACCATTTCCTAAATCGACTGCACGTAATCCGACTGGTAAGCCAATCTGATTGATTACTTCGTCATCATCTCCATATTATTTTTAATTACACTTATATCATTACAGTTGAATAAAACTTGTCACGTTCATAAATGTATATACACTCTGCCATAGTTTATGAAAATTATGTTTGTCATGGAGAAAATCTAAATAAGCTACTAGCTTCCGATTTAATCCATTTGTTCTTGTATATTAATGTTACAACATGATGTAAATATTGATAAAATAAAATATGTTTAAACTAAATAGTGAGGTGGAACGTGTTCTTGACCTGCGTCCAGCCTGTGTTTGAATATGCTAAGAGACTCGGAGTTCCGTATATCAGTTGGTGTATTGTTCCACAAGTCAATGGTTGAAGGAAGGAACGACTTTGTGAAGAGCTGTGTATTGCAATGGATGTTCCTAGTATTTTCTGAATTTCGGAGGTTGTATGTTATTAGTTCGCCAACTTGGTGAGGAGCTAGGTGTGATAGGTAGTCTGGAGTAAGCTGGTGTATCATTTTGTAATAAAGTATGAGTTTGTGTTTACGTCTGCGTGATTGAAGTTGTTCCAAGCATGTGTCCCTGTAGAGTTTTTGGAGAGAAACCAGTTTTGTTGCCCCATATATAATTCTTGCAGATTCAAGTTGAATGTTTTCGAGGTCATTTGCTTCTTGTGTGATATTGTCCCAAACTACATCTGAGTACTCTAATAATGGTCGGATAAATGCAGTGTATATAGTGGACAGTGTTTTCCTATCAAGAATAAACTTAAGTGGTCTCATGCAATTAACACGTTTCCATGCTTTTTCCTTTATGCTGTCAGTCCGCCTCCGTGGTCGAGTGGTTAATGTCGCTGACTTGTATACCACTGTAACCTATCATCACTGATGGTCACGGGTTCGAGCCCCACTCAGGCCGTGTCTCATTTATATGAAAAAGTTGGCAGTTTCTTACGGAGGTTGGTGCACCCAAGTACTGGTTAACCGCTGGAGCCTGCCCAGGAAAGGTGTTGTTAAGTAAACTGCCCGCCGGTGATATAGCCCAAAATGGTGCTGATGCAGGCGTATAACCCGAAATATAACATAAATATAAATATAACATGTATGCTGTCAATGTGCTCGTGCCATGTACCGTCATCAGAGAAAGTTATGCCAAGATGTTTATGTGAGTGTACCTCTTCAATTGAGACATCATTCATATATAGTGGAGCGTGGATGGGTTTCTTGATTTTGCGTGAGATAAGAAGTGTTTCAGTCTTACTTGGATTAAATGTCACAAGCCATCTTTTTGCCCAGTCGTTAATTTTTACGAGATCAGAGTTGAGTTGTTCTGCCGCTGAAACTGGATTATCAATTATGATGTAGAGACTTGTATCATCAGCAAAGAGACGAATTGCAGAGTGTATATTATTTACAATGTCATTTATAAACACAATAGAGGACCGAGAACAGAACCTTGTGGTACACCAGCCATTATGGGAAGAGTATTGGAGTATTATCAGGTTTTATGTATGTTATTAATGTTATTAATGTGACAGTAATGTTATTGTGATTTGTAAATTGTATTCGTCATTATGGAGAAAGTTGCAATAAAATATTATTAGATTTAAATTAACTTACTTGCACCCGCAAGCACATTTCTTGCTGAGCTCTTGAATGCAATCATAAAGGCGTACACAACAAAATACTGCTAACATGAAGAGTAGGATCGGTATGAGGTCCTCCATAGCGCTATCTACCGCTCCGCGCTCCGTCTACTTGTGTTATTATTTCCTTGGTGACAATTATAACGTAACGTAAGGTATAAACTACGGACTGCAGACCGTTCAGCGCGGACTGTAACGTACACTGCGGACTTGTTTACGGACCGTCACGTTATCACGTTACATGTGATAGTAAGCAAGTAAGTAGGTAGTCCTATAAATAAGACCTCTACATAAAAAATAATCTTTCTGTTATTTCGAGGTCTTATCGTTAACGCTTATTTTCGCATAGCACTGTCCGCCTTGATCCGATGGCGGGATTTCTGACCAATATGTTGAAGCTTTTCGGATATGAACGGTTATAAATGTGTGCATTGGTGTTAAGAATAATCCTAAATATAGATATTAAGAACGTTAAAAATATATTGTATTACCGTTGTGCGTGTCATTTAGCTGTTTGAAGTTGACACGTGAAATTCTCCCATTTTTTCTGCGCAGTCTTCACAAAAGAAATCCGAATTATTTATTATTTAGTACATTTCATGGGTATGAACAATTGAATATTAAAGGAAATCGTATTTGGATCACCGTAATGGCACGGAGAGGTCAAAGAGGCGTATCACCAATATCTTGAAAACATCCTAAATCTAAACAGTGCTGATGCCTCCCATCCTTACAGACCAAACACCAAGAAACTGTATTCCCTCCTTAAGCATTCCAAGCAAGACTCCAAATCAATGCCACCCCTAAACCATGAAAACAAATTTCATCATGAAGAAGCTGCTAAAGCCACATCACTGAACAAACAGTTTCAGTCTGTCTTCAGCTCCAAATCCCCACTAAGACTTGCCTTCATTTGTAAGATGAAAATTCAGGACACAAATGGAAACCTGAATGGTCAATCCACGCCAAACATGAATGAGATCACAATAAAAACCACCCCATAAAGTGGTATTGACCATATTAAGCCAATCATACTTAAAACCCTGTCTAACTCTCACCTATCCTTGAAGTCTTATTCTAAATATCCATCAACGAAGTATAACTGCCGGCCCAGTGAAAGTCAGCAAATGTTGCTCCCATTTACAAAATAGTGGACAAGTCAAACCCCGCCAACTATAGGCCTATCTCACTTACACGTGTTCTATGCAAGGTTCTAGAACATATACTTTCCTCCTCGATAGTAAAACACTTCCCTAACCACAATGTTCTGTACCATTTTGCAGCATGGTTTTAGAGAAAAACGGTCATTCGTGACCCAATTAGTAATGATAGTCAATGACTTGGTTACCTCCGTCTATAATAAGCATCAGGTAGATCTCATCCTATTAAACTTCAGTAAGGCTTTCGACAAGGTCAATCACGAGAAAGTACAAATGCATGACTATGGAGTCAGTGGTCATACATTAAGGTGGATTAAGAGTTTTCTAGATAATAGACTCCAGTCAGTTGTCCTTAATGGTATTATTTCAGAGGCCATTCCGGTGTCCTCTGGAGTCCCACAGGGATCCGTACTTGAACCCCTGCTTTTCCTAGCCTATATAAACGACCTCCCACAAAACATCAGTTCCAAAGTCCGTATCTTTGGTTTAAACATATTTATTCATCATAATATGCACACTATACATATACATAATTTACACAAATATATTTACAATGACTAGTGGATTGAATTGGAAGCTATAATAGCTTATTTATTTATTATAATTCTCTCCACCGCATAAAACACCGGTGCAAGTTATTGCGATTGATATGATTAGCATTAGATTCAAGATATATTACGGCTATGTTTGTTTAATTTAATAAAAAAAGAAGAAAAGAGATAAACAAAACCTATATAATACATTTAAATAGGTATAACAAAGAAAGATAGTACTATTGGTGATGTACATAACCAGCCAGTGTGGATATGAATGACATGCAATGTGCTATATATTTTTTTAAATAAGAAGCACTATTTGGAAAATGATGGAAAAGAAGAAGCTTAGAAAGAAATGTAGAGGAGCGACTACGGATGAAATTTGATTTGAAAACTGTTATCGTCTATCAAACCGTTTAGATCTCTCGATATAAGTGTGCACTGCAGTAAAGATCTTCTCGTTGTCCTCATTTGATAATGATATGTTACCAGTCAATATGGTGTGTAATGTCACAGGACAAAGGCAAATAATATCATTCACAAGAGGTTGTCGGATGTCATCATATCTGGTACATGGAGTGGAATGCTGTTACATGCTGTCCACAAGAGCAAAGACGTGACGGGATAATGTTCTTTGAGAAAAGATCATCACCCAATGAACTACAGTTAGTTCTTAGACGAGTGTGTAGAACTTGTGATATACGTTTACCAAAGTAGTAGAACGGGGTTACCTAGTCCAATCGCTTCAGCTGCCCCTTGAAGGATGCCAAGGTGGGTGCGTTTCTAAGTGACGTAGGCAACGCATTAAAAGCCCTTGCTGTTGAGGGTACAAACGAATTAGAGTAAAGAGTTGTGCGTGCCCTTGGGATACGAATGTGGTCTTGGTTTCTTAAGCTATAGTTTTCATTTAAAGTCAGGCGGTGGGAGTATTTCAGTGAGATACGAAGGAGTCAGGTTGATCATCATTTTGTAATATAAAATGAGCGTGTGTTTGTGGCGCCTGTTCTCGAGGGTGTCCCATCCAACTTCATCCATAAGTTTTCGAATTGACACTAACTTTGTGACACCAGTGACGATCCGGGCGACTTCATACTGCATTTTCTCAAGATCTGTTTTCTCTTGTTCAGTGCAATTGTCAGACAATATTGCCATATTCTAGGATAGGACGTATAAATGATGTATTTGGTTTCCAAGGACCGTCTGTCAAAGATGAATTTAAGCTTGCGCATAATGTTAATACGTTGATAGGCCTTTGTTAATATATACTGTATCTGTATATGCCATCGTAGATCGTTGGAAAAATATAATCCTAGATGTTTATGGCTGGTCACTTCCTGGATTTAGCCATTATTCATATGCAACGATGGATGTTGTCTGGCATGCGATTTGCGAGAGAGAACAAGAGATTCGGTTTTCTTGGGATTAAATTTAACAAGCCATTTGGAAGTTATTTCGCTATCGTTTGAAGATCAGAATCAAGAGTTTCTGCAGCCTCCTTTGGATCGTCAATTATTATGTATAGACGTGTGTCATCAGCAAAGAGTCGGATGTTAGCTTTAATATCCACCACCACATCATTAATAAAGTATTGAACCTTGCAGTACACCCGCACGAATGTAGTTCTTTGCAGATGATACTGCAGTCTATCTATCACTGACATCTGCAAATGAATCGGTCACACTCCAAAACGATCTTAAGAGATTAGAAGAGTGGGAGTTGGAGTGGGACATGGAATTTAACCCCTCCAAATGTCAAGTTATCCACGTCACCAGAAGGAAACATCCTAGTCCCAGTCAATATAAACTCAATGGAGTCCTACTTGAGTCGGTCACCTCAGCCAAATACCTTGGCGTGGATATCTCAAATAACCTGTCGTGGGACACTCACATAAAAAGGTCAACTAAGAAAGCAAAAGAGATCTGGTCGCCCCATACCCAAACATCGATATATCAAATTGAAGGTGTCCAGCGAAGAGCAGCCCGTTGGATAAAGGCTGACTTCTATCGTACCTGATAGTGTTACAGACATGCTACATTCCCTAAATCTACGCACACTAGATCAACGGCGTATTGACAATAGGTTATCCCTTATGTATAAAATTCATAATGATCTTGTTGCTATTCCCATCGAAAATTACCTAGTTCCCTCTCCCGTCCTACTCGCCATTGCCATTCCTTAAGCCATATGTTAATTACAGCAACTACAGACTACTACAAGTTTTCCTTTTGTCCAAGAACAATCTACCATTGGAACCACCTCCCTCCTGACATTGGCCATCTCCCTACCATAGAGCAATTCAATATGGCAGTTTGCCATATTGATCATGCCAGTCCCTAGTTGTTCTGTGCAGCTGCTTTTAAACTTTTACCACAATTTATTTTTCATTACTTTCATAAATTATGCTTTTAACTACTCATACTATTAACTTCTTTGCGGTTCTTGACGCGCAACATGTCTACATCCCCGCGAGGGGTTCGACATTAGCGGAAGATAGATAGATAAATCTTGTAAACATTTTCGTCTAATGATTCTATTTTTGTTTTTCGCAATAATCAAATATTCAAAATGGCCGATTTGGAATGGCGAAACTCTGCCATGAAATTTAAGTAAGCCTTTTTCTCAACCACCCAATTGAATAATGACATCAACCACGCGTTTTGATCGCGCCTATATTATTACGCACACCGCCCTTTAAATCTGTATTAGAAAGCAACGATATTTGTGTGAAACGTATATGATTTATTAATCGTTTCCTAGTATATTGTTATTACTTTAATCATTAAATATGGCTCAACTCAACCATGATATAACAGAAAAGTGGCTCATTTAGTGGTACTAATTAATGCAAGTCTCGCCCAAAAATACGTCACAACCTATACTATAATTTGAATACGGATATTCACGGCTGACCAGGGGCGTAGCTAGTGGTTTTGGATTTGCAAGCCTGACTAATAAATTGAGCATCAACGATTGGCTGTTGCTAGACGGGTGTGGCTTCGTGTGCTCACCCAGGAAACTTTTATATCGTAGAACGTCAATGGTGTACTCCGAAACATTTTAATGTACGTCTTATACGTTAAATTGTCGACATATTCAGAGGTGTACGCTATCATCACCCCCCCCCCATATTTTGTTTTGCATTTTCGCGGTTACAGATTTTTCATTTTGTGTATAAACCATGCCTATGTGATACTTGGAAATCTAATCAAGTGGTTGAGATCATCTACTATAAGAAATCAGTAAATATTCATGAACTTTTCTATGGATATTGGTGGGAACAGGTCATACCTGTATTGCTTACAAATGGGAACTATACTGTATAAACCATCAGTCATTTCGGAACGCTAGGATTTGTGATAATGTCCGAGGGCCGAGAATTTAAATGCGAAATCATAAGCTTGTTTGCATATCTAATCAACTGGAGAATACAGGCTACCTGTAAACAAACCGAAAATTTGCAATATTTTATTATGCAGACTATATATGGAATTTGATGCTCATACACATTACCGTAGAGGGATCGATTCCCTATTATTGCATAGTAAAAATATAATGTTTATAATAGCTAAGACTTAACTAGTAGTGTTACAATGTTCAATCAGGCCGGTGGTAATTATTTTACAATATATCAACTACTCTTTGCTATACATCCGCATGTTCGATCCTCCGTACGTCCCTAATAATATTAACAGTCTTTCAGGTGGGACTTTAAACCGCGGTCTCGTGTCGGTGCTTTACATCGTGTACGTAAAAGACTGTGCAGAGCATATCTATGGTGAGCAAGTGATCATCATTACCATTCTTCCGCATAGCTGTCATTTGATTTAAGGTTATTTATGATTTTGGTATTTGGTTCATGAGATCGGGTCTAAATGGGGCTCAATTCTTATAGGATAATTGATATCTCTACTTGTCATTGTTGTGTGAACGTCCATTGTCAGTACATAGGTGACGCACACCGAACGCGCAGAGTCCAACATGTATAGTATATTCATAGTATTGAAGAGAATTTGTGAAATATATGAGTAGTATGGTCGTCTCTTTGGATGTAAACAAACGGGCGCCATTTTGAATTATAGTTATAGTAACTCATTTGCATATAAGGTAATATAAAGTAGGTCACGAGCGTGCGCGTTTATTTTTAGTATACGCGTCACTATAGAGCCACCTGATGACGTATCGCGCAACTACCGAGCTCGGTGTACGAAGGCGTATGTTCGGTGTCCATCTCGGACGATCATGTAACAGCGTATAAGTCTCTACGCGGCGGCCATTTTGGATGACCTTATATGTTTAGCGACCATGACGTAAAATAATCGCCAATCTTTAAATACGTTCGTTCCGTCTCGAGTCGAGTCGAACCATTTTACCAATTGGCGTGAAGATGAAAACACCGTTTATACTTTCGACCCACGCGGTCGAAAAACACCTGAATGTGTACGATTTCGACACCTCCGTGTTTCTTAGCGGGCGACTCATGTACGATTGCGTACAAAAATGCCTGGATAAGCCGGATGAAGTTAAGCAAAACGGGAAACGAACTGAACTGACAAAAACGTTCTTTTACGACATCGGTATACTGGGATATACTGATAGATAGATTTCTTTATTTATAGAGGGTGACCTAATTAGTTTTGAACTAATCCTCCTTAGGGCCCTCTTCAATTTGTTAACACTATAGAATAAATGTACATACACAATAATTATAACATAGTTACGCCGTACAATATACATGCATAATGTTGTACAAAGTAACTTAAACAACAGCCTAAATAAATCAGGAACTTTGATAGAAATACAAAACGACATAAGCATATTGATTTACAATCATTATATATATATAACTGTCTAGTGTCTACCGATTAAAACGTTGTATCCATACTTTACATTTTGTCTTGAATATACTACTACATACCCGATTGCACCGACCAATGAGAGCTATAAATAGACACCAATGGGAACGAACCGCTCTATAAATAGCGAGCGAGTACGTTTCTATAAATATCGACTACGAACCGCTCTATAAATAGCGATTACGAACGCTTCTATAAATATCGACCGATTAGAAGGGACTTAAATCTATAAAAGACGGCGTAACTTTAGTTAGTGTCATTAGAGTTTCTACGCTCGAACAACCAACATGACTAGATGCAAACTAAGCCTTGGCAACGGTCGTTACGTGCGGGTGAACGAATGGAAAGGGGAGCTTAGAGTCGACTTACGAGAATGGCAAGACGACAAACCGACGAAAAAGGGCATTAGTTTAACCTTGATGCGATGGAAGAACTTGGTTGATCAGCTAGAGTTTGTGGACAAGGTCTTAGAGAACAGAGAAGCGTTTGAACTCATTTGGGCGGAAACGTAAGCCTTACCGCGCAGGAGGGGAACGTGTGCGTGGATATCAGAGAGTACTGGAAGCCCGAGACGGAGGTGGTGCCTACAAAAAAGGGGCTATGTTTAAGGCCCTTTGAATATAAACGATTGAAGGAACTGATACCCGAGATTGGAAAGGCGTTACCCGAATTGGACGCTGTGGTACCGTGCGCCCTAAGGAGCGATCACATGAACCAATTAGGAACGGCACAGTGTCCGGAATATAACCCGAATGACTTTGTAGACTGGTAAATAACGCTCTAAAATGGTATGAACTTGTAAAAATAGCAACCAATGGGCTACAAGTTCTAAAAATTATCACCAATCACAAACGTTGAAGTTGCATATAATTGGGCCGTTTTTCGATAACACCGCACTTCCGAAGGCAGTGGCTAACCATCAACATGAACATTATCTATCAGAGCGATTCAACCAAAGTGTCTCAGTTTTCCGTGTCTGAGATGATGTTTTACGAAGATCGACTACAGAGTTTTGAACACTGGTCGAAACAGATCGAACCGAATAAAATGTATTTGGCTAAAGCGGGCTTCTATTATACCGGAAGCGCGGATAACGTTACCTGTTTCTCTTGCGGTGTGAAGGTGATGTCGTGGGAGCCCTCGGATCAGCCGTGGAAAGAACACGAAAAATGGTCTCCGGCGTGTATATACTTGAAAATGACTGGCTACAAAAATGGAGATACCGGCTCGTTCGCTCCCGGATTTATGCCAGCCAGTAAGAACGCACCAGTTACATTTGGACACAATACTGGATTTAGTTTCGGATTTGGTACACAGGCTCCCTCACGAGGCCATGGAGCGTTTGCGTTAGATGGACAGCAAACTAACAAAACTTCATCATTCGGACCAAACAGTGTTACTGGAGCTAATTTGTTTGTTAGACGTTAGACATGTTTGGACTCGTGCGCGTGACAATGTCTTTAATTAATGATTTGGAATGGTGGTTTAAATATAGACAGTTGAGGAGAGAAGCCACGGAGGGCGCAGATAGACTTATCGAAATATTAGAAATATATGTAGAACCATTGTATGCCACTGCGTTATAAAATAATGTACATATAATAAAAATGTAAATTTACGCACACCTTTGTTGTATTTGTAGGAATACTTAAGAATATGAACTGTTCTAGTAATTAATAATCAGTATGGAATGTATACAAATTATAGATTGTGGACGTCCAAATGTCCATATTATACCGAGATTCTGATTACTTTAGAAGCTACCGTTCCCTTCTTAGGTCGCTAAAGATACAAACATAATATTTACGTTGTGCGTTACATACATATATACATACAAAAGTATCTACACACATACATATCTACGCGCAAACCTATCTACACGCATACGTATCTACGCACATACATATCTACGCGCATACATATTTACACGCATACATATATACACACATACATATCTACGCACATACATATCTACACACATACATATCTACACGCATACATATCTACGCACATACATATCTACACGCATACATATCTACGCACATACATATGGGGGAAACAACGTAAAATTTAAAGCGAGTTGTCCATTATCCGCCTATATATTCATAATATGTATAGAAATTATGTCAAGATCAATAAATAATAATCAAGATATTAAAGGCTTGGTTCTTGGCGATAATGAAATAAAACAAACATTATTTGCTGACGATGCAAGCTTCACATTAGATGGATCTGAAAAATCGTTCACCGAACTAATAAAAAACTTAGACAAATTCTCAACAATATCTGGTCTAAAACTAAATAAGTCAAAATGTTCTGTCCTCAAACTAGGAACAACGAAATTTAATACAAGCAATTGGTGCAATAATAATATGTATACATGGTCAATCGATCAAGCTACAACGCTTGGAATAATATTATTTGCAAATAAAAAATCAATGCTACTTCCATTAAATTTGACTCCCAAAATTAAATCATTACAGCACTGCTTAAATAACTGGAAAAAATGGAATCTAACTCTAATTGGTAAGATAAGTCTTAAACACGTTTGCCTTCCCAAAGCTGGTATATCCATTAACAGTGCTCGAAACACCAGCAGAGGAAATAATTACAGAAATAAATAACATAATGTACGACTTTCTTTGGGATGGCAAACCGGATAAAATATCGAGGAAAACTATCATACAAACATACGAAAATTTCGGACTTAAAATGATTAATATACATGCATTCATAAATTCCTTGAATGGCTTAAACGACTAAAATGTAAACAGAGCCACTTAAAACTAGCATACAACGCTGAACTAGAGAAGTATGGAGGAGATTTGATATTAAAAAGTAATATTAACCCAATAGATGCTAGTAAAATCACCAATCGCTACCATTTTTTAAATGATATAATAGTTGCATGGAGCAAAATTAACTATACTACAACAAGTATTAATATATCTAATACCATTTTATGGCACAATTCACAATTTAAAAACGCAAACAGTAATCCATGTTTCTACAAGGAATGGTTTAATAAAGGAATTATGTTCACACATCATATATATGATTATAGAATAAAAGACGTTTACACTTTTGATAACATTATAGCTTTATACAATATAGACAATAGAGATTTTATGAAATACTACACATTAATAGGAAACATAAAAAATGAATGGAAAATAAGGCTGAAGACAGAAGTAGCAGACAACAACATACCAAGCTATCTAATTAACAAAATATTATTATTAAAAAATATTAATAAAATATTATATAATAAACAAATTGAAGCAATGAGGTTAACACAATTGAAACACATTATTAAATGGGAAAACGAATTAGACAAACAAGGTATAGAATGGAAGGAAATATTTTCAATACCATATAGATGTACAATAAGTACAAAACTTAGGGCATTCCAATATAAATATCTCATGCGAATTGTGCCGAATAACTCTTTTATATTCAAATGTAAACTAAAACCATCTAATCTCTGCGAGTTTTGTCTGATGTCAATCGACTCAAATAAACATATGTTTTGGGAATGTAATATTGTGCAACCATTTTGGTCTGAAATAAAAAAACTTCTACATTCTAGAAGATTGGAACTGTTATCAAATCTATCCTATGAAAATATATCATTCTGCAATGCAAATAATGCAAATTCTAGTAAATCAAAACCTGTCATAAACTTCATAATTCTATTAGCAAAATACTGTATTTTCAAGTGTAAATGTAATTCAGAAATACCATCAATTAGCATGTTTAATCTATATCTGAATCAAACTATAAAACTCGAAGAAACCATTGCAACAATTAAAGATAAAATGGAAATGTATGACAGTAAATGGAAATACTTTTTCCAGTCAGTAATATGACAAGTCAATTATTACGTGTTACCCATTTATTAGCATAAAAACCGTCAAATATAAACACATTCATAAGGGTATGGATATATATAACACAGTGTCAAATATAAACACATTCATAAGGGTATAGATATATATAATACAGTGTCAATTATACAACATATATTCCCCTCATTGTCATATTGAAATCTAAAAATACTTAAATGAACACAGAATATACAATATAATATATAAGGACCCCTCCTATCTCCATTCCACTATCCATCTTTATCCATCTCTATCAGTGTCCCCCTACACCAATCCCCAACGATAGATACCCATATTACTACACATAATGGTTTACATAAATACCTTATATAACCTCTATTTGTCGACATTAATTTTCATGTCTACACTGATCCCATAAACATATTTTTATAGTCCCCCCACAACATATATAAAAACCTCATGTGTTTATAATAATGACTATGCACATACTATATTAAGTAATGCATAACGTTGATACTGTCATGCTATGTACTTATCTGTATATATATTATGTTAATAATACAATGAAATTATGAGGAATAAAAAAATAAAAAAATAAAAATTTAAAGCGAGTACTCTTACCTCTGCCTATGTAGCTACGTAAACTACAAAATACGCTCTATATCTTTATCTCTCTATCACGGGTTTAAAAGTGAGTTTAATAAATGGGAAATGTAGATTATCAAAGGCTTAGGATGATTTGATTGGTTAATTAGCGGGTAAAAGTGCTTCGAGAGAACTAGTGTATAGATGATTCGCCGTACATTGCACAACGGCTACTAAATACCAAACTTGTTTAATCCGGTATGGTACCGTGGCGTCTTATGAGTATATATCTATACATTTAAACCGGTATGATACTTGTAAATAGTCGAGTATCGTCCGCTATAGGGATACTATAAACAATATGGCGTGAAAACATCGTCTGCTACAGTAACCACTCCCGACCCGTTTGATCCGACGCGCCCGAGCGGCTCTGAAAATTCCCTGTACCGACGGGATTCTGAGAAGAAGTCATTTGTTTGAAAATCGATTTTAGCTACTTTTTATCTACTAGTCGACCAAGTTTCATCAAAATTGACCGAGCGGTTTCATAGGAGATGCCGTTTGAAGCAATTGTGAACGGACGGACGCACGGATGCCCGATAACTCGATTATACTAAAAGCTCCCCTTGAGCATAGCTCAGGTGAGCTAATAATACGGCTATATACGCATTACCCGCTAGAGGGTCTAAGCTATAATTCTATATTACGAAGATTTATATACCCTGTCTGCGGTCGGCTAGTTATAGTAAACGTCATCGTTTATTAATAGGAAGAGGTGACATAGCTAATGTCTGTACACAATTACCTCCCTTTACAATGTTCTCATAATATCGTTATTTTATATCATTTCAATGGTAACTGTTATCATTTCAATATTTGCCATTGTTACCAAATTATGAATATGTATTGTTAGAAACGTTCATGTACTGTAGTCATTTCAATATTTGTCATTGTTGTTTTTCTGTTATAATTGATTATAAATTTGATTTATGTAAATAAAAGTATATCAGAATACAATGTATTATGTATTTTCTGAACTTTAACAATACCATGATTGCGGGGTAATGGTAGTAAACTATGACCAAAACACAATCAACTATCCTACAGTTTATAAGACGATGCGTAATAAGTTAAAAACGCACAGAATGATGGTATGGTATTCCAATATTGTTTTGGAGACTAGATACTATACGAAGACATTATATAGTGAATCATAATACGCTCCAGTTGATAAGAAAATATCTAAACCACCACCAACGCACTGAACCATACACAATACAACCCCACCACCATAACACTGAAACATACGCAATACAACATCCCCACCAGAACACTCAAACATATATACTTTAGTATTGTACATAGAGGTATAACAAATAAAAAAAATTCAAACATTTACGGATCTACACGAAATAATTACCAAAGTATAGCTCTCATTATTTCAATTAAGAAAATATAATCTTTTATATATGTACTACGTATACTTTTCCAGATATTGATGTTTGAAGATTTTGCATTAAAGGGACATTGTCATAAAATTGTTTTAAAGGGACACATCAATTTTTTTAATCAGATTAACAACACAAAAATGCGATTATAGCGTCACATATCGAAACGACGGAGACAAAAACTTAAATGACAAAGACAAAAACTGAAATGACAATGACAAAAACTGAAATAACAATGACAAAAACTGAAACGCTTGTGTCAGAAACTGAAACGATAGTGTCAAAAACTGAAAAGGACTCTATGGAGAATTACGTGTTAAAGGGTAAAAACTGAAACGCTACTGTTAAAAACTGAAACGCTATTGTCAAAAACTGAAACGCTACTGTCAAAAACTGAAACGCTACTGTCAAACAATTGAAACGTTAGATACGGAAACTGACCAGCTCTGTCAACACTGGACCCTTAGGATGAAATGCAACATTTAAAACGAAAAATAGACAAATTATTATTCAGTGGAATTGACAGGATTTCAGAACTCATCATAAAGACATTCTTCTGTCATTTAAATAAGGATATTCTGTACTTAGTCTTTATTATCTTAGGTAATGTTAAAAGATGAATGGGAATGTAAAAACATTAACGCTATAGAGGAGAACTGATTCTATAACTCTGTAACTGACGATAAACGATTTCTAAAGATTAAATATACAAAGGAAAATATAAAACTAACCTTTCGATTCAGGTAGTGTATAAAATTACAATAAGTCCAAATATGCATTGATGCAATTAATAAATTACGCGATACAGCCGTTTGTCTTGATGATATATATCAAATTTATCCGTTATTAAAACATTTGCGCGCATTTAGAATTGATTCGTACAATATGGGAATCAGGAAATGTTCCAGATTCCTGGAATGACGGCATCCACATTTATCCTAATATCTAAACCATAAAAAGATAACGTTAATCCAACTAATGTTCGGCCTATCGCATTAACGAGCTGTATTTGTAAAACTCTAGAACGCATCATTAACTATAGACTCATTTGGTATCCAGAGTCTAACAGCTTAATTTCCGAATATCAAAGCGAATTTCGGAGAGAACGAAGTACAAATGACCAACTAGTAAGGTTGTAGGCATTAATCAGTGAGAATGTTATGAAGAAACAACAAGTAGTTGTTCTATCTAAACCCATTAGAGCCTAGTATAATGTACGACATACACGAGTTACGTCTTAAAGGACACATTCCACAGTTTATATCCGACCTTCATCCGAATAGGCTATTTAAGGTTTATGGTCTTACCGCCTCTGACACACTGAAGTCGTGATAGCGCAGTAGATGCGCGTTCGCTTCAGGTCCGGAATTCGAGCCCTATGAGTGTGCCCTTAGGCAAGGCATTTCAATTTCACGTAGCCTCTTCTCTCTCCCTCATGGCGATGAATTCCATCAGGAATGAGGTCTCGAGAGCGATTAATATAAGTTGAAAGAACTTGTTTTGCGATCGAGTTAAAATAAATGTGTAGAAAGCATTAGCTGTACGTCAAACCCGTCACCGTTAATGTAACATATGTTTTAATGTAACATATGTATCTACACGTGTTGAATGTATATGTTGTTTATGCTGGAATTGGGTTTTTGCCATATTAAGCATATCTATCACTTGTAAAGGGCCAAATACTGATGTCGATTGTTAATAAGTATTGACATTGTAAATTACCATGCGCTATATTATTTCAAAAACTTAGACCAACACGAACACGAAATGGTAAGAACGTATTTTATATGTTACGCGTTTAAATATTAAATTAAAATGTCAAAATGGCTTGGCGAATACACTAAGCGTTCAAGACAATTACAAAATGATCCTAGACTTCATCGTTATAACAAAACATTTCGTTTATTCCCTCACTCGCAATATTTGAAAGCAAGCTGATGCCCCAATGCAATGAAACTTAGCAAAGAAGTAGCTCATACAGAATGAGGAGTTGCTTGTACGGTCTGCGATTATGGATCAATAGTGTATGATCAGCCATACTACAATAATATAATACATTAAAATACCTAACTCAATACATCACCGGGTTTACAATTTGCACTCGAGTGTTACAAGTAGCTAGTACACAACAAATGAACCATGGACACTATGTTAATTATGCGCTGATCATAGTATCGAGTAACTATTAATGACATATTTGAAAGCAGTTTTCTTACGACACCGTGAAATTGTTCAAAATACTTAACGTTCTTTGATAAACTTTTAACGTTCTTTGATACAAACTATTATATTCCCGCCCTGTATAAGTACAGAACACAACAGAACAGAATAGAACAGAACAGAACATACGTTTATTCAAGACGTATACATATGTACATAGTCATATATAATACATACAATTACAGTCTGCATCCTCTATGTCAAAGTCGGTTATGACGAATTTTCCGGATATCTCGAAGTCGCATCAAAGTCCCGTTTCAGACACTATCATTTTACGTATAACTGGCTCCGTTTATATCGAATTTCGTTAAGTCAAACTTCGGTTATGTCAAACTATTTTGTTCGGTTCGACGGAATTCGACATAAAGGGTGTAGCCTGTATATTCAAATAAACAAGCGATAAATAAAACTATCGTATTGCTACTGTATTCTAATTTAATATAGGGGGTGAACATTCTAGTTGTCGATTGCATAAGCTTCTCACATATTGTATTACAGACAATTGCTCGCATCGTGGAACAGAATGTGTGTATTGCAATGGTAGATATTTGCAAAAAGCAATAAAATATCATTAATCTAAATTAGACCATTAAGCTATAATGATGCGTATACATTATGCCAAACTCGTCTGCACGGTGAGGAGGCCATCAAAGGTATTCCCATGCTAATAGTCAGTGTTAATTTAAACTTTATTTATTTAACAACGATTGCGAAGCAGGTTTTAACAACTTATATTAATCGCTCTCGTTGGTGCAGATGAACGCGTAAATGTGGTCATTCGTGTGGGAGGAAACCGGAGTACCCGGAGAAAACCGAACTGTCCGATCTGGCGAACACCGTAAAATCTCGCATACTTCCCGGTCCGAGGATCGAACACGGGTTGCATTGGTGAGAAGCGAGCGCGCTAAGCACTGCGCTAATCGGACAGTCAGTGTCATTGTAAACCTACGTCGGTGCGATAATGATAATCACGTGATCGGTGTTACATTGCGCATCCTTTATTAGAGTTGTACATATCCGTTGTAGGGTTGCAACATGTGTATGTCTCCCCGTGCTAATAGTCAATGTTGTTATCATAATACGCCTATCAGTGTCATGCAGTGCTGCGAAGCCTATTTTATGGCAATAGCGGCTGTAATACATGCATTATTTGATAGACGACGTCGCTTGGAAATTCGGGTTCGAACATGGCTTATGAATGTATACGTCCAGACTGGTGTGACCACTGGGTGGTCGCTATATGAAACAGGAAAATGTTGCTTTCCAATAAAATATGCTCATCTGTTAGCCTTCCGTATTTATTTATCATCGACCCCCTTGTTAATCGGGGTGACGCCTCTAAAAGTGCATTCGTTAATTCATTTTTGTTGCAGGATAGTGTAATACGCTCCAATTCCAGAAGCATACAGACGTGTAGCTGCCATTAGGCCAAAAGGCCCGGGCCTGCACATCATTTTGACAACAACAAAAAATATATATTTTACTATAATAGACCTAGGCTACCTAGATATTCCTGCGTATTTGGCTTTTAATTGAGTAAAATCACAGATAATTATAGAGTGCAGAATTGTTATTGCTTTTGATGTACATGTATAGCGAAGCAGAACAGTGTATTATAATGTTTATTTGTTATAAAAACATGTCCGAATTTGTCTTTTAAATGCAGCAGAATGCGGGAAATTGCATCCTAAAAACCAAAAAATTACGGGGGTGCATGTCCCCGGACCCCCCTAACAACCTCGTTCGATACGCTCACTCAACATTCTTTACCCGGGCCTGCACATAATTTGCCTCCTGGCTACGCCCCTGGCATTCCTTGTTTGTTTACATGCTCAGTGTATTGCACTGATGCATCGAACCTCGGTTTCTAGTCCACCCTGAAATATTGCTAATATTATTACGGTCAGACTGGGTGATCGAACTAGCGATCCCTGGATTCGCAGTCCGTGTATAGCCACTGGACCGCTGACCCGTCTATTCATAGTTCAATATACATCCGCCAGATTATATTCTCACGTCACCTATTTAATTACACGGTCACCGGTTAGCTATTGTCAGGTATAGTTGTTTACGACCTGTCCAATTTGGAACACCTCCAAAGTTTAGAGTGGTGCGCAATGTATATTAGTAATGTATACAGGTGACCTACTGTACTGCAGTTGTATATTATCTTTTAACAGTTTTATCAATACGGTAAGCATGATAAAGGGCAGACGATACAATAAATTGGCATTTCTCAGTTCTCACCAACGAAATTAACTGCGATTTCAGTGTGTACCCTTGACGGGAAAGTTGTGGCATTCAAATATCTATAAATACAGGAATGTACGTACATAAGACCTTCAAATGATATCCCGATGTTTATCATTATCATTATTATATAATGTAGCCTATAATATACTAGCTCATGACTTATCATTTTATGATCATCTGTTTACCATTTGACTGGTAACAAATAGCCTATGGTCAATGGTTAACTCGATGTTCAAATAATGTGTAATAAATTGAATGAATAATAGTTTTTTCTGATTGAGGCTTATATCTTACTTAAAACACACATTTATCCTACTAATTATATACAAGATCCTACTAATTAAAATTGTTAAGTTCGTACATATACACGCATTATTTAATATAATACTCTGACCTTTTGACACCAGTCCAATATTAATAATACAATGAGAAATATTAATGAGTTACTGCCCCTGAATACTCCTAAAAGTAGATTGATTTTCTTAGTTGGTTTCCTCTGTTTTTATCGTTGTTTCCTTTTCATCACACGCTGTCCATTTTCTTCCGTTTTCTCTCATTTTATTAGTATTAAATTACTAATTGCCGACAGATATCCTACAGTATATCCAATGCATACTTCACTGTTGGAATTGTTTATCGATTAATTAACATGCTTTTGATAAAATTACATGTATCATACCGCTGTCTGATCAGTCTGATCAGGGGACAACAGTAAAAACAAAGTATTCCAACTAAAAGGCTATATCTGTCAAGGGAGGTAATAGCAAATCAGTAATGTCTCCCATTTCTCTTAGACACCCAGATGTTTGATATTAGGTCGTCACATACAACCCTGTATTGGTCCGATCACTTGCATCATGTACATTGTCAACGGATGCTCGCATTCCATTTACTTAGTCATCACACATCATATTATTTTAAATCTCACAGCTTATGATGCGCTTTGTGCACTGTATAAATTAGTCTTAATTGTTTTCGAATCAACTACCTTTGCCTTTAATAGAATTTTCATTTTGGAGAGAGGCTGGCTGGGTGATGCGATGAGTGATGTAGTCAGAATGTTTAATCCTTTGCCGACAATGAGACATCCGGTTGACAGGTGCGATTGTAGAAGACACATCTACATATCTAATAGTTTAGTATGTGTAAATGACGTGAGGTTTTCGATGGTTGCCAATTCACCCAGAAATAGTCCCAATGGCGCATTATCAAAAATTATGTTTCTTTTTTACAAGTATGTATGTAAATTATGCTAGGATTGTCTCATGACTGGCTCTAACCCTCTGGGGTCAGAGATTATAATGAAGATTAAATACAGATATGCCGGCTTAATATGATGGTGATGTTGATAACTTAGATGTACTGGCGATTGTATTCAGATTGAGGATGTTTGAGGTGACACACTGGGCATTCTGCAGAGGCAACTTTGCTGTGTTTTGTTTTTGTTTTTTGTTTTTGGGGTTGGTTGGGTGTTGTTTTTGGTGGTTTTGTTTTTGTGTGTGTTTTGGTGGGGGTTTGTTTTTGGTTGTTTTTTTTGGGTGGTGGTTTGGAACCAAATTATACCATATAATAGTAAATTACATTCTGCAGACATTTGCGATTTCGCCGATGTAGTGTCGCTTTTACTTTTATGTTTCATTTTTAGTTAGAAATATCTACATTTATTAGAACGCATTCAGTTGAATAGAATACAATACTCTGATACATTGTCTGTCTGTCTGTCTGTCTGTCTGTCTGTCTGTCTGTCTGTCTGTCTGTCTCTGTCTGTCTGTCTGTCTGTCTGTCTGTCTGTCTGTCTGTCTGTCTGTCTGTCTGTCTGTCTGTCTGTGGAGCATCTTCTGCCTTGTGTACTATCCTCCAAAACATGTGACTACTAGTAACATACTTCTGGTATATTTCATCTTCATACAGGTAGAACTTCGTTATATGGGTTTCCATAAGATGAAAATATCCCGTCATCTTATATCCAGAGAAACAGTTTAAAGCATTGCTACGGGTACACGTTTTATAATGAGTTTTTCGTGTGCGGCTTTGCTGTTTTCATGATGGATATGTAATGGTCATTTAGCGTACATATGTCACATTATGTGTGAAACAGAATTATAAGATGTACATGTATGTAAATGATGTATTGGTCCCATCCTCTCAATAAATGCTGTACAGTTGTTGCGTTGTATTTTGTGAGTGGTGGTGTTAAGACACATTGATCTTTATTGATGTTTACTAATTAGAACCTGCTACACGAATCTTATGAGCGAGTGTAATTGATACACCTTTTATTCTAAAAATCATGCGCACCTTATCCATATATCTGGTTGGAACTAAAACTGGCGTAGCTCCCAGTTAATTTAGAGTGTTGAAGGCCCAAATTTGACTCAACTTTAACGGCAAAATACGCCCATTTAAACGTATAAATCACCAGAACCACTTAACGGGAATGTTCAGTAACGCATATAGGATTAATTGCAACAGCAATAGTCATAAACAGAACAATACATAAGGATTATCAGTAAGAATACACGAAAAATGGGGGCTCATACGAAACGGACGGTAGATAACCTATGGCGTGATAAGTGAAGGCGACCTGTTGTTCTAAGTGAAGGCGACCTGTTGTTCTGTATTATTTCACTATAAACCCCCCATGTCTGCTTATCAGGTCAAATCAACGGTATTTTCCAAATATTTCGCCTTTGGAACATGATTCGGTTCGTTTCAAGAT
>CM026403.1:67751981-67763047 GCA_014843695.1 Archivesica marissinica | reverse complement strand
CACCGTTAATGTAACATATGTATCTACACGTGTTGAATGTATATGTTGTTTATGCTGGAATTGGGTTTTTGCCATATTACGCATATCTATCACTTGTAAAGGGCCAAATACTGATGTCGATTGTTAATAAGTATTGACATTGTAAATTACCATGCGCTATATTATTTCAAAAACTTAGACCAACACGAACACGAAATGGTAAGAACGTATTTTATATGTTACGTGTTTAAATATTAAATTAAAATGTCAAAATGGCTTGGCGAATACACTAAGCGTTCAAGACAATTACAAAATGATCCTAGACTTCATCGTTATAACAAAACATTTCGTTTATTCCCTCACTCACAATATTTGAAAGAAAGCTGATGCCCCAATACAATGAAACTTAGCAAAGAAGTAGCTCATACAGAATGAGGAGTTGCTCGTACGGTCTGCGATTATGGATCAATAGTGTATGGATCAACCATACTACAATAATATAATACATTAAAATACCTAACTCAATACATCACCGGGTTTACAATTTGCACTCGAGTGTTACAAGTAGCTAGTACACAACAAATGAACCATGGACACTATGTTAATTATGCGCTGATCATAGTATCGAGTAACTATTAATGACATATTTGAAAGCAGTTTTCTTACGACACCGTGAAATTGTTCAAAATACGTAACGTTCTTTGATAAACTTTTAACGTTCTTTGATACAAACTATTATATTCCCGCCCTGTATAAGTACAGAACACAACAGAACAGAATAGAACAGAACAGAACATACGTTTATTCAAGACGTATACATATGTACATAGTCATATATAATACATACAATTACAGTCTGCATCCTCTATGTCAAAGTCGGTTATGACGAATTTTCCGGATATCTCGAAGTCGCATCAAAGTCCCGTTTCAGACACTATCATTTTACATATAACTGGCTCCGTTTATATCGAATTTCGTTAAGTCAAACTTCGGTTATGTCAAACTATTTTGTTCGGTTCGACGGAATTCGACATAAAGGGTGTAGCCTGTATATTCAAATAAACAAGCGATAAATAAAACTATCGTATTGCTACTGTATTCTAATTTAATATAGGGGGTGAACATTCTAGTTGTCGATTGCATAAGCTTCTCACACATTGTATTACAGACAATTGCTCGCATCGTGGAACAGAATGTGTGTATTGCAATGGTAAAGATATTTGCAAAAAGCAATAAAATATCATTAATCTAAATTAGACCATTAAGCTATAATGATGCGTATACATTATGCCAAACTCGTCTGCGCGGTGAGGCGGCCATCAAAGGTATTCCCATGCTAATAGTCAGTGTTAATTTAAACTTTATTTATTTAACAACGATTGCGAAGCAGGTTTTAACAACTTATATTAATCGCTCTCGTTGGTGCGGATGAACGCGTAAATGTGGTCATTCGTGTGGGAGGAAACCGGAGTACCCGGAGAAAACCGAACTGTCCGATCTGGCGAACACCGTAAAATCTCGCATACTTCCCGGTCCGAGGATCGAACACTGGTTGCATTGGTGAGAAGCGAGCGCGCTAAGCACTGCGCTAATCGGACAGTCAGTGTCATTGTAAACCTACGTCGGTGCGATAATGATAATCACGTGATCGGTGTTACATTGCGCATCCTTTATTAGAGTTGTACATATCCGTTGTAGGGTTGCAACATGTGTATGTCTCCCCGTGCTAATAGTCAATGTTGTTATCATAATACGCCTATCAATGTCATGCATTGCTGCGAAGCCTATTTTATGGCAATAGCAGCTGTAATACATGTGTTATTTAATAGACGACGTCGCTTGGAGAATCGGGTTCGAACATGGCTTATGAATGTATACGTCCAGACTGGTGTGACCACTGTGTGGTCGCTATATGAAACAGGAAAATGTTGCTTTCCAATAAAATATGCTCATCTGTTAGCCTTCCGTATTTATTTATCATCGACCCCCTTGTTAATCGCACCCACGCCTCTAAAAGTGCATTCGTTAATTCATTTTTGTTGCAGGATAGTGTAATACGCTCCAATTCCAGAAGCATACAGGCGCGTAGCTGCCATTAGGCCAAAAGGCCTGCACATCATTTTGACAACAACAAAAAATATATATTTTACTATAATAGACCTAGACTACCTAGATATTCCTGTGTATTTGGCTTTTAATTGAGTAAAATCACAGATAATTATAGAGTGCAGAATTGTTATTGCTTTTGATGTACATGTATAGCGAAGCAGAACAGTGTATTATAATGTTTATTTGTTATAAAAACATGTCCAAATTTGTCTTTTAAATGCAGCAGAATGCGGGAAATTGCATCCTAAAAACCAAAAAATTACGGACCCCCCTAACAACCTTGTTCGATACGCTCACTCAACATTCTTTACCCGGGCCTGCACATAATTTGCCTCCTGGCTACGCCCCTGGCATCCCTTGTTTGTTTACATGCTCAGTGTATTGCACTGATGCATCGAACCTCGGTTTCTAGTCCACCCTGAAATATTGCTAATATTATTACGGTCAGACTGGGTGATCGAACTAGCGATCCCTGGATTCGCAGTCCGTGTATAGCCACTGGACCGCTGACCCGTCTATTCATAGTTCAATATACATCCGCCAGATTATATTCTCACGTCACCTATTTAATTACACGGTCACCGGTTAGCTATTGTCAGGTATAGTTTGTTTACGACCTGTCCAATTTGGAACACCTCCAAAGTTTAGAGTGGTGCGCAATGTATATTAGTAATGTATACAGGTGACCTACTATACTGCAGTTGTATATTATCTTTTAACAGTTTTATCAATACGGTAAGCATGATAAAGGGCAGACGATACAAGTAAATTGGCATTTCTCAGTTCTCACCAACGAAATTAACTGCGATTTCAGTGTGTACCCTTGACGGGAAAGGTGTGGCATTCAAATATCTATAAATACAGGAATGTACGTACATAAGACCTTCAAATGATATCCCGATGTTTATCATTATCATTATTATATAATGTAGCCTATAATATACTAGCTCATGACTTATATGTTTTCTATCATTCCATTCAGCCAAACATAAATTATTTATAATCTAACTTAAATAATTATAAGTCACCACTATAAATAATTTACCAATTATTTCCCAATGTAAAATAACAAACACTTGTATAGGAATTGGTCGCACAGGCTACGTATCAAACGTATCGTTTTATTACATTACACAAACATAATCAATTCATACACATGATGGTTCCTCCAAACATCTTGCTACAGAATGTAGCTGGGTGTCCATGCACTTATAACAACATTGGGAATAGAATTTGATGCGACACTGCCGTTATTTGAATGTCACACTTATTGTCCAGAACCATCATTTCACTCTCTCCAGCATCAATCACACGTCGTGAAACACAATGTTACATCATTATGATCGATAGGTATAGTACGACAGAAAATCGTTTCATCTGCAACAGAGAAAATATGATAACAACATATCACAACATAAAAGGGCGGGTGGGTCGGGAAACGTCGATACGCTTTACGCAGTCCTGCTTAACCTCGAATGAGGACGCATTACAATACACGTACTTACATACAGTACACCTGTACATGTAAGTACTTCTGATTGGCTACTACATGATGGTCAGATAAACTGACCATAAACAAAACCGCTCACGTATAACTTATACTGATCGAATATAAATATATTTATGTTTTCTATCATTCCATTCAGCCAAACATAAATTATTTATAATCTAACTTAAATAATTATAAGTCACCACTATAAATAATTTACCAATTATTTCCCAATGTAAAATAACAAACACTTGTATAGGAATTGGTCGCACAGGCTACGTATCGACTGAAAAAGAACGGGCTAATTTAAGTAGCATGTATACACTATTGCATACATAATTAATAAGCATAAACAGTATAGCATAAACACATGCATACTATATACAATATGAAGTCTACAACCCCAATTGTAGAGATGTTGACATCTATCCACCTCATCCTCTCTAACAAAACTATCCTTAGCCATATCTGATTTCCACCTGCCGTGTTTTTTAAACACTATCAGGAACGCCACTAAGTGCAGCTGCAGTTGCTCCACCAGATCTAAATGAATGTAAACCGTACACAGAACTGTCAAAACCCAGCTTATTTAACATCTTGATAAAACTTTCTCTTGCGGTGGTGTACGAAATATGACCTCCCTGTCGCAAGTGATAAGAGTTATCTCTTTTGCAGAAATATACTTTCCTAAACATAAATTCGTCGGAAGTATTTGTTTTGCCAGCTAAAGCAATGTATTTTTGCAATGCAATAACCGGGCAAGTAGCATTGCCAGTTCTGGCAACAATAACGTTTTTTCCTTTTGAAAGTTTATCATTATTTTTATATAATTTGGCAAGAATTCTAAATCAGATCTCAAGGAAACGCATTCTTGGAATTTAAGAAAACCCGAAAATCTCAACAAAGACATACTTAAGAATATCTGTTCTAAAAGAGTTGGCTCTTTCCCAAATTATGTAACCATATGTTCCAAATCTCTCACCTTTATAGGTTTTTTGGAAACGGAAGACTTCCCACATGTTCTAAGTAAACCATCTTTGACATTTTTAACCAGATTGGAGCTACAAGGATCCGCAAATTCTGCTACTTTATGTGCCCATGAAATGCTATACGTGGTATTGTTAACTTTTGATTCGGACGGATGTGTACGTTGTCAATAGGACAATATAAACTGCAACAAACTTATCTTTTGCTGGTACAGATATCAACTCGTACTGCTTACGCCAGGCACACAACTGCTTTAAGTAACTTTTCGTAAGTTTTCAATGTATTGACTGCCTTTGACTTCATTGTTAGTATTTTTAAATTTGTCCACGCCTCATGTAAATCATGGTGAACATCAATGATTTCCATATTCTTCCATAAACCAATTTTGAGTATAATTATGAAAGAATCTCTAATTTGCTATCATTTTAAAATGCCTTTTGTTTCCTGAATCAATTATTTTCTATCTAAAATGCAGATGACATCATGTATTATACAAGGCAATACTCTGTACAGTTTATATCATATATAATACCCTCTTGGTAACAAATGCCCTGTTATGAACAGGCCAACTGTTAAATATCATAATTGTACAGCACTTCCTGCTATAAACAGGCCAGCTGTTACATATCATATAAATGTACAGCACTTCCTGCTATAAACAGGCCAACTGTTAAATATCATAATTGTACAGCACTTCCTGCTATAAACAGGCCAACTGTTAAATATCATAATTGTACAGCACTTCCTGCTATAAACAGGCCAACTGTTAAATATCATAATTGTACAGCACTTCCTGCTATAAACAGGCCAGCTGTTACATATCATATAAATGTACAGCACTTCCTGCTATAAACAGGCCAACTGTTAAATATCATAATTGTACAGCACTTCCTGCTATAAACAGGCCAACTGTTAAATATCATAATTGTACAGCACTTCCTGCTATAAACAGGCCAACTGTTAAATATCATAATTGTACAGCACTTCCTGCTATAAACAGGCCAGCTGTTACATATCATATAAATGTACAGCACTTCCTGCTATAAACAGGCCAACTGTTAAATATCATAATTGTACAGCACTTCCTGCTATAAACAGGCCAACTGTTAAATATCATAATTGTACAGCACTTCCTGCTATAAACAGGCCATATGTTAAATATCATATAAATGTACAGCACTTCCTGCTATAAACAGGCCAGCATTTATATATATCATATACATGTACAGCACTTCCTGTTATGAACAGGCCAGCATTTATATATCAAATCATTAGACAGCAGTTCCTGTTATGAACAGGCCAGCTTCTATATAAGATATAGATGTACAGCACTTCCGGTTGTAAACATGCCAGCTGTTAATATCATATACATGTACAGCACTTCCTGTTATGAACAGGCCAGCATTTATATATCAAATCATTAGACAGCAGTTCCTGTTATGAACAGGACAGCTTCTATATAGGATATAGATGTACAGCACTTCCTGTTATAAACAGGCCAGATGTTAAATATCATATAAATGTACAGCACTTCCTGCTATAAACAGGCCAGCTTTTATATATATCATATAAATGGACAGCACTTCCTGTTATGAACAGGTCAGCATTTATATATCAAATAATTAGACAGCAGTTCCTGTTATGAACAGGCCAGCTTCTATATAGGATATAGATGTACAGCACTTCCTGTTATAAACAGGCCAGCTGTTAAATATATAAATGTACAGCACTTCCTGCTGTAAACAGGCCAGCATTTGGCTATCAAATAATTAATCAGCACTTCCTATTATGAACAGGACAGCTTTTATATATATCATATAAATGGACAACACTTCCTGTTATAAACATGCCATCTGTTAAATATCATATAAATGTACAGCACTTCCTGTTGTAAACATGCCAGCTGTTAATAATATCATATACATGTACTGCACTTCCTGTTATAAACAGACAAGCTTTTATATATCAAATAATTAGACAGCACTTCTATGAATAGGCCAGCTTTTATATATCAAATGAATAGACAGCACTTCCTGTTATGAACAGGCCAGCTTTTATATATATCATATAAAAGGACAGCACTTCCTGTTATGAACAGGCCAGCTTTTATATATATCATATAAAAGAACAGCACTTCCTGCTATGAACATGCCAGCTTTTATATATCAAATGAATAGACAGCACTTCCTGTTATGAACAGGCCAGCTTTTATATATATCATATAAAAGGACAGCACTTCCTGTTATGAACAGGCCAGCTTTTATATATATCAAATAAATAGACAGCACTTCCTGTTATGAACAGGCCAGCTTTTATATATATCATATAAATGGACAGCACTTCCTGTTATGAACAGGCCAGCTTTTATATATCAAATGAATAGACAGCACTTCCTGTTATGAACAGTCCAGCTTTTATATATATCATATAAATGGACAGCACTTCCTGTTATGAACAGTCCAGCTTTTATATATATCATATAAATGGACAGCACTTCCTGTTATGAACAGGCCAGCTTTTATATATATCATATAAATGGACAGCACTTCCTGTTATGAACAGGCCAGCTTTTATATATCAAATGAATAGACAGCACTTCCTGTTATGAACAGTCCAGCTTTTATATATATCATATAAATGGACAGCACTTCCTGTTATGAACAGTCCAGCTTTTATATATATCATATAAATGGACAGCACTTCCTGTTATGAACAGGCCAGCTTTTATATATATCATATAAATGGACAGCACTTCCTGTTATGAACAGGCCAGCTTTTATATATATATCATATAAATGGACAGCACTTCCTGTTATGAACAGGCCAGCTTTTATATATATCATATAAATGGACAGCACTTCCCGTTATGAACAGGCCAGCTTTTATATATATATATCATATAAATGGACAGCACTTCCTGTTATGAACAGGCCAGCTTTAATATATATATCATATAAATGGACAGCACTTCCTGTTATGAACAGGCCAGCTTTTATATATATATCATATAAATGGACAGCACTTCCTGTTATGAACAGGCCAGCTTTTATATATATATATCAAATAAATGGACAGCACTTCCTGTTATGAACAGGCCAGCTTTTATATATATATCATATAAATGGACAGCACTTCCTGTTATGAACAGGCCAGCTTTTATATATATATCATATAAATGGACAGCACTTCCCGTTATGAACAGGCCAGCTTTTATATATATATATATCATATAAATGGACAGCACTCCCTGTTATGAACAGGCCAGCTTTTATATATATATCAAATAAATGGACAGCACTTCCTGTTATGAACAGGCCAGCTTTTATATATATATATCCTATAAATGGACAGCACATCCTGTTATGAACAGGCCAGCTTTTATGAACAGGCCAGCTTTTATATATATATCATATAAATGGACAGCACTTCCTGTTATGAACAGGCCAGCTTTTATTTATATTATATAAATGGACAGCATTTCCTGTTATGAACAGGCCAGCTTTTATATATATATATCATATAATGGACAGCACTTCCTGTTATGAACAGGCCAGCTTTTATATATATATCATATAAATGGACAGCACTTCCTGTTATGAACAGGCCAGCTTTTATTTATATTATATAAATGGACAGCATTTCCTGTTATGAACATGTCAACTTTTATATATATCGTATAAATGGACAACAATTCCTGTTATGAACAGGCCATCTTCTAGCCATGATAAAGATGTACACCACTTGTTTTTCTTCAAAATACGATGCAACATCAAAATAAGACTCAAACTACTTATCATTCATGTTTGGCTTCTCCAGCTCTGCTGGTTCCCTTGTACGTGAAGGCTTGCGGCTGCTATCTTCGACCGCTCCATACTGCCTGTTGCCCTCTGCAATTGCTGCCTCAGCTAATGTTGCCTATGCAATGGTTGGCTCATTTACGGCTGGCTGCTTGGCAGAAGAATGCACTATCCGAGCTTTGTATGTTAAATTGTTTGAAGAATAATCACTATCACTGTCCGCCATTACGTCGATACGCTTTACGCAGTCCTGCTTAACCTCGAATGAGGACGCATTACAATACACGTACTTACATACAGTACACCTGTACATGTAAGTACTTCTGATTGGCTACTACATGATGGTCAGATAAACTGACCATAAACAAAACCGCTCACGTATAACTTATACTGATCGAATATAAATATATTTATATGATCATCTGTTTACCATTTGACTGGTAACAAATAGCCTATGGTCAATGGTTAACTCGATGTTCAAATAATGTGTA
This sequence comes from Archivesica marissinica, assembly GCA_014843695.1. Classification (NCBI taxonomy): domain Eukaryota; kingdom Metazoa; phylum Mollusca; class Bivalvia; order Venerida; family Vesicomyidae; genus Archivesica; species Archivesica marissinica. The sequence goes on along the minus strand of CM026403.1, from coordinate 67,754,195 downwards.
ATAAATTGAATGAATAATAGTTTTTTCTGATTGAGGCTTATATCTTACTTAAAACACACATTTATCCAACTAATTATATACAAGATCCTACTAATTAAAATTGTTAAGTTCGTACATATACACGCATTATTTAATATAATACTCTGACCTTTTGACACCAGTCCAATATTAATAATACAATGAGAAATATTAATGAGTTACTGCCCCTGAATACTCCTAAAAGTAGATTGATTTTCTTAGTTGGTTTCCTCTGTTTTTATCGTTGTTTCCTTTTCATCACATGCTGTCCATTTTCTTCCGTTTTCTCTCATTTTATTAGTATTAAATTACTAATTCCCGACAGATATCCTACAGTATATCCAATGCATACTTCACTGTTGGAATTGTTTATCGATTAATTAACATGCTTTTGATAAAATTACATGTATCATACCGCTGTCTGATCAGTCTGATCAGGGGACAACAGTAAAAACAAAGTATTCCAACTAAAAGGCTATATCTGTCAAGGGAGGTAATAGCAAATCAGTAATGTCTCCCATTTCTCTTAGACACCCGGATGTTTGATATTAGGTCGTCACATACAACCCTGTATTGGTCCGATCACTTGCATCATGTACATTGTCAACGGATGCTCGCATTCCATTTACTTAGTCATCACACATCATATTATTTTAAATCTCACAGCTTATGATGCGCTTTGTGCACTGTATAAATTAGTCTTAATTGTTTTCGAATCAACTACCTTTGCCTTTAATAGAATTTTCATTTTGGCTGGGTGATGCGATGAGTGATGTAGTCAGAATGTTTAATCCTTTGCCGACAATGATACATCCGGTTGACAGGTGCGATTGTAGAAGACACATCTACATATCTAATAGTTTAGTATGTGTAAATGACGTGAGGTTTTCGATGGTTGCCAATTCACCCAGAAATAGTCCCAATGGCGCATTATCAAAAATTATGTTTCTTTTTTACAAGTATGTATGTAAATTATGCTAGGATTGTCTCATGACTGGCTCTAACCCTCTGGGGTCAGAGATTATAATGAAGATTAAATACAGATATGCCGGCTTAATATGATGGCGATGTTGATAACATAGATGTACTGGCGATTGAGGATGTTTGAGGTGACACACTGGGCATTCTGCAAACAGCGGCAACTTTACACCCACGCACGCATACGCACATGCGCACCTACATAGACGTAGTAACCCTTTTCCCGCTGCTGTGAATTATTCGTTCACTAATTGTTACTATAATTGTTATTATCGAGCGCGCTAACCACTGCGCTAATCGGACAGCCAAATGCCCTATGTTACAATTCCACATGGTGGTAAATATACATGTACTACATACATATTATATTTTTACTTAATAGTATTTGAGAGTAGATCTTCTAACATGTACGAAATACGTAAACACCGCTTTATGGTGAAAGGGAGACAACCCCATTTGTATTATTTAGGCCCACTTAGAAATATCTACATTTATTCAGGCCCGTAGCCGATGCAAAGATTTGGAACCAACTTATACCATATAATAGTAAACTACATTCTGCAGACATTTGCGATTTCGCCGATGTAGTGTCGCTTTTACTTTTATGTTTCATTTTTAGTTAGAAATATCTACATTTATTAGAACGCATTCAGTTGAATAGAATACAATACTCTGATACATTGTCTGTCTGTCTGTCTGTCTGTCTGTCTGTCTGTCTGTCTGTCTGTCTGTTTGTCTGTCTGTCTGTCTGTCTGTCTGTCTGCTACACGAATCTTATGAGCGAGTGTAATTGATACACCTTTTATTCTAAATATCATGCGCACCTTATCCATATATCTGGTTGGAACTAAAACTGGCGTAGCTCCCAGTTAATTTAGAGTGTTGAAGGCCCAGATTTGACTCAACTTTAACGGCAAAATACGCCCATTTAAACGTATAAATCACCAGAACCACTTAACGGGAATGTTCAGTAACGCATATAGGATTAATTGCAACAGAAATATTCATAAACAGAACAATACATAAGGATTATCAGTAAGAATACACGAAAAATGGGGGCTCATACGAAACGGACGGTAGATAACCTATGGCGTGATAAGTGAAGGCGACCTGTTGTTCTGTATTATTTCACTATAAACCCCCCATGTCTGCTTATCAGGTCAAATCAACGGTATTTTCCAAATATTTCGCCTTTGGAACATGATTCGGTTCGTTTCA
>CM026403.1:67685772-67750981 GCA_014843695.1 Archivesica marissinica | reverse complement strand
AGAAATTGGAACAGAGTCCCAGTAAATCTACGCATTTACGCATTTGCCCAAAGTGTAACCACGGAATAGGAGACGTACGAACTTCATTATTTCTGAGAATATAGTTCATTTTTAAATAAAAGAACTATTGATCAACAGTAGATTCGTCAATGTACATGTTATAACCATATATGCAAATATCAAACACATTAAACAAAAAATATAGTGGCGGGACCCCCTCCCCCACCAGCCCCCCGGAAATATCGACCAACACTTGTGAAATTTTAATATACATTATTAAAACATTGTCAATTTGCATGAAAGTGACATCAATGTACAAAGTAATATGTCAAATTAAACTCATTCTTTAAAAAATAATATTGTGCCGTTATGTATGCATATTTCTCAAAGTCATAGTGCATGAATTTATACTCAGTGTACATTAAGACACTTCAAGTTAATTCTGTAAGCTTCTCTATTGAGTTTAATCAATGTTCGTCTATATCATGCATTATAGTGTCCTCGTGGGCTTTTTAGCCTAGATGAATTAAAAAATAAAAACTTGTAAACTTCTCACACAAAGCTAATCAACAAAGGCATTTAGCATAATGACTATTAATGAAAACAAACCTTAAAAGAAAGATGAAAGAACGCGAGATAATAATTATTATAATTAACAACATGCTATATTAACCTTTAATTGTTATAATCATGTCTTGTTTAAAAAACTGACATCAAATTAGTATAAATACATTTAATTATCAAAGACATTATTAGATCCCCGTAAAAAGTAAATGCAATCAGGATCTTTGTGATTGACGTATCTATCTAGGTTCCTGATGTAATGTAATTTAACTAAGGATGAACAAAATATGTGATTTCTTTAACTTGCCTAACTTAAGCATCACAGGGAAGCAAAAAGATATTATTTAATGTTAAATATGAAAACTACACAATAGTGTCAGTAACATATACTTTACCATGATAGGAGTTAAAAAGTTCTCAGTTTATGGGAAAGATGAATTATGTGCCTCTAAAAATCACAATATTAACGATTTGACATTTCACTGTATACAAATATAAGTAGTATCAGTGATACATTTAAATCTAATAGGGGAGCAATAAGTTTTATTCCTAGAACAACCATTTTTATATCACATTAAAGAGAACAAATTAAACTTTATCGCCATAGGAGTTAAAATGTCTCTTCTAAATAAACAATTGAAAATAATTTCCCTATATAAACTATTGCTCAAAAATTTGCAGATAAGACAATCAATATTGATTTTCGGGTCATTTTCAAGGGAGATAAGCCGCATCAATAAGCCAGCTGAATTGGCGTGAAAGCTGGGTATGGTTTTTTGTAGATTGGGGGTAGGCATTATTCTATAAGTTGCATCAATATTCTATAATAGAATCCGGACCCTCAGGTCACTTTTCTATAGAATAATTTGTGCAGGTCAATATTATGTGACAAAACAATTTCATTAGAATATATTACTTTATAACTGATGTAAAGCATATACAGTAAAGTGTAAATCGCTACACGTAAACTGTAAACAACAGTCCGTAAGCTGTAACTCACATAAAGCATAGCGTGTAAACTGTGAACTACATCCCGTAAGCTGCAATCCACAGCCAGTATGTTGTAAAGCACAAAACCACACCCGTATACAGTAAAGCACAGTCCATAAGCTGTAAACCACAGCCTCTCAAGCTGTACACCCCATAATGTAAGCTGTACATCACAGCCCCGTGATATTTAAGCAGTAAAACACACACCCTTAATATGTACGCACAGACGGACACTTCCATATAATTATAACAGACCGCAATCTGTAAAACACAACCGGGAAGCTGTAACTCACAGCCCTTGCGCTGTACAGCAAAACCCGGAATATGTAAACCGACAGCCAGGTAATCTGTAAATCACAGCCAGTAGGCAATAAATCACATCCCGTAAACTGTAATCTACAGCCAATACTTAATATCTGAACAACATCCCGCAAGCTGTAAACCAGTGTGTAAGCTCTAAACCACAGCCCTTACGTAATCTCTAAACAACACACCGTAAGCTGTAAACCACAGCCCGTAAGCTGTAAATTACAGTGCGTACGTAATCTCAGAACAACATCCAGCAAGCTGTAAACCAGTGTGTAAGATGTAAAGCACATCCCTTACGTAAACCATAAACAACACCTCGTAACCTGTAAACCACAACCTGTATGATGTAAACCACAAAACCCGCAAGCTGAAAACCACAACCTTAAGCTATAAGCCACAGAGCGTGAGCTATAGACCTCAACCAGTCTGTATACCACAGCCCGTAAGTTGTAAACCACAGCCTGTAAGCAGTACATCGCTGCCCGTAAGCTGTAACCCACAGCACAAAAGCTGTAAACTACAGCCCGTAAGCTGAAAACTACAGCTCTTACGCTATAAACCACAGAGCGTGAGCTATTTACCTAAACCAGTAAGCTGTAAACCACAGCCCGTAAGCTGTAACCCACACACACAAGCTGTAAACAGCAGCCCGTATGCAGTAAAATACAGCCCGTAAGCTGTAAACAGCAGCCTGTACGATGTAAGCAACAGCCCGTAAGCTGTAAACCACAGAGCGTGAGGTATAGTAATATAATAGCAACACCAACCATAACATAATAAACATTCAATAATTAGTAATTCTCTGTATCCGGGAATATGTACATGCTCATTCTACATTAACGTGTGCAATAAGCGGCATCGCTGGGTCTTCTATTTCTTCCGTTGGCAGATAAAGTCGGAGTTTTCTCGAAATGTATATTGGTATTCTCGCTTGGAATCCCTTGTGTTTACTTGTTTTCATAAAAAGATGCTGAGACATGAAAAGTGTACTTACCGAATATTAGGTTAAACAAATTTATTTTAGCTCGATTGCGAAACAAGTTCTTACACTTTTTATTAAGCACTCTCGAGGCCTCATTCTTGGTGGAATCCATCGCCACGCGGGAAAGAGAAGAAGCAATGTGGAATTTAAATGCCTCGCTTAAGGGCACACTCGTAACGGCTACTACGACTTCCACACTGGATATTGAGGCCAACATGTTTTAATAACGTTTCTTAATTTAACGTATGTCTATATTGGGTAATGGAAAGCTTGGCCTACCGATTTGCAAACATGATGCGCATGCGAATCTCGGATAGTGGAGCTCAGTGTACTGTACATGTATCACTGTGCAGACCATGGTCATGATGTAAAATTGGGCTGAGAAAACTAGAAATTGCAATGTCAATAAGCGAAGGTGTCTGCGTACATCTACTCACGTCATGTGCACCATGACTGGTGTCATGCAGTGTGCTGCACGCTCCAAGTAACGTGCAATTGTGGGAAGTGTAAACTGTAATCTTCTAACGCTCTCTTGCACTTATTTTGCACATAACCTTATATATGATCCATAACTTATGCATATTGAGTTTTAACTTTGCATTACCAAATACCGATAAAACTATATAAACATGCTATTTCGTTTCCATTGAATAAATTACCATGTGGGGCAGGTAAATTGTGTAATGTTGAAGTTATATAATCGGTTTCGTGTCAGTTCTTACACAGTGTACATAAAAGACCATAGGAGGACTCTGGAATTGTCTCAGTTTGCTTGGTCTCTGTTTGTGAGCAGTTTACCGTATACAAAATGCTCTAAAATTGGGTCCATTATTGTTTTGCATACAATTTCCTGAATTCAAATGTTCTGCTATCATCTGATGATCAGATATGCGTTCCTTATGGTGATGAAATATTGTTGTCAGCTGGCATATATACACAGGAAAAATAAAAATGGATGCTGTCTACTATTTCTATGCCGATAATGCGATCGCTTTCAATGTAGTCAATTTGCGTAATGCTCTGATATAAAGACTTATAAAGTATGGCAACACCCCATTTACCACGCGCTGTAGTTGAGTACATATTGACTGATCAAGATCTGACCATGGGTCCGTTATTTTCATGCGGATACATGTATATCATTGTTCCAATTTCTCCGCCGACCTCGCCCACTCGGGAAGCGTTTACAGCCCTCTTCAGCTCTGTCTTTCAAATAATCAATCATACTATTCCACTTCCTGACTAGTATGTCGTCATGACAATATTCATCGCATGATGCAACATCATCAAATTCACTTGGTATATTAATATGTGCACTTAGACTGTTAGTATTGTAAAAAAGACGTATGTTTCTCAGTGGGATATCCTTCTCTTTCAAAATGCATAATTATCCGTAACACTGTCAGATGAGGTTACACTGTTAGTAATTAAGCAATCTGCAGATGTCTGGCACTGTGTGCTAGATGTAGCGTAAATAACGCATGTGTTCCCGCATATAGATGCAGTGGCACTACAACATGTCGTCGGTTCAATGGACAGATGCACAATAATTGTAACGTCACAGGTGGTGAAGTGCGTTGTGCTTCTTGAGCACATACGCTTGCAAATGAGTCAGCCCTCTATGCAGTCGAGAGCATTTTAACTCTGTTCGAGGGAGAAGTTAGTTTTGCCATTGGTGAGTCTGTATCATATGCATTGCGTTGATTCTGACTACATGATGCATTATGCTTTCGCATACCATTTTGCTTAAAGCAGCATTACATCTTAATAAGGATGTTTAGGGTAAAATATAAATACTAATGTGCGTGTGTTTACAAAAATCGAAAGAGTCGCTCAGAAACGATACAATTCGAATAAATACAAACCGTCGTATAAGCGAATTTGTTTATCAACACACGAAATGTAAACACGCACAGCGCGCGCATGCGTGAAACAACAGCGGTTATGCCATGTTTGTTTTCCTCATTGCCGAAGGAGGACGATGCATTCTGAATGTAAATCAGGTTCCGATTGTAAACAAGTGCGCGTGACCGACCGACTCGGAAATTCCTACTTTCGGTTTCCAGTGTGTTTTATTGCAAAAAAAACACTGTTTACTAATTATACAAATTATAATTTAAGAATGGGTAGCAGCATTGCTACCCATACGTAAAATTTGAATTTTTCAAATATATTTTATTTCATACGCTATAGAGATGTTTTAAGAACACTGTGGTACACTATAGGCTTTACACTATACATTTTATACATATACATTTTCTTACGCCATTCCAAGCAAGTTTAAAAATGATACCCCATCACTATCAACCGTAATATGCCAGTATTTAAACTTACTTGTAAATCCACTATTTGAGTTATCCGCAGCAATCATCTGTCTATCAAACGATGGTCGCATGGACGTCTACATTCGCATGTTTACACTCACAATTTTAAAAAATAACAAAATGACCTGCGATTTTACATATTGGCCATCCTACTATAGAATATGATACCAGTGCCGCTTTGCGTCATATATTAGTTTGCAGTCTTGGTTTGGTATCTGATTGCATACGTTTATGTGAATAATAAAGCAGCAATTGCACCATCTGGCCTGATCAATGATGGTACTTGTTAGTGCAGATTGAGCTCTTTCTTTTAGAGGTCAACGAATATTCATATTGCTACTATTATTGTTGAAGATAAGAAAATGTTGAGTAATGGTAAGCTTATACCACTCCGGATACATAAACAATTGTCCCTAATCATATAATACACCATAATAGTATCAATAAAGTGCACTATACATAAGTATATGCAAATAATAGTTAATTTAAACAGTTGAATGTGCACCAGCTGTATATTCAGAAATAATTGAAAAACACGAGGACATTTTACCGATACATGGTAATACATGGCTTTCATTTAAGCTCACACCTGGCTTTCATTTAACCTCACACCTGGCTTTCATTTAAGCTCACACATGGCTTTCATTTAACCTCACAAATCAGAATGATCAGTCATATGTGCGCATGTGAAATATTAGCACATGTCACTAGCACATTAGCACATTTCGTCAACAAGAATGTATATAAACAGAACAGAACATTTATGCAAACGTAAATTATAAGCTACTTCTGAAGTGTGTGGTGTTATTTGATGTAATATATAGCAAAGCCAGTACACTATAAAGAATAGCCTGTAAACTACATCCCGTAAGCTGCAATCCATAACCCGTAACGTGTAAAATACAAAAACACAACCGGATGCAGTAAAACACAGCCCGTATAGTCCAGATGCCAAAGGGGGTAACCTAACTTTGGAGTACACACAAAATGTTTTGGTATCAAATTGTTCAGGAAGATGTCCTCTCTTAGAATCTGTTGTATGACACTTTGTCACCCTTGAGCATTTTGAAATAATCCAAGATGGCCGCCAAAAATTATAAAGCGGTCTATACCTTTGTATTTCGTCTTAATAGTTATTTCACATACCCTAAATCATACATAATGGTATAACTTGTGTTATTATTGTATTTGTAGACTCAAAAGTATTTATAGGCAGGTTCTAAATCCCAAAATGGCCGACAAAATGGCCACCAAAGTATGAAAACTGTATTTTTATCACTGTTTCAACAATGGTAAATTGGACAATTGTATATTCAAATTTTAGCTAATAGTAGTCACTTAAAATATAAACTAATATTTCAACTTAACTTTTCAATACATGTTGTAGTATTCAAAACAAATAGTATACATGTTTTGAATATGTACACAATATTTATTATACATTTTCTATTTATACACTGTGTAGTGAAACGAATATGTTCAACTTTCTGTGTCACTTTCAGAATCGCGATTATCACTGTCATCGTCCAATAATGCTTCTTTGGTACACTTTTTTTCACAATTACTAGTTTCATTACATTTGCAAAATATTGCACATGCTAGATTTGCATTGTTGCAACCACAGCTATTTGTAATACAAGGAGTTTCAGAACTACAGCTTATGAGATTCATGACGCATGGTGGAGCTGGTGTTTTGTTGTCTAGTACTGTTACAGGAACAAGTACTTTTGATGGTATGTCTTTTCTCCATCCAAACTGCTCAGCATCAAGGTCTGGTGGAATGGGATCCAGTGACGACTTCCATACACATGTTTGAAAATGGGCCCGCTTGACATTTTCTCGAAATGACTCGGACGTTGGTGGGAGTGTCTGAAGTTTTGGCATCTTCCTCATTGCTTTTCTTCCAACCTGTGTCTTCCAAACTTCATAACATACATCGGACATGCTATTTCCTGCTTTTCCATAGCATCCAGCGATGAAAGTTGTGGCTTCGGTTACTACCTCATCAGTGTTACAATCAAGTTCACCTAGAAGTCTGATTTCTGTTCCCTTTTCTAATTGTTTGATAACCTTGAATTTGCCAATACCGGTCAATCTCACTATGGTGTCGCATCCTGTAAGTGCATCGGCAGCTAGTAAACTTAGTATGATCAATTGGTGTTTTGCTGCAGTTGCCCCGATATCGACCATCGTCCGTTCACCACTAGTACCCTCCATCAACATCATGGAAGACAATTTAGTCAGGGAATAAAAGTGAAGGAGAAGCACGAAGACATCAGTGTCGTCACATATAACTTTAACACATTTGGCTCCTTGTGTTGCGGCATATACTGCTTGTTGAGTGATGATAACATCTGCTTCCTCATGATTTGTTCTTATATCATAACGGGAAACAGGAACACCCATTTGTATTTCTAAAGGAACATCAGAAGATCCAGTTATCATCAAACGTTTACTAGATTCAGTATATGTGAGCGCTTTCTGTGTCAGGTTTTTCATAAAAAGATGCTGAGACATGAAAAGTGTACTTACCGAATATTAGGTTAAACAAATTTATTTTAGCTCGATTGCGAAACAAGTTCTTACACTTTTTATTAAGCACTCTCGAGGCCTCATTCTTGATGGAATCCATCGCCACGCGGGAAAGAGAAGAAGCAATGTGGAATTTAAATGCCTCGCTTAAGGGCACACTCGTAACGGCTATACGACTTCCACACTGGATATTGAGGCCAACATGTTTTAATAACGTTTCTTATTTTAACGTATGTCTATATTGGGTAGTGGAAAGCTTGGCCTACCGATTTGCAAACATGATGCGCATGCGAATCTCGGATAGTGGAGCTCAGTGTACTGTACATGTATCACTGTGCAGACCATGGTCATGATGTAAAATTGGGCGGAGAAAACTAGAAATTGCAATGTCAATAAGCGAAGGTGTCTGCGTACATCTACTCACGTCATGTGCACCATGACTGGTGTCATGCGGTGTGCTGCACGCTCCAAGTAACCATGCAATTGTGGGAAGGGTAAACTGTAAGCTTCTAACGCTCTCTTGCACTTATTTTGCACATAACCTTATATATGATCCATAACTTATGCATATTGAGTTTTAACTTTGCATTACCAAATACCGATAAAACTATATAAACATGCTATTTCGTTTTCCATTGAATAAATTACCATTGTGGGGCAGGTAAATTGTGTAATTGTTGAAGTTATATAATCGGTTTCGTGTCAGTTCTTTACACAGTGTACATAAAAGAACCATAGGAGACTGGAATGTGTCTCAGTTTGCTTGGTCTCTGTTTGCGAGCAGTTTACCGTATACAAAATGCTCTAAAATTGGGTCCACTATTGTTTTGCATACACTTTTCCTGAATTCAAATGTTCTGCTATCATCTGATGATCAGATATGCGCTCCTTATTGGTGATGAAATATTGTTGTCAGCTGGCATATATACACAGGAAAAATAAAAATTGGACGCTGTCTACTATTTCTATGCCGATAATGCGATCGCTGTCAATGTAGTCAATTTGCGTAATGCTCTGATATAACAGACATATAAAGTATGGCAACACCCCATTTACCACGCGCTGTAGTTGAGTACATATTGACTGATCAAGATCTGACCATGGTCCGTTATTTTCATGCGGATACATGTATATCATTGTTCCAATTTCTCCGCCGACCTCGCCCACTCGGGAAGCGTTTACAGCCCTCTTCAGCTCTGTCTTTCAAATAATCAATCATACTATTCCACTTCCTGACTAGTATGTCGTCATGACAATATTCATCGCATGATGCAACATCATCAAATTCACTTGGTATATTAATATGTGCACTTAGACTGTTAGTATTGTAAAAAAGACGTATGTTTCTCAGTGGGATATCCTTCTCTTTCAAAATGCATAATTATCCGTAACACTGTCAGATGAGGTTACACTGTTAGTAATTAAGCAATCTGCAGATGTCTGGCACTGTGTGCTAGATGTAGCGTAAATAACGCATGTGTTCCCGCATATAGATGCAGTGGCACTACAACATGTCGTCGGTTCAATGGACAGATGCACAATAATTGTAACGTCACAGGTGGTGAAGTGCGTTGTGCTTCTTGAGCACATACGCTTGCAAATGAGTCAGCCCTCTATGCAGTCGAGAGCATTTTAACTCTGTTCGAGGGAGAAGTTAGTTTTGCCATTGGCGAGTCTGTATCATATGCATTGCGTTGATTCTGACTACATGATGCATTATGCTTTCGCATACCATTTTGCTTTAAGCAGCATTACATCTTAATAAGGATGTTTAGGGTAAAATATAAATACTAATGTGCGTGTGTTTACAAAAATCGAAATAGTCGCTCAGAAACGATACAATTCGAATAAATACAAACCATCGTATAAGCGAATTTGTTTATCAACACACGAAATGTAAACACGCATAGCGCACATGCGTGAAACAACTGCGGTTATGCCATGTTTGACGATGCATTCCGAATGTATATCAGGTTCCGATTGTAAACAAGTGCGCGTACGTAAAATTTGAATTTTTCAAATATATTTTATTTCATACGATAAAGGGCTGTTGTAAGCTGTAATTGTAAACCACAGCCTGTAAACACTGTGATACACTATATAGGCTTTACACTATACATTTTATACATAAACATTTTCTTACGCCATTCCAAGCACGTTTAAAAATGATACCCCATCACTATCAACCGTAATATGCCAGTATTTAAACTTACTTGTAAATCCACTATTTGAGTTCTCCGCAGCAATCATCTGTCTATCAAACGATGGTCGCATGGACGTCTACATTCGCATGTTTACACTCACAATTTTAAAAAATAACAAAATGACCTGCGATTTTACATATTGGCCATCCTACTCTAGAATATTATACCAGTGCCGCTTTGCGTCATATATTAGTTTGCAGTCTTGGTTTGATATCTGATTGCATACGTTTATGTGAATAATAAAGCAGCAATTGCACCATCTGACCTGATCAATGATGGTACTTGTTAGTGCAGATTGAGCTCTCTCTTTTAGAGGTCAACGAATATTCATATGGTAAGATTATACCACTCCGGATACATAAACAATTGTCCCTAATCATATAATACACCATAGTAGTATCAATAAAGTGCACTATACATAAGTATATGTAAATAATAGTTAATTTAAACAGTTGAATGTGCACCAGCTGTATATTCAGAAATAATTGACAAACACGAGGACATTTTACCGATATATGGTCGTACATGGCTTTCATTTAACCTCACACCTGGCTTTCATTTAACCTCACACATGGCTTTCATTTAATCTCACACCTGGCTTTCATTTAAGCTCACACATGGCTTTCATTTAACCTCACAAATCAGTATGATCAGTAATATGTGCGCGTGTGAAATATTAGCACATGTCAGTAGCACATTAGCACATTTCGTCAACAAGAATGTATAAAAACAGAATAGCACATTTCGTCAACAAGAATGTATAAAAACAGAACAGAACATTTATGCAAAGGTAAATCATAAGCTACTTCTGAAGTGTGTGGTGCTATTTGGCGTAATATATAGCACAGCCAGTACTCTATAAAGCATAGCCTGTAAACTATGAACCACATCCCGTAAGCTGCAATCCATAACCCGTAACGCGTAAAATACAAAAACACAACCGTATGCAGTAAAACACAGACCGTATGCTGTAAACCACATAATGTAAGCTGTAAGCCATGACCCGTACGTAGTAAAGCACATTCACGTAATCGGTAAACACGGATGGGCAATTCCATATAACTATAATAGCCTGTACTATGTAAAGCACAAACTGGAACCGGTAAGCCAAAGCACTTAAGCTGTAAAACACATCGCATAATCTGTAAACCGACAGCAACCACGTAAGCTGTAAACTACAGTGTAAGTTGTAAACTACAGCCCGTATATAATCTCTGAACAGCATCCTGCAAGCGGTAGACCAGTGTGCAAGCTGTAAACCGCAACCCTTACGTAATATCTAAACAACACAACATAAGCTGTAAACGACAGCCCATAAACAGTAAAGCACAACCCCGTAATATGTAAACACAGAGGGGCAATTCCATATAGTTATAACAGTCCGTAATCTGTAAACCCCAGCTCGTAATCTATAAACCCCAGCCCGTAATCTGTAAACCCCAGCTCGTAAGCTGTAAACCTCAGCTCGAAAGCTGTAAACCCCAGCTCGTAATCTGTAAACCCCAGCCCGTAATCTGTAAACCCCAGCTCGTAATCTGTAAACCCCAGCCCGTAATCTGTAAACCCCAGCCCGTAATCTGTAAACCCCAGCTCGTAAGCTTGTAAATCCCAGCTCGAAAGCTGTAAATCGCAGCTTGGCAGCTGTAAACAACAGCCCATTCGTAATTTCTAAATATTACCCGGCTATCCTCTAAACCACATGATGTAGACAACAGCCCGTAAACTATAGACAACAGCCCGTAAACTGTAAAGCTCATTACTTAATTTGTAAACCACATTACGTAAACTGTAAGCCACAGTCTGTAAGCTGTAGACAACAACAGGTGCTCTATAAAGCACTGCATGCAGGCGGTAAGCAACAGGCTGTAAACTGTAAATCACAGCACTTGATCTGCATTTAATCCACACCCCGTAAACTGTAAGCCATATTCCTTTAAGGAATGAATCGCGAGTGAATAGTTTCCATCGGGGAATGAACTATATTGGGTGTATTTAAAGTGCGTGGAGGCCGAATGCTGTAAACCCCATCCAGTAAACTGTAAAGCAGACAGCAAGCTGTAATCTACAGTCTGAACACTGTAAACACAGACAGCAAACTGTATATATCCCGAACACTGTACAAGAGAGACAGCAAACTGTAAACATCCCAAACACTGTAAATCACAGACAGCAACAACATCCTGACAACTATAAAGCTGCTTATAAATTTAGCATAGTCCATAAGATGTAAACCACACAATGTAATCTGTAAGTCACAACCCATAAACTATACCACACATTCCCGTAAGCCATAAACAGCAGCCCATATACAGTAAACCACAGTATGTAAGCTATAAACCACAGTCTGTCAGTTATAACCCACATCCAGTCAGCTATAGCCACAGCCCGTGAGCTGTAAACGACAGTCCGCAAGCTATATACCACAGCCCGTAAGCTATAAACCAGAGCATGTAAGCTGTAAACCTCAGCCCGTAAGCTATAAACCACAGCCTGTAAGCTGTAAACCACAGCACGTAAGCTGTAAACCATAGCCCGTAAACTATAAACCACAACCTGTAAGCTATCGACCTCAGTCCTAAGCTGTATGCCACATCCCGTAAGCTATAAACCACAGCCTGTAAGTTGTAAACCACATCATGTAAGCTATCAACCACATCCCGTAAGCTATAAACCACAGCTTGTAAATCTCAGCATGTGCGCTGTATATCACAGCCCATAATTTATAAACAACAGAGCGTGAGCTATTAACCACAGTCTGTGAGTTGTAAACCAAAATCCGTAAGCTGTATACAACAGCCTGTAAGCTATCAACCACAGAGCGTGAGCTATAACCCACAGCCTGTAAGCTGTAAGCCACAGAGCGTGAGCTATAAACCACAGTCTGTGAGTTGTAAACCACAATCCGTAAGCTGTATACCACAGCTTGTAAGCTATCAATCACAGCCTGTAAACTGTAAACCTCAGCCCGTAATCTGTAAATCACAACGTGTAAGTTGAAAACACAGCCCGTAAGCTGTAGACCACAGAGCGTGAGCTATAAACCACAATCCGTGAGTTGTATACCACAGCACGTAAGCTAAAAACCACAGAGCGTGAGCTAAATACCACAGTCTGTAAGCTATAAACCACAGCCTGTAAGCTATAAACCACAGCCTGTAAGCTATAAACCACAGCCTGTAAGCTATAAACCACAGCCTGTAAGCTATAAACCACAGCCCGTAAGCTATAAACCACAGCCTGTAAGCTATAAACCACAGCCTGTAAGCTATAAACCACAGCCTGTATGCTATAAACCACAGCCTGTAAGCTATAAACCACAGCCTGTAAGCTATAAACCACAGCCTGTAAGCTATAAACCACAATT
Source organism: Archivesica marissinica (assembly GCA_014843695.1). Lineage (NCBI taxonomy): Eukaryota > Metazoa > Mollusca > Bivalvia > Venerida > Vesicomyidae > Archivesica > Archivesica marissinica. Next base: position 67,737,712 of record CM026403.1, on the reverse strand, counting down.
CTTGAGTTGTAAACCTCATCCCGTAAGCTGTAATTGTAAACCACAGCCTGCACACTGTATACCTCATCCCGTAAGCTATAAACCACAGCCTGTAAGCTGTAAAACATAGCCCATAAGCTATAAACCACAGAGCGTAATCTATAAACCACAGCCTGTAAGCTATAAGCCACATCCTGTAAACTGTAGACCACAGTCCGTAAGCTATAGACCATAGCCTGTAAGCTATCAACCAGAGCATGTAAGCTGTAAAACATAGCTCGTAAGCTATAAACCACAGAGCGTAATCTATAAACCACAGCCTGTAAGCTATAAACCACATCCTATAAACTGTAGACCACAGTCCGTAAGCTATAGACCACAGCATGTAAGCTATAAACCACAGCCTGTAAGCTGTAAAACATAGCCCGTAAGCTATAAACCACAGAGCGTAATCTATAAACCACAGCCTGTAAGCTATAAACCACATCCTGTAAACTGTAGACCACAGTCCGTAAGCTATAAACCACAGCCTGTAAGCTATCAACCACAGCCTGTAAGCTATAAACCACATCCTGTAAACTGTAAACCACAGTCCGTAAGCTATAAACCACAGCCTGTAAGCTATAAACCACAGTCTGTAAGTTATAAACCACATCCTGTAAACTGTAAACCACAGTCCGTAAGCTATAAACCACAGCCTGTCAGCTATAAACCACAGCCTGTAAGTTATAAATCACAGCCCGTAAGCTATAAACCACAGCCCGTAAGCTATAAACCACAGCTTGTAAGCAGTAAAGCACAGCCTGTAGTCTATAAACCTCAGCCCGTAAGCTATAAACCACAGCCTGTAAGCTATAAACCACAGCCCGTAAGCTATAAACCACAGTAGGTAAGATATAAACCACATCCTGGAGGCAGTAAAACACAGCCCGTAAGCTATAAACCACAGCCCGTAAGCTATAAACCACAGCCTGTAAGCTATAAACCACAGCCTGTAAGCTATAAACCCCAGCTCGTAAGCTATAAACCACAGCCTGTAAGCAGTAAAACACAGCCTGTAAACAGTAAATCACAGCCCGTGAGCTATAGACCACAGCCTGTAAGCTATAAACCACAGCATGTAAACTATAAACCACATCCTGTAAACTGTAAACCTCAGCCCGTTAGCTATAAACCACAATCTGTAAGCTATAAACCACAGCCCGTAAGCTATAGACCTCAGCCCGTAAACTATAGACCACAGAGCGTGAGACATGATAAATGTACTTACCGAATATTAGTTTAAAGTTTAAACACATTTATTTTAGTTTGATTGCGAAACATGTTCTTATAATATGTATTAAGCACTCGCGAGACCTCATTCCTGATGGAATCCATCACACTCCCGTTGAGCTATCACGACTTCTACATTGGATATTGACGCCAACATGTTTTAATAACGTTTCTTATTTTAACGTGTGTCTATATTGTGTAGTGGAACGTGGCCTACCTATTTGTAAACATGATGCGCAGGCGAATCTCGGATTGTGGAGCTCAGTGTACTATACATGTATATCTGTGCATGATGTAAAATTGGGCGGAGCAAACTAGAAGTTGCAAGTGAAGTTGTCGGCGTACATCTACTCACTGCATATGCACCATAGCTGGTGTCACGCGGTGTGCTTCAAGCTCAAAGTAACGATGCAATTGTGGGAAGGGTAAACTATAAGCTATATGACGATGATGCAGTCGTATTTTCTCACGATCCCATTTCATTGAAATGAATATTGACAGATCATATTGTAATGTATGGGGTTTACGTCTTAATATAAATAATACTTAAATCATTATTTTCGGAAATGTATACACATCTTATGACTTATATTTATTATTCACTTATTGAAGTGGTTACGTCATTTAAATATCTTGGAGTTCATTTATATGAAAACGGTATTTGGAATCGTACTCAAAAACGTATAGCACACATGCCTCGTGTTCCATGCATACTTTGTTTATTGTTTATAATCAGTTGGAGTTACCAGTTTCAAAGGAAATGCAATTAGCTGACACTCGTGTCGTACCGATATTAAAATTATTCGGCTGAAATCTGGTGCTATCACTTGGGTCTAGATGTTGAATCCTTACACTCTAAATTATGTAAAGAAGTTTTGCCTGTAAGACGCTCAACACATATACATACAATATACGCTCAACTATACGTCGTTTTAATGATTACATACTGGATTAAACTATTAACTCTAAGCGATAGGTCATTTTATTTATAAAACATAAACAGATATTGAAACTTGCCTATAATAAAATCTGGGCCTATCAAGTTAAAATTAGTCCTGATCATTGTGGTCTAACATATTTTTGGCTGCATCAGTTTAATATGTTACAAAAATTCAAACAAAGATTGCTACTAGATATATATCAACAAAGCTGGTATTCGACATTTAAATAATTCAACACAACTAGAAACATATTGTTTATTTAAGCATTATTTTACATTCGAAACTTATATGAACATCATAACTGAAAGTAAACATAGAACAGCAATAACTAAATTTATGATCTTTTTATTGAAAGGGGACGCTACCTAAATTTACCGAGGCACCAACGACTATGTACTCAATGCAGTATGAATATGATAGAAAGTGAATTTCCTCTTAATATGCCCTAAATATACTAATCTATGACACAACTATTTAAAAAGGTACTACTATACCTAGTCTACATTGCAATAAATGACCAACCTGTTAACAATCTAATCAAAGGCATTATTATTAAAACTGTCTAAATTTATTTATTTTGGTAATTTGATAAGAAGATAACTTAGACTAAGATTTCCACAATTAAAATATTTTGTATTTGTTAAAAACTCTCTGAAAATCCATGACTGTTTACTTTGGAATTATGTGTATTTGCTATGAGCATATTATATGTCACTATGTGTATGCAATAAATGTAATGTATTGTATTGCATACAGTACAACATCAACAACTTTTAATTGACGTCAGATTACATGTTGTGTAAAAAGAGCGAGGCGATAACTGTGATTATGATGATAAATCGTGTATGAGCTTGACGTATTGAGGCAATTACTAGAGATAATGATTCTAAATCGAATTTCGACTTAACAGAGAAACAAACACTATGTTGAGGAGTCGAGTATAGGTGGGGCAATGAGACAAAACACGTGTTATGTTGATGAATCGAGTATATTCTTACGAGACTGAGGCAAATACTAGATATACTGATGAATTGAGTATAGGCTTGACCGATTGAGGGACCATTCAGTTGTATCCGAATAGTCAAGGTATATCGAGAGCTGCTTAGCGTCTACTGTGAACTATATATGTATGTACTAGTATATATATATATGACTATGAATGCTCATTGTTCGTATTTGTTTGCTAGATGTTAGCCTAGCATTAATCTATTTAACAGTTTCCATCGTTTCACATATACTGCTAATGATGTTCATTCTTGTGTACATGACAGTTACTAACATAATGTTATTGATGTATTTCAGTCCCGGTCCCGTCTACTAAGGGTAAGTACTTTCTTTTACATTTACAGCAGAGTAAAACAGTACCGTGTCAGTTCCGTGAAATATGACTTTATATTAAGGAATGAGCTATACAATTGCAATAACCAATATATGTTTTAATCTTTATTTTGACAGTTTAAAGGTTTCTCTAATATATATTATACATATGGCTACTGTGTATGTACGACCTCTGATTTGGTTTTCATCATTTAAGTCTAGAATAGAGGAAGGTTGGTTCCCATCAGAATAAAGTATGGAGCTATATTTTTAGCATAGAGTATTGAGTTTAGTATAAATGGTCGGCATTTAATAGATACTTGTTTTTGTGGATGTGCAGCACAGGGGTCTGGTTTTCATAATTTCTGTCTCTCCTCGGGGTGGTTACAACCATGAAGCACTCTAACAGTCCGGTGGCAGTAACTGTATTGTGTTGTAACCATCATTGTGTTGTGATTACTCACGAGATAAATGTAAGCATACATTATCATTTTGCAATCTTGGCAATCTCTACTATTATTGTTGAGGATAAGCAACTGTTGAGTAATGGTAAGCTTATACCACTCCGGATACATAAACTATTGTCCCTAATCATATAATATACGTATCTAGAAAGTGCACTAAACAAACGTGTATGCAAATAATAGTTAACTGAGACAGTTGAATGTGCATCAACTGTATATTTAGAAATAATTTACAAGCACGAGGACATTTCACCATGGCTTTCATTTAACCTCATACATGGCTTTCATTTAACCTCATATATCAGAATGATCAGTCATATGTACAAATGTACACCTATGAAATATTAGCACATGTCAGTAGCACATTAACACATTTCGTCAACAAGAAGGTATAAGAACAGAATAGAACTTTTATTCAGACTTGCATATGTGGGTGAAGGTAGCAGTGAGCAGTGTACTGTCAGGTACTGCTGTACTGCTAGCAGTGAGTAGTGTAATACAGCAGTGTATTCTAGTGCAAATGCAAATTATGCCAAACAAATAAATGTTTTATTTATTTTTAATAAAATAAAATTTGGATTTTTATCCTGAACGGTCGGTTGGGTAGCCGGAAACAAGCTGATTAGATTTACTTCGGCAATGAGCGGTGTGATTTAGCAGTGTGCGACTCATTCCAGTTCTGTACTGCTGGCAGTGAGCAATGGGGAAATGTACGAGTAGTGTATTCCAGCAGTGGGTAGTGTAATCCAGCAGTGAGTGGTGTATTGTAGTAGTGAATGAAGTGTAAATGCAAATTTTATAAATTAAATCATTACAATTAACAACAATTTTATTATTTTTAATAATTATTTTTTAGATGTTTTACATGACCGAATACATGTACATTAGGCTTTACTTTAGCAATGAACTCTGTTATTTAGCGATGAACGGCTCATTCCAGTTCTGTACTGCTGCAAATTTTAGAAGAATTATCAAAAAAATATTGTTTAAATTGTTTTCCATATTAAACAGTAAAGACAAACATCTACATCAATGGTTTCTGTATGGTGTGTGTGTGTGTTCTACGTTTATTTATCGTCGCTACCGGTTGCCCATATAAGCGACGCCTCCTGAAGAGATTAGTCATTTTAGATTTTTGGAGGGTAGTGCAATGATACCCATTACAGAGTCTCCTCTGGTTGTTTAACGTGCACGGTGTAAAGCACCGACACGATACCTCTGTTTAACGTCCCATCTGTAGGACTGTTAATTGTATTAGGGTCAGATGGGGGATCGAACCTGCGATCCCTGGATTACCAGTCCAGCATGTTACCACTGGACTACAGATCCGTCTGGGTTAGCTTACACTTAGCTAATATCTTACAAAGCTGCTCTGAAGGCATGCATGGGTGAGGTGTGATTCTTGGGATTCCACGTTTGAACTTAGAAACATTGGATATTGCAGTTGGGCTTCCTTTCTTTCGAGAGATAAGTCACTGTTTCTTGAATTTGTAATCGCTTGCCTCAAACCGATGCTGATTCGATTTTCATTGGCACGAGCAAATGTATCATCAAGATTCGTGGAAACATCACCTGACTAGACATGAACCTGAAACCACATTCATTATAAACTAAACTAACGAACATTAGTAAAGTATTTTCTTTATTTTATTAGGCTGTTTTGTACCTTCAAATAAACAATATAATACAATTCGAAACTATAAAAATACAATAATATACATGTACATTGGGCCGTATTCAGAAAACATGTTAAGTTCATTAAGCTCTCTTCGTATCTCCAATCCTCATTCACAAATGCAATGCAATGAATGTGCGTACATCACTTTTAGAAAACAGGTTTGTTTTGAACTTATATATAGCAAGTGCTCACTCTGCTGCTGTAAGTGACCAAAACAATCTTAAACGAAATAAATTACCAGACCTATAGTCTCTTTCAAATCAAAACAAAATCAAACGAAAGAAACAGTACAATCTATTGTTTATCTTTCAACCGATGTCACAAAATCTGTTAACTAATTAAATGTACATTGCATACCTAAAGTATAACTATCTCAGTACTATTGCATACCTAAAGTATAACTATCTCAGTACCATTGCATACCTAAAGTATAACTATCTCAGTACCATTGCATACCTAAAGTATAACTATCTCAGTACCATTGCATACCTAAAGTATAACTATCTCAGTACCATTGCATACCTAAAGTATAACTAACTCAGTACCATTGCATAGCTAGAGAATAACTCACTCAGTACCATTGTATACCTAAAGTATAACTATCTCAGTACCATTGCATACCTAAAGTATAACTATCTCAGTACCATTGTATACCTAACGTATAACTATCTCAGTACCATTGCATACCTAAAGTATAACTATCTCAGTACCATTGCATACCTAAAGTATAACTATCGCAGTACCATTGCATACCTAAAGTATAACTAACTCAGTACCATTGCATACCTAAAGTATAACTATCTCAGTACCATTGCATAGCTAAAGAATATCTAACTCAGTACCATTGCATACCTAAAGTATAACTATCTCAGTACCATTGCATACCTAAAGTATAACTATCTCAGTACCATTGCATACCTAAAGTATAACTATCTCAGTACCATTGCATACCTAAAGTGTAACTATCTCAATACCATTGCATACCTAAAGTATAACTATCTCAGTACTATTGCATACCTAAAGTATAACTGTCTCAGTACCATTGCATACCTAAAGTATAACTATCTCAGTACCATTGCATACCTAAAGTATAACTATCTCAGTACCATTGCATACCTAAATTATAACTATCTCAGTACCATTGCATACCTAAAGTATAACTATCTCAGTACCATTGCATACCTAAATTATAACTATCTCAGTACCATTGCATACCTAAAGTATAACTATCGCAGTACCATTGCATACCTAAAGTATAACTAACTCAGTACCATTGCATACCTAAAGTATAACTATCTCAGTACCATTGCATACCTAAAGAATATCTAACTCAGTACCATTGCATACCTAAAGTATAACTCTCTCAGTACCATTGTATACCTATCTCAGTACCATTGCATACCTAAAGTATAACTATCTCAGTACCATTGTATACCTAAAGTATAACTATATCAGTACCATTGCATACCTAAAGTACAACTATCTCAGTACCATTGCATACCTAAAGTATAACTAACTCAGTACCATTGCATACCTAAAGTATAACTATCTCAGTACCATTGTATACCTAAAGTATAACTTTCTCAGTACCATTGCATACCCAAAGTATAACTATCTCAGTACCATTGCATACCTAACGTATAACTATCTCAGTACCATTGCATACCTAAAGCATAACTATCTCAGTACCATTGCATACCTAAAGTATAACTAACTCAGTACCATTGTATACCTAAAGTATAACTATCTCAGTACCATTGCATACCTAAAGTATAACTATCTCAGTACTATTGCATACCTAAAGTATAACTATCTCAGTACCATTGCATACCTAACGTATAACTATCTCAGTACCATTGCATACCTAAAGTATAACTATCTCAGTACCATTGCATACCTAAAGCATAACTATCTCAGTACCATTGCATACCTAAAGTATAACTATCTCAGTACCATTGCATACCTAAAGTATAACTACATTACACAGTAGGCGGTAAGCGTACATTCTGCCTGTCCGTGACGGACGGAATTTTATCTAGGAGGAATATCGCGGCGTTTGTCAGGAGGACAGCGGGAGGAAAGTCGCATGTCCTCCCGCGCATTTCTCGACGGAACATGTCCACGGCAATTTACTGCGATGCAGCAATATTCGGCGCTAAATAAACAGGTAAACGGCCATCAAATATCTCGATAGATACACTTTTTGTATCCTCCAGTTTCTCCAGATCATAGGCATCGGACATAACATGTACAATGAAATATAAGTTTGATTAACTCAAACAATGGTTGCACTCAACTTCAATAGTGGGTCCGTCAATTAGACTGTCGTACTCAATTACTAACCCAATATAAATGCCAATTTAGGCATACTACGTGCTGGTGGTGGTTCTTATGTTCCGCCCCATGAAACGTACACTAGGAGTAACATTGCAAATAGTGTAAATGCAAATATAGGCATACTACGTGCTGGTGGTGGTTCTTATGTCCCGCCCCATGAAACGTACACTAGGAGTAACATTGCAAATAGTGTAAATGCAAACGTAGGCATACTACGTGCTGATGGTTATTCTTATGTTCCGCCCCATGAAACGTACACTAGGAGTAACATTGCAAATAGTGTAAATGCAAACGTAGGCATACTACGTGCTGGTGGTTATTCATGATTTGCCTCAATGCTCCGTTATACAGGTTGATAACCTGCTAGAAATGTCCGCACCCCATGTGCATATCAGCCCGAATCTAACGTACATTAAATTTGCCAAAACAAATGCTGATATTGTTGACTCACGCCATACATTACGTTAATCTACAAATCCTGTTACTGTAGATACATATCAGACGCCACATACGCATGGTAGGTATACGAGCCGATATTCAGTAAGAACCCAGCCCAACGGATTACGTATTATACACCACAGGCTAGTAGGCAATAAATAAAACCTGATATGTTTGTTGGTACTAGTAGTGAGTGGTCCAATTATGTTATACATTTTGAGCAAGCAGCAACATGGAATAGATGGGACAATTCTCAAAAAGCATGTATGCTATCTATACATTTACGGAGTGAAGCACAACGATTGCTATCAACTTTGTAGGCACATACCTATATATAGTTATATATATTTCTTTTAATACTGATGTGAGTTTGTTAATTGCACTTAATTGCTTTAAAAATTGTATGCCACTAATGTCCGAGTTTTTGTAATATTTATGCAGGAGATAGAGCTCCTGTTTACATATACGATATATATTGACATTAACAGATCTACTATCGCTTAAGAAATATGCTTTGTAAATACTAAAACCAATTACTGAAAGAATTATGTTGATGAAAAAATACTTTATATCCAATAATCATATATTTGAGTTTCCGATTCCAATTTGACGTAGCATGAATGAAATGTGATTCCATATTTCATCAACTGATGTTATCGTCCTTATTAGATCAGAAACCTGAACAGAAATTTTCTAAGAAAAAGTTAAAAAAGAAATAATTCTGGTGTTTCTAATCGTAGCTAATTGGTTGGGACTCAAACTGGTTATAGAACACAACACCAAGGTTACATGCATCCCAATGGTTTCCGTAGTAACAGGTATAACAATTATCCCCTCAACAACGCATGCTACAATCAGGGTTCAGGAAATAGGGATAGTTTTTCTAGTTATTGTCATCGAAGGAGCCATGTAGAAAGTCGTTATTATGAAAATCAAAGAGCTTCTAATGTTAAAGTTAAAACATCCCGTGGTTCTAGGCAATTCTGAGAACACTGGTGGAAATTCAAAATGAACGAATATTGTTCTCAGTCCAGGTTTAGTTCTCATAAAAGCGAAGGTGTTCCGCAAAACAACAACGCATTACGATTTGAATATACTCATTGTATGCTGGAATGCACACTGGATGTCAATGGTACACATAAACCAGAGATAGCCGTCACATTATCAAATACAACCGAAATAGTTAATGCTATAGACCAAATTAGTTGCCGTGAAATAAGAGGGCACATGTGTGAGAATTCCATGCCCATGAACACACATTGTTCACGACGATCAGAGAAGGGTAAGCAAGATTATGAGAATGAGATGTCATGTGCAGAGAATAATATGCATTTGTGTGAAGAATGATATGCCATGTGCGGAGAATGATATGCCATGTGCGGAGAATGATATGCCATGTGCGGAGAATGATATGCCATGTGCGGAGAATGATATGCCATATGCGGAGAATGATATGTCATGTGCGGAGAATGACATGCCATATGTGCAGAATGATATGTCATGTGCGGAGAATGACATGCCATATGTGCAGAATGATATGCCATGTGCGGAGAATGATATGCCATATGCGGAGAATGATATGTCATGTGCGGAGGACGATATGCCATGTGCGGAGAATGATATGCCATGTGCGGAGAATGATATGCCATGTGCGGCGGATGATATGTCATGTGCGGAGGATGATATGCCATATGTGGAGAATGATATGCCATGTGCGGAGAATGATATGCCATGTGCGGCGGATGATATGTCATGTGCGGAGAATGATATGCCATGTGCGGAGAATGATATGCCATGTGCGGAGAATGATATGCCATGTGCGGCGGATGATATGTCATGTGCGGAGGATGATATGCCATATGTGGAGAATGATATGCCATGTGCGGAGAATGATATGCCATGTGCGGCGGATGATATGTCATGTGCGGAGAATGATATGCCATGTGCGGAGAATGATATGCCATGTGCGGAGAATGATATGCCATGTGCGGCGGATGATATGTCATGTGCGGAGGATGATATGCCATATGTGGAGAATGATATGCCATGTGCGGAGAATGATATGCCATGTGCGGAGGATGATATGCCATGTGCGGAGAATGATATGCCATGTGCGGAGAATGATATGCCATGTGCGGAGAATGATATGCCATGTGCGGAGGATGATATGTCATGTGCGGAGAATGATATGCCATGTGCGGAGAATGATATGCCATGTGCGGAGAATGATATGCCATGTGCGGAGGATGATATGCCATGTGCGGAGGATGATATGTCATGTGCGGAGAATGATATACCATGTGCGGACTTCCACAATGTCAATGCCACGAGATCAATATTTTTTAAATATAAAAGACAAGGTCATTAGAGACTCGCTTTTAAAATACGCTGGACTGTTAAGCCAGGGATCATAGGTTCGATCCCTAGTCTGACCCTAAACAAATATTATACACGAAGACATTATATAGTGAATCATAATACGCTCCAGTTGATAAGAAAATATCTAAACCACCACCAACGCACTGAACTATACACAATACAACCCCATCACCATAACACTGAAACATACACAATACAACATCCCCACCAGAACACTCAAACATACACAATACAACATCCCCACCAGAACACTCAAACATACACAATACAACATCCCCACCAGAACACTCAAACATACACAATACAACATCCCCACCAGAACACTCAAACATACACAATACAACATCCCCACCAGAACACTCTACATACACAATCAACATCCCACCAGAACACTCAAACATACACAATACAACATCCCCACCAGAACACTCAAACATACACAATACAACATCCCCACCAGAACACTCAAACATACACAATACAACATCCCCACCAGAACACTCAAACATACACAATACAACATCCCCACCAGAACACTCAAACATACACAATACAACATCCCCACCAGAACACTCAAACATACACAATACAACATCCCCACCAGAACACTCAAACATACACAATACAACATCCCCACCAGAACACTGAAACATACACAATACAACATCCCCACCAGAACACTCAAACATACACAATACAACATCCCCACCAGAACACTCAAACATACACAATACAACATCCCCACCAGAACACTCAAACATACACAATACAACATCCCCACCAGAACACTCAAACATACACAATACAACATCCCCACCAGAACACTCAAACATACACAATACAACATCCCCACCAGAACACTCAAACATACACAATACAACATCCCCACCAGAACACTCAAACATACACAATACAACATCCCCACCAGAACACTCAAACATACACAATACAACATCCCCACCAGAACACTCAAACATACACAATACAACATCCCCACCAGAACACTCAAACATACACAATACAACATCCCCACCAGAACACTCAAACATACACAATACAACATCCCCACCAGAACACTCAAACATACACAATACAACATCCCCACCAGAACACTCAAACATACACAATACAACATCCCCACCAGAACACTCAAACATACACAATACAACATCCCCACCAGAACACTCAAACATACACAATACAACATCCCCACCAGAACACTCAAACATACACAATACAACATCCCCACCAGAACACTCAACATACACAATACAACATCCCACCAGAACACTCAAACATACACAATACAACATCCCCACCAGAACACTCAACATACACATACAACATCCCCACCAGAACACTCAAACATACACAATACAACATCCCCACCAGAACACTCAAACATACACAATACAACATCCCCACCAGAACACTCAAACATACACAATACAACATCCCCACCAGAACACTCAAACATACACAATACAACATCCCCACCAGAACACTCAAACATACACAATACAACATCACCACCAGAACACTCAAACATACACAATACAACATCCCCACCAGAACACTGAAACATACACAATACAACATCCCCACCAGAACACTCAAACATACACAATACAACCTCACCACCAGAACACTCAAACATACACAATACAACCTCACCACCAGAACACTCAAACATATATACTTTATTATTGTACATAGAGGTAAAACAAATAAAAACAATTCAAACATTTACGGATCTACACGAAATAATTACCAAAGTATCCGTTATTAAAACATTTGCGCGCATTTAGAATTGATTCATACAATATGGGAATCAGGAAATGTTCCAGATTCCTGGAATGACGGCATCCACATTTATCCTAATATCTAAACCATAAAAAGATAATGTTAATCCAACTAATGTTCGGCCTATCGCATTAACGAGCTGTATTTGTAAAACTCTAGAACGCATCATTAACTCTAGACTCATTTGGTATCCAGAGTCTAATGGCTTAATTTCCGAATATCAAAGCGAATTTCGGAGAGAACGAAGTACAAATGACCAACTAGTAAGGTTGTAGGCATTAATCAGTGAGAATGTTATGAAGAAACAACAAGTAGTTGTTCTATCTAAACCCATTAGAGCCTAGTATAATGTACGACATACACGAGTTACGTCTTAAAGGACACATTCCACAGTTTATATCCGACCTTCATCTGAATAGGCTATTTAAGGTTTATGGTTTTACCGCCTCTGACACACTGAAGTCGTGATAGCGCAGTAGATGCGCGTTCGCTTCAGGTCCGGAATTCGAGCCCTATGATTTTGCCCTTAGGCAAGGCATTTCAATTTCACGTAGCCTCTTCTCTCTCCCTCGTGGCGATGAATTCTATCAGGAATGAGGTCTCGAGAGCGATTAATATAAGTTGAAAGAACTTGTTTCGCGATCGAGTTTTGTAGAAAGCATTAACTGTATGTCAAACCCGATCACCGTTAATGTAACATATGTTTTAATGTAACATATGTATCTACACGTGTTGAATGTATATGTTGTTTATGCTGGAATTGGGTTTTTGCCATATTAAGCATATCTATCACTTGTAAAGGGCCAAATACTGATGTCGATTGTTAATAAGTATTGACATTGTAAATTACCATGCGCTATATTATTTCAAAAACTTAGACCAACACGAACACGAAATGGTAAGAACGTATTTTATATGTTACGCGTTTAAATATTAAATTAAAATGTCAAAATGGCTTGGCGAATACACTAAGCGTTCAAGACAATTACAAAATGATCCTAGACTTCATCGTTATAACAAAACATTTCGTTTATTCCCTCACTCGCAATATTTGAAAGCAAGCTGATGCCCCAATGCAATGAAACTTAGCAAAGAAGTAGCTCATACAGAATGAGGAGTTGCTCGTACTGTCTGCGATTATGGATCAATAGTGTATGATCAGCCATACTACAATAATATAATACATTAAAATACCTAACTCAATACATCACCGGGTTTACAATTTGCACTCGAGTGTTACAAGTAGCTAGTACACAACAAATGAACCATGGACACTATGTTAATTATGCGCTGATCATAGTATCGAGTAACTATTAATGACATATTTGAAAGCAGTTTTCTTACGACACCGTGAAATTGTTCAAAATACTTAACGTTCTTTGATAAACTTTTAACGTTCTTTGATACAAACTATTATATTCCCGCCCTGTATAAGTACAGAACACAACAGAACAGAATAGAACAGAACAGAACATACGTTTATTCAAGACGTATACATATGTACATAGTCATATATAATACATACAATTACAGTCTGCATCCTCTATGTCAAAGTCGGTTATGACGAATTTTCCGGATATCTCGAAGTCGCATCAAAGTCCCGTTTCAGACACTATCATTTTACGTATAACTGGCTCCGTTTATATCGAATTTCGTTAAGTCAAACTTCGGTTATGTCAAACTATTTTGTTCGGTTCGACGGAATTCGACATAAAGGGTGTAGCCTGTATATTCAAATAAACAAGCGATAAATAAAACTATCGTATTGCTACTGTATTCTAATTTAATATAGGGGGTGAACATTCTAGTTGTCGATTGCATAAGCTTCTCACATATTGTATTACAGACAATTGCTCGCATCGTGGAACAGAATGTGTGTATTGCAATGGTAGATATTTGCAAAAAGCAATAAAATATCATTAATCTAAATTAGACCATTAAGCTATAATGATGCGTATACATTATGCCAAACTCGTCTGCGCGGTGAGGAGGCCATCAAAGGTATTCCCATGCTAATAGTCAGTGTTAATTTAAACTTTATTTATTTAACAACGATTGCGAAGCAGGTTTTAACAACTTATATTAATCGCTCTCGTTGGTGCAGATGAACGCGTAAATGTGGTCATTCGTGTGGGAGGAAACCGGAGTACCCGGAGAAAACCGAACTGTCCGATCTGGCGAACACCGTAAAATCTCGCATACTTCCCGGTCCGAGGATCGAACACGGGTTGCATTGGTGAGAAGCGAGCGCGCTAAGCACTGCGCTAATCGGACAGTCAGTGTCATTGTAAACCTACGTCGGTGCGATAATGATAATCACGTGATCACCGTTAATGTAACATATGTATCTACACGTGTTGAATGTATATGTTGTTTATGCTGGAATTGGGTTTTTGCCATATTACGCATATCTATCACTTGTAAAGGGCCAAATACTGATGTCGATTGTTAATAAGTATTGACATTGTAAATTACCATGCGCTATATTATTTCAAAACCTTAGACCAACACGAACACGAAATGGTAAGAACGTATTTTATATGTTACGCGTTTAAATATTAAATTAAAATGTCAAAATGGCTTGGCGAATACACTAAGCGTTCAAGACAATTACAAAATGATCCTAGACCTCATCGTTATAACAAAACATTTCGTTTATTCCCTCACTCGCAATATTTGAAAGCAAGCTGATGCCCCAATGCAATGAAACTTAGCAAAGAAGTAGCTCATACAGAATGAGGAGTTGCACGTACGGTCTGCGATTATGGATCAATAGTGTATGGATCAACCATACTACAATAATATAATACATTAAAATACCTAACTCAATACATCACCGGGTTTACAATTTGCACTCGAGTGTTACAAGTAGCTAGTACACAACAAATGAACCATGGACACTATGTTAATTATGCGCTGATCATAGTATCGAGTAACTATTAATGACATATTTGAAAGCAGTTTTCTTACGACACCGTGAAATTGTTCAAAATACTTAACGTTCTTTGATAAACTTTTAACGTTCTTTGATACAAACTATTATATTCCCGCCCTGTATAAGTACAGAACACAACAGAACAGAATAGAACAGAACAGAACATACGTTTATTCAAGACGTATACATATGTACATAGTCATATATAATACATATAATTACAGTCTGCATCCTCTATATCAAAGTCGGTTATGACGAATTTTCCGGATATCTCGAAGTCACATCAAAGTCCCGTTTCAGACACTGTCAATTTTACGTATAACTGGCTCCGTTTATATCGAATTTCGTTAAGTCAAACTTCGGTTATGTCGAAGTATTTTGTTCGGTTCGACGGAATTCGGCATAAAGGGTGTAGACTGTATATTCGAATAAACAAGCGATAAATAAAACTATCGTATTGCTACTGTATTCTAATTTAATATAGGGGGTGAGCATTCTAGTTGTCGATTGCATAGGCTTCTCACACATTGTATTACAGACAATTGCTCGCATCGTGGAACAGAATGTGTGTATTGCAATTGTAAAGATATTTGCAAAAAGCAATAAAATATCATTAATCTAAATTAGACCATTAAGCTATAATGATGCGTATACATTATGCCAAACTCGTCTACGCGGTGAGGCGGCCATCAAAGGTATTCCCATGCTAATAGTCAGTGTTAATTAAAACTTTATTTATTTAACAACGATCGCGAAGCAGGTTTTAACAACTTATATTAATCCCTCTCGTTGGCGCGGATGAACGCGTAAATGTGGTCAATCTTGTGGGAGGAAACCGGAGTACCCGGAGTACCCGGAGAAAACCGAACTGTCCGATCTGGCGAACACCGTAAAATCTCGCATACTTCCCGGTCCGAGGATCGAACACGGGTTGCATTGGTGAGAAGCGAGCGCGATAAGCACTGCGCTAATCGGACAGTCAGTGTCATTGTAAACCTACGTCGGTGCGATAATGATAAGCACGTGATCGGTGTTACATTGCGCATCCTTTATTAGAGTTGTACATATCCGTTGTAGGGTTGCAACATGTGTATGTCTCCCCGTGCTAATAGTCAATGTTGTTATCATAATACGCCTATCAGTGTCATGCATTGCTGCGAAGCCTATTTTATGGCAATAGCGGCTGTAATACATGTGTTATTTGATAGACGACGTCGCTTGGAGATTCGGGTTCGAACATGGCTTAAGAATGTATACGTCCAGACTGGTGTGACCACTGTGTGGTCGCTATATGAAACAGGAAAATGTTGCTTTCCAATAAAATATGCTCATCTGTTAGCCTTCCGTATTTATTTATCATCGACCCCCTTGTTAATCGGGGTGACGCCTCTAAAAGTGCATTCGTTAATTCATTTTTGTTGCAGGATAGTGTAATACGCTCCAATTCCAGAAGCATACAGACGCGTAGCTGCCATTAGGCCAAAAGGCCCGGGCCTGCACATCATTTTGACAACAACAAAAAATATATATTTTACTATAATAGACCTAGGCTACCTAGATATTCCTGCGTATTTGGCTTTTAATTGAGTAAAATCACAGATAATTATAGAGTGCAGAATTGTTATTGCTTTTGATGTACATGTATAGCGAAGCAGACCAGTGTATTATAATGTTTATTTGTTATAAAAACATGTCCGAATTTGTCTTTTAAATGCAGCAGAATGCGGGAAATTGCATCCTAAAAACCAAAATATTACGGGGATGCATGCCCCCGGACCCCCCTAACAACCGCGTTCGATACGCTCACTCAACATTCTTTACCCGGGCCTGCACATAATTTGCCTCCTGGCTACGCCCCTGGCATTCCTTGTTTGTTTACATGCTCAGTGTATTGCACTGATGCATCGAACCTCGGTTTCTAGTCCACCCTGAAATATTGCTAATATTATTACGGTCAGACTGGGTGATCGAACTAGCGATCCCTGGATTCGCAGTCCGTGTATAGCCACTGGACTGCTGACCCGTCTATTCATAGTTCAATATACATCCGCCAGATTATATTCTCACGTCACCTATTTAATTACACGGTCACCGGTTAGCTATTGTCAGGTATAGTTTGTTTACGACCTGTCCAATTTGGAACACCTCCAAAGTTTAGAGTGGTGCGCAATGTATATTAGTAATGTATACAGGTGACCTACTGTACTGCAGTTGTATATTATCTTTTAACAGTTTTATCAATATGGTAAGCATGATAAAGGGCAGACGATACAAGTAAATTGGCATTTCTCAGTTCTCACCAACGAAATTAACTGCGATTTCAGTGTGTACCCTTGACGGGAAAGGTGTGGCATTCAAATATCTATAAATACAGGAATGTACGTACATAAGACCTTCAAATGATATCCCGATGTTTATCATTATCATTATTATATAATGTAGCCTATAATATACTAGCTCATGACTTATCATTATATGATCATCTGTTTACCATTTGACTGGTAACAAATAGCCTATGGTCAATGGTTAACTCGATGTTCAAATAATGTGTAATAAATTGAATGAATAATAGTTTTTTCTGATTGAGGCTTATATCTTACTTAAAACACACATTTATCCAACTAATTATATACAAGATCCTACTAATTAAAATTGTTAAGTTCGTACATATACACGCATTATTTAATATAATACTCTGACCTTTTGACACCAGTCCAATATTAATAATACAATGAGAAATATTAATGAGTTACTGCCCCTGAATACTCCTAAAAGTAGATTGATTTTCTTAGTTGGTTTCCTCTGTTTTTATCGTTGTTTCCTTTTCATCACACGCTGTCCATTTTCTTCCGTTTTCTCTCATTTTATTAGTATTAAATTACTAATTCCCGACAGATATCCTACATTATATCCAATGCATACTTCACTGTTGGAATTGTTTATCGATTAATTAACATGCTTTTGATAAAATTACATGTATCATACCGCTGTCTGATCAGTCTGATCAGGGGACAACAGTAAAAACAAAGTATTCCAACTAAAAGGCTATATCTGTCAAGGGAGGTAATAGCAAATCAGTAATGTCTCCCATTTCTCTTAGACACCCGGATGTTTGATATTAGGTCGTCACATACAACCCTGTATTGGTCCGATCACTTGCATCATGTACATTGTCAACGGATGCTCGCATTCCATTTACTTAGTCATCACACATCATATTATTTTAAATCTCACAGCTTATGATGCGCTTTGTGCACTGTATAAATTAGTCTTAATTGTTTTCGAATACGAAATTATTTTGTATGAGGTCGGACCATTAATTGAATCGCGGATTCGTCATTGTCTCTTCGAGATCTTTCCGACGATACCAAACACGGCCATTTTCCTCGAAAGTTCATTTTTCTTCAAACTTATTTACGATTAAAGGGAGATAATCAGTATTATAGATATATCGAATAATGATAGATCAAAATGAAGGGTAGCGTTGGACTCGATACGCGTATATTAGAACTAACGTATAGCTACGTTACTTACGTTTATGTATTTTTCATTTTCATTAAGGGGACTTTAAGGATATATAAAATCTTTATATCTCGAAAACTACTCGCCGTATAAATAAAGGAAAGATATCGTCGGATCGGTCTCGCCGATGGGGAGTGCCAATCACGTATGTTGTTAGAACTTGAGGCCCAACCCATTTGCTAATTTTCTATTTGTATTATGATCGTGATTGTATTATACATGTATATAGAGCAATAACATATTATCAAATCAAAGATTAAAATTGATATAGCGATAATTTAAACTATATTTATTTTACAACGATTGCGGAGCACGCTTTAACAACTTATATTAATCGCTCTCGTTTGGAACAGTTGATAGCGTATATGTGGTCATTCGTGTGGGAGGAAACCGGAGTAGCCGAAGGAAAATTCCAACCGTACCATCTCACATACTTCCCGGTCCGAGGATTGAACACGGGTTGCATTGGTGAAAAGGCGAGCGCGCTAAGCACTGCTCTAATCAGACAAAATTGATATAAAGATAGCATTCCAGGTAGATAACTTAGCTGGACGTTTTATCAATCATTACTGTATTACTTCCCTTCAACAATAGATTTTATACAAAATTAAATAAAGGGAGGTAATATTCATTAATATTATTTTCAATATTTCCTAAATGCTTCTAAATTATTATTAATTTAATATCATATGATAGTAATGTAATTAAGATTACGGTGATAAATACTCTATATATAATAATGACTACTATAGAAAAGTGATTCGATAATATTAATCAATCCATATAAATAATTTGTAACCGCTGTGTTATACTAAGCGCTCGCCCATATGGTTCGCCGGCGGCGAAGGTAAATAAGCTCGATCATCATGTTATACTAACAAACACATCGAAGATAACTATATAGTAATTACACAAAATTCTATACTGACAGAAGCAAAAATATAGAAAAAATAATTACAGTAGTAGAGTATGACGAAAACAACAAACATTACTTTACAAAAAAAGTTAAGCTAAATGACCACATATCAATCTACACATGCGAATTAATTGCAATCAATATAGCACTCGAGGAGGCACTCAAACAAAAGAGTAGCAATATTCAGTGATAGCCTAAGCTCACTTCAATCCATAGACACAGGCACATCAAAAAATCGCCCCGAAACACTAAATCAAACACTGTTACTAACAAATAATATACTAAACAACGGCGGAACAGTAAAATTTGTATGGATACCCAGTCACGTGGGCATCCGTGGCAATGAGCATGCAGATTACTGCGCACGAGAAGCAAGTATCAATGGAGATCACATTCCACTAAATCTTAGTGTAACAGAAGCATACAGTCTCATTACCACAAAAATTAAAAACAAATTTCAAAAACAATGGACCGAGTACAACAGCTCAAATTTTCACAACAAACACATATACCCTATAATACCTCCAAGTTTAAAAGTATATAGCACAACTGTGAATTTGGACCAAATATACATGAGATTAAAACTTGGCAATTCTCTATTAAAAGCTGAAAGATATATAGATAACAAAAAGTGCACATATTGCAACGAGTTAGAAACATTTGCACATGTATTCTTTACTTGTAGTAAGCACAAGACACAAAGACAAAAACTTGAAGCCGAGTTGTATAACATAGGTATAATAGTAATTAACAAAGAAACACTGCTTAATCCGCCCTCACCTTTCGAAGATAAGATAAGGAACACCCTATTTACCTACATCAAAGAAACAGGACTCGTAAACAACTTATAAAAACTCTAAAACTATCTGGAAATCCACCTCATAAGTAAGTGTTAAAATAAAAATACAAAACAAACAAAAAACAGTTAATCGTATGTGTATGGTTTGTCGTATGTATATCCGCCCTGAGAACGCGTCTTAGGCGTACACGCGCACATAAACAGGATAAACCGTGGATACCATGTACCTGACTGGCTTAGGCAGCAGGTCCAATAACCACTGGCTTTATACCATACGAACCATACATGTATGAACCTAATTCATTGGCGTATACGGCAATACACCCGTATATGTATATCTAAATAATGTATCGGTTACTATGCTGGGATACCTGACCGACTTAGGCGGCAGTACAATCAGAACAAAGAGGAAAGTCCTTTTAAATATTCTATAAAGCCCGCGAGCGATATAGTTAAAACAAAGGCAAACGCACAGGAGAAAAATGGACCGATTCTTGCAACTGACTAGGGGTACGGAGAAAATTACATAACCGTAGAACAAATCGGTAGCCATTAATAAATCCCCAGTCACGACTACAATGCACGTGTGTATATCAGTATGAATAGATGAATGGGTGTAGTCATATATAGACAATAGCTATGTGTATGTGGGTGATTCTATATTTGTGTATTTATATGTGTATGTAGTTATGTATGCACACATATGTATGCATATGTATAAATACAGACATGTGCGTGCGTGTGTGTGTGGGGGTGGGGGTAAGAATTATTTTTGTATATATATGTACATACTACCAATATATCGGGTGATTAAATAAACAAACAAAAACAAAACACCAAAAATGATTACATAAATGTAAGAACATATATAGGCGTATGTATATATATGTACAGACAGGTGCATACGCATCAATGTGAGTGGGTAAGTGTTCTTACAATATATATATATGTACATACTACCAATATACAATACGAAAAACAAACAAAAAGCAGAACAAAAATACCATAAATACTAGTATTATATATAAAATAATACAATAAAAATATACACAGTACTAGATATCACAACACAGATGTAACGCCTGTTCAATATACACAGTACTAGATATCACAACACAGATGTAACGCCTGTTCAATATACACAGTACTAGATATCACAACACAGATGTAACGCCTGTTCAATATACACAGTACTAGATATCACAACACAGATGTAACGCCTGTTCAATATACACAGTACTAGATATCACAACACAGATGTAACGCCTGTTCAATATACACAGTACTAGATATCACAACACAGATGTAACGCCTGTTCAATATACACAGTACTAGATATCACAACACAGATGTAACGCCTGTTCAATATACACAGTACTAGATATCACAACACAGATGTAACGCCTGTTCAATATACACAGTACTAGATATCACAACACAGATGTAACGCCTGTTCAATATACACAGTACTAGATATCACAACACAGATGTAACGCCTGTTCAATATACACAGTACTAGATATCACAACACAGATGTAACGCCTGTTCAATATACACAGTACTAGATATCACAACACAGATGTAACGCCTGTTCAATATACACAGTACTAGATATCACAACACAGATGTAACGCCTGTTCAATATACACAGTACTCGATATCACAACACAGATGTAACGCCTGTTCAATCTAATCTGGGATCTGGACGATCACACATGGGAAGCCATTTTAAAATGAGTCGCATGGTATAAACACTAACTTATACATGGCAAGTACCACTGTTAACAGCACCTGACATAAAGAAGGACATGTTTGCACATATGCAAATACACATGTGATAAGAAAGCATATTCAACATATATTGATCGGATGACACAAAACACGCGCCAAGAACCCGAAATGCATGGGCGTGTAGTTCTTTCTGAGGCATATAATCTAGCTCATACATTAAAGGCCATTTCTTAGTAAAACAGGCAGTACGAATGCACATAAAACTTTCAGACGTAACAAAAAAGTAAATTTTAGATTATTAGAACTTCAAAGATTCGAAATTCGAAGTGAATCGATCCCGGACTACAGAACACAATAATGCGGTCGAAACCCAGGATACACGTCTATAAACATAAAGAAACAAGAGTAGGACCAACGGAAGCACATTACACTGGTTTCATTAACCATCAGTGCAACCGTCATACTTTGAGATTAAATTATACAAACTTTAGGCATTAAATACACAGCGCCAAAATCAGCTGTTTTTATGAAAATTTATCCCTTTGGTATTACAAAATATATCTTTAAGACGTGAGGGATACACGTCGGGGTCAAGCCTCAACAGGTGAGCATACTTTGTGCGCTCACTTACAGTGCCTCCGGGCGGGCAGACCTCCCTTAAACTCGGGGGGGGGGGGAAGTTATACTAACTTGCCTTTTTAATTAAAGGTCGAGTGGTTCTATCCGAAATTTTTACTTATTCTACACAGTTGAGATGTTTTGCATGTTTTGCACGTGCACTGTACAGGTGAGTTGCCAATAATATAAATTTAATAAATTCTTGACTTCTTACGAAAATGTGACTAAAAGATCAACAATTGTTTCATTTTGTATAAATAACGACAACACAATATGCCTCGACTTCCTATGCCATAATTCATCGATATTACTAGCGTTTAATATCAAATTCTACTAATTGATACGTTCTGAATCGATTTCTAGGGTCAAAACCGCTCAATTCCCAATTTTTTACAATCATTGAATATAATTGACATTTAACATTTTTTAATTACATTTACGGACTTCAGCGTCGATTTGTAGTAATTCGAAATTAATTACCCGTCTTACTATGTACGGTGCATTTGGGACATATTTAACGACGCGAGCTATTTAGAATTACCTGTATGAATGTGTCAGATTTGGTTCCACGCTACTTTCGCGATGGTTAAACATTTCTCTCGCATTCCTAGATAAATTGTTAAGATTATTTGAGACATAAAATATTAGGTTAATGATGTTCTACATTTAGTGAGTCCATGATTTATGTTTGAAGATACGGGATACTGTATGGTGAATAATCTTCCAAGTATTCAAAGATATTTAGATATGGCACACTGGGTTTTCGAGATATATGCGGTATTTATATTACAAACCTCGATTGCCACCAGACATACGTTCGCGCAGACGGGCTTTATAATTTGAACACCGAATATTAGACATTTATATTAATCGTTCCATCCCGCGTCTCATATTCCTTGATATGTGAATATGTTGGATGGATAATATTATTTTATTTTATTACAAATTTATATTTGCTCGATTGCGAAACAAGTGTTTACGACGTTAGATTAATCGCGCCTGATACCTCATTCCTGACGGAATCCATTGCCCTCTAAAACGTACATTATGGATTATTAATAATTTATCGCGTTTTTATGGAATTATACGTACCGAGGTAAGATATATATTATTCATTTTCGCTAAAGTACACAGGTTAAGTTTGTATCTAGCGTATGATTAGGATTTCTTATGCGATAAAAACGTACGCCGAGTTTGAATAATATAATGAACTTACCCGTTGACAGCATGGTTGTGAAGCTTATGAAACGTTTGAAGCCTAAGTCCCTTCTAATTGGTCGATATTTATAGAAGCGTTCGTAATCGTTATTTATGGATCGGTTCGTAGTCGATATTTATAGAAACGTACGCGATCGCTATTTATAGAGCGGTTCGTGTCGTTCGTGTCTCGAGACGGAACGAACGTATTTAAAGATTTGTGCTCGTTTATTTTACGTCATAGTCGCTAAAAATATAAGGTCATCCAAAATGGACGCCGCGTAGAGACTTATACGCTGTTACTAGATCGTCCGAGATGGACACCGAACGTTACGCCTTCGTACACCGAGCTCGGTAGTTGCGCGATACGTCATCAGGTGGCTCTATAGTTACGCGTATACTAAAAATAAATCCGCACGCGCGTGACCTACTTTATATTACCTTATATGCAAATGAGTTACTATAACTAGAGTTCAAAATGGCACCCGTTTGTTTACATCCAAAGAGATGGGTTTACTACTGAGCTATATTACATAACAATATTTAAAAGTGAAGTTCTAGCATTCAACGATTCTTTGATAAATTTAACTCGATTAGCTAAGATATAGGTAGAAGTTAGAAGTAAAGTAGCAGCAGCAGTAAAACATGATCTCAAACATACCCTGACCAATCCCATAGAATACTACTACAATCACCATGGTAACAAACATGGCGACCTACCCAGAACTCGAGACGTATACTAGCCATGAAATGAAATTATATTTGGGAAACCCACTGTCCTTATAATCATCCAATTTGGTTCCAAACGTACAACATTATCTCAGACATACCCTGACCAAGCCCATAGAATACTACTACAATCACCATGGTAACAAACATGGCGACCTACCCAGAACTCGAGACGTATACTAGCCATGAAAGGAAATTATATTTGAGAAACCCACTGTCCTTATAATCATCCAATTTGGTTCCAAACGTACAACATGATCTCAGACATACCCTGACCAAGCCCATAGGCTACTATTACAATCACCATGGTAACAAACATGGCGACCTACCTAGAACTCGAGACACTATCTTCCAAAAATCTAAAATTTCGGGTGTTTGTATGAGTACATGTATGTTATCAATATGCATGTAGTGTTTAGTTGACACAGCATTCTTATTATAGTTGCGAGTACCTGTTGCACCACCAATTTGAGGGCGTCGTGAGGCAACCTGCTGGCGGAGTTATGCTGCCTTGGGGCACTATGACTCACAGTGTGCACCCACCGTTTGCACACTCCACACGTTGCATTGTCCGTTAATATGAATACCCAACATGCATTCATTCTACAGACGGATCTGTAGTCCAGTGGTTAACACGTTGTATTGGTAATCCAGTGATCGCAGATTCGATCCCCCTTCTGACCATACAATTAGCAGTCATTCATGTTGGACTTTAAACATAGGTCTCGTATCAGTGCTTTACACCATGCACTTAATTGAACCAGAGGAGACTCTGGAATGTGTCTATGTCTGTATCACTGCACTATCATCCAACTATCTAAAATGACTAATCTCTTCAGGAGGCGTCGCTCATATGGACAACCGGTAGTGACGATAAATAAACGTAAAACACACACGTTCTAGACACTCCAGATTAGCTGAGAATCCTTGCCAGTTTATATTTTGGTTAAATGTGCGTTTTATTAAGTATCATACATAGCAGTTGTGTCAACTAGACATGTCATTATATAATTAGGTTTTAAGATAATAGTTATAGTGATCGCTAGGACCCACGTATACGTATAACAGTTGATGATGAGTGAAACCGAATATGTTCAGAGTATCGGTGTCGTCACTCAGTCAGTTTTCCACGGTGATCTACCTGCGTCTGTCCAGTAGATTGAACCCGGCTATCGCGTAACAATATGTTGTTGATTGACGGAACATAATTATATAATGAATAAATACTAATTCACGTGAATTGGTACACATTAGTTCGCACTATTATCAATAACAGATGATGAACACATTACATATTAATAATTAAAAAGGAACTGGCAACGATTATTTCAACGATTATTTCATAAACTTTAACTCTATTAGCTAAAAGAGAGATATAAGTTAGAATTAAAGTAGAAGCAGAAAGTGCAGCAGCAGTAAAGCATGATATCAGACATAAATGTATCGCACTAGCCATTACAGGACATTATATTTAGGAAACCCTCTGACCTTATAAGTTAACCATTTGGTCCCAAACGTACATCGTAATCTACTTCTGGAGTGTGTGATGCTACCGTAATTTGCTATGTATAACGCGCTATCATGTATAACGCGCATCCACTTTTTTGCACGAAAATCGGGGGGAAAACGTAGTTCTGGTGTATACCGCGCACCGTAAAATATCATTTTCACAAGCCAAAATTTCTCAAGATACGATATATTTCGATAAAAAAAGATGAAATTGTGGGGCCTTACGTGCAGAAGTAAGTGCATGGTTCTGAAATATAATCATACTCTATGATTTTTATATTCCCGTACAAAAAGAAAAAACTGTGTCCGGAAGTGCATGGTTTTGATAAATCCCCGACGCCGTACTGTGTTCGTGCCTTCCGATTGCCATGAACCTCTGCATACTTGATAATGGAGAGCTTATCTCTAGCAGTGTAGGGGTTTCTGAATTTTAAGTACTGTGACAATAACTGAGATTTGACAATTCTGAGTTGTATTTTGAGTGATAGATATCAATCAACGGAGTGTACTGCTTGTCTAATGACAGCTTCTATGACATTGAATTAAATATGCATCAAGCAATAATTATTTAAAAATTCTCTACACCTGCTTATATTTCTTAACACCTCAAATATGTCCATGCAAACTTCAAAACGTGTCAAACTAATTAACAGGGGCCCCATTGTATTGGGTTCATAGACAGTGTTACAAACAATTTGTTAAGAGCTAACACATTATTTGTATTTGTTTATAAGAATTACAATAAAGAAACAAATAAATATATTTAAAACATATGATATATGATCTCAATATCTCAGATAAACTATAAATTCCAATGTTCTGTTATCTTACCTACAGTCTTACCTACCTAGACCTAGAGCTCAATACCACCGAAGAATCGCTTTCAAATATACGATATAGTACGAAAATGTACGGGAAATAGACAATCGATAAAATCATTCAACATCCGCCATTGTTGTTTGGCATTTACGTTTTTGATGAAATTTCCCAAATTCAAAGCAAATAAATGCTATCTAAGTTCATAGTTGGTCTAAATCAATGCCATGATATATATATATATCATCGGTACATTGTTAGAACAGTTATTTTATAACGTTTGCCAAACGTACCTACTTATTGAAAAGTGGTGGGGGCGATGTGGGTCGAAATTTCGCCTGGAAAAAAATGTTGTGACAGCTGTACCCGTGTATAATGCGCACTAGACAAATTCCTCAAGGATTTCGGTAATAAAAGTGCGCGTTATACATAGCTAAATACGGTAATTGGTGCAATGCAATGAATATGGTATTATATACATACTATTGTTACTTGTAATTTGTAGGGTAGTCATTTTGCATGTATTGGTTCTCCGTGATCGTTAGTGGGAAAAGTAAACATGTATTATGATTTAATTAACGACTCATTTTGGAATAATTCAGCCTACAAACATACTTGCCAACACACGAGTGATGTTGTCTCAATAGAACCAGCTTGGCTTCTATGTGTCATTATAAAGCATGGTGCTATTTTATTCCACTTAAGAACAATACTGTCAACTTTTTGTGTTAGCATCATGACAAGATCGTTACGTTGTACTCATTTTTGCCGTGAAATATTATATAATAATAATGCTGTCAGCTAATATAGTAACCTGCGATCTGGCATAAGCATTTTATAATGTCAAGCTATTGTGCAATTGCCCGTTATAGTCACAGAACCCCACGGGTGTCTCACATCGTTCTCAGAACACCTCGTAGTTTATTGTCCATGAATCAGACGTGCGAGACATGTAAGACAACTTTATTAATGATTTATTATTATAATGGTCCCGATTTCTCAATTCTCAGCATATCTGTCGAGCGACTGTTGCGCAACTTTAGTGTGACCGTCCCGCGACATTCGCATGTTCCAAACGTTCGCAATAGTGTCGGGCTCTTTGATTGCTTTGATAGTCGCCATTTTGGAGCAGTTAACGAACCTATTCTGTAACGGGTATTTTCATTGGTCAAGGATATTTCTTTTTGGAATAGTTTATTTTAACATATAGTATAGTGATATTTTTCATGTAATGGATTGGTCCGTTAATTTTATCCAATGCTTTACAATAAGCAGATGAACTCCGCGTTGTTAGTACGAATTGTCCGTGATTTTGTCCTATATAACTTGAGATCTGCAGGTTGTTAGATTGAGTGGTAGCTGGTTTATGGTCAGTTTACACAAAGCTCAGGCTTAGACTTTTACACAGTTCACTGTGTAGCATACATACAATGCTTCGGCAGTCGGGTTAAACATAAAATACAACTTTACTTAGTTTTACTTAATTCCTAAATACATGTTAGGGTTTTGAGCAGAAACATTGAGACATAATTAAATGAATGATAAACGTATATGATAATTAAATTATATTAGTAGCACTATATATTGTGTTTGGTTGTCTTTGATGGTTCGTCTTCCTGGGTGGTCAAGACAGTATAGTGTTGTGAATCATTGAGTCCTATGAGAAGTGTCCGTCTGTCATTATACATACAGCTGAGTAAAGGTTCGATTGTCGTATGTCTGTCCATATTGCATACATATCTGAGGTTGTTCGTCCGTCTGTCCATATTGCATACATATCTGAGGTTGTGTATCCGTCTGTCATTACGTCTACCACTATACGTATCAGAACCTGGGTTATAGGCCCATTACGGTGTATCTAGTTGTGGCCAGTGAAGCTAGTTCATTGCACCTATTAAATTGAAGATTTGCACCTATTACATTGAAGAGATGCACCTATCACAATGGTGCCGTGAGTGTGGCCTATCAAATTGGTGCCATGACCATTGGATTAATTTGATCATTGAAACTGATCCATTACTGTCTATGCTATGCTGTCTTGTCTTGTTGGGAAGACGGTCTATTAAAGTGCAGATAAATTAACCATGAATTACATGGCAACAACATAGAAACATAAATTATGGTGCTTTAAATTTAGATATAAACAGCAGAAATAATTAGATGATACACTACATACGGATCTGTAGCCCAGTGGTAGCACGCTGGACTGGTAATCCAGGGATAGCAGGTTCGATCCCCCGTCTGACCCTAATAAAATTAACAGTCTTTCAGATGGGACGTTAAACCGAGGTCAAGTGTTGGTGCTTTACACTGTGCACGTAAAAGAACCATAGGATACTGGGTCTCTCTCTGTATCATTGCACTATCCTCCAAAATTTGACTAATATCTTCAGGAGGCGTCGCTCATATGGGCAACCGGTAGCGACGATAAATAAACGTAAAACACACACAATATATGATACACGTAGGAACGTAGTTATCTAAATATTAAACAGATAGGGACTGAATTAAAATTACTACACGCATAATATAATTAACAATCTTGTGCTAAACTATATATTGTGTGGTTTTGAATTGTGTGTATTTAATTGAGTGTGTTGATCCGTGTTGAGGGTGTGTGTGTGTGTGTGCGCGCGCGCGCACGCGTGTATGTGGTGTGTGTGGGGATGTGTGTGGTGGGGGTGTGATGTGTGTGTGGGTGTGGTGTGTGCGTGCGTGCATGCTTGTGTGTGTGTGATAGCGCAGTTTGCTTCAGATGCGAAATGTCCGGAGTTCAAACTCCGGGTTTTTTTTGTTGTTTTTTTCTCGTGGCGATGGATTCCATCAGGAATGAGGTTTCGAGAGTGATTAATATAAGTTATAAAAACTTGTTTCGTAATCGAGCTAAAATAAATTTGTATAAACTATACGTATGCATGATATATCCAAATTGTTATGACTCATTATCATATACGTGTTTATTGTGTGTTTAGGCTTTTGTTATACTGATTGTGCTTAATCCAGAATCTGAAACAGATTAAATAAATAAAAATGAAACTGTTCGTAAAATTGTGTATTGGATGTGACCGTGAAATGTGTACCGGTAGACAACCGTCATTGATGTTGAATAGTCCCCTTATGCCAATGCTGCAGAGGTATGATAATGTTGAACATGTTATTAATACTGTAGAGGCAGATATATCATGTATACTTCCTCAACATCATATGTCTCGAAGTTCATGTATGTAATATTCAAAGTTAAGGTCTACCTCCAACTAATTGTATCTAGAATGACTTGTCATTCCAAACATCCACAGCCATTGTAAAGGAACACCAACAATTGAATAGGATTGAATATGTCTGACTCTCCACAGTGGATACAGCGGTTTATTTTGAAACAAGATAAACTGATAAACAGAAGGTGTAAATGAATGTACCGTAACAATGTTCAAAATACATAAAGTTGGATATAAAATCAATCAACCGTCCAACCAAGAGACAGACCGACATGTGATGTAGTAGGAATGTGAAAACTGTGAAAACCTTTACAGACCAGTATTGTTACACATTCAGGTACAAGTCAGTAAACCCTGTCTACATACAAGTTACAGACCCGTACTATTAAACATTCAGGTACAAGTCAGTAAACCCTGTCTACGTACAAGTTACAGACCCGTACTATTAAACATTCAGGTACAAGTCAGTAAACTCTAACGCACAAGTTACAGACCAGCACTGTTAAACATTCAGGTACAGGTCTGCAAACCCTAGCACACATGCTACATACCAGTTTCTAACCAGTCATGTATAGGTTACAGACCAGTATAGGCAAACATTCAGGTACAAGTCAGTAAACCCTAACGTACGAGTTACAGACCAGTATTGTTACATGATATAGGTTACAGACTAGTGTAGGTAAACCTCAAGGTACAAGTTGCAGACCTGTCTTGATAAATGTTCAGGTATACGTTTCGAGTACCATACTATTATTGGTAACCGTACTGTTACACACTGTAGACTGGTATAGTGAAACGTATTGGTGTGTACATATGTACTAACATAGCATAGACGCTGTAACATACAGTGCTAACCATAGACATCCAGCATTAAAGTTGCAATATGGTCAGATTGACGTTTGTACACGATGACTAGCTTAAATAGTGTAATTGGCAGTACTAACTTAAAATAACCCAACATTAAAGAGGATTCCTATCTCGAACCACCAACGTTTAATGGTTAGTCGGTTGTTAGCAAGCCTTTCATTAGGCGTATGTTACATGGAATTACAAGATACTTCATAATTGTCAAATGACCAAGTGGTGTAAGTAACAGGACTCTAAATTAGTACATACCCCATGTACTGCCTGTATTATACACAACATGTCAGTGACAGAACTCTACATACTACTGTAGTACATACCCCATGTACTACCTTTATAATACACAACATATCAAATACAGCACTCTACTGTAGTACATACCCCATGTACTACCTTTATAATACACAACACATCAAATACAGCACTCTACTGTAGTACATACCCCATGTACTACCTTTATAATACACAACACATCAAATACAGCACTCTACTGTAGTACATACCCCATGTACTACCTTTATAATACACAACACATCAAATACAGCACTCTACTGTAGTACATAACCCATGTACTACCTTTATAATACACAACACATCAAATACAGCACTCTACTGTAGTACATAACCCATGTACTACCTATATTATATTATACACAACATATCAAATACAGCACTCTACTGTAGTACATAACCCATGTACTACCTATAATTTATATTATACACAACATATCAAATACAGCACTCTACTGTAGTACATAACCCATGTACTACCTATAATTTATATTATACACAACATATCAAATACAGCACTCTACTGTAGTACATAACCCATGTACTACCTATATTTATATATACACAACATATCAAATACAGCACTCTACTGTAGTACATAACCCATGTACTACCTATAATTTATATTATACACAACATATCAAATACAGCACTCTACTGTAGTACATAACCCATGTACTACCTATAATTTATATTATACACAACATATCAAATACAGCACTCTACTGTAGTACATAACCCATGTACTACCTATAATTTATATTATACACAACATATCAAATACAGCACTCTACTGTAGTACATAACCCATGTACTACCTATAATTTATATTATACACAACATATCAAATACAGCACTCTATTGTAGTACTTAACCCATGTACTACTTATATTATACACAAATGAGTAGTGGTATTATGACCCTAACAAAATAATATACACGTTATAGCAAGATGTGAAGCATGCAACACTGCGGACAATTGTGCTTGCAGTAAATGGCATGTTGATATTTTCACAATTATTAATCACGGTTGCTAACAATAGCATTACGTTGTGCAGAACAATAACTAGAGATAGGTACGATCTCACCGTGCAGAAAAATCAGCCACCTAGTTATAGTAGGACAGTATTTCAGAAGCCTACTCCATGTGCCCGAGAGTGTAAATGTATCGTATATGCTTGTTGATATGTTGGTAACATACTCCATGCTACCCATTACCGCATAAACTAGTAAACTGTGTTAACATACATAGTGATATCGTGTTCTGTGCAATATATGGCAGACGTTGGCAACATACCCCATGCTACCCATTACCGCATAAACTAGTAAACTGTGTTAGCATACATAGTGCTATCGTGTTCTGTGCAATATATGGCAGACGTTGGCAGCATACTCCATGCTACCAAGTTCTGTGTGAAAGTGAATTGATAATGCCAAGGTTAGATAACTGTGTGCTTATTCTGTATTGGTGTGACTGGAAGTGTCTCGAGGGATATGTGGTGTGAGCGCAAGGACTCGGATTTATTTGCGCACTGCTCTCGATTTCCAGCGGCCCATCCTCATGACTTCGGACTCTGAAGTTCCAGACATGATTGCCTGTGTACAATCACCAATGCGGAAGCTGTGGTGTTTATAAAGGATAGGTGATACGTTTAGGAATGCCATTGCCTTTTTGAGAAATTTCCTGAACCAAACTATTTGATTGGGATCGACACTCGATGAAAAGTGGTCCTGGATCGCTCCCGCGATTCACCTATCCTAAAGAAACCATGAAATGCGAGCAAAATAATGGCCCTGTATAGCGTGATATATATATCATATTGGCCAGTGAGTATTGACCTACAGCAGTCTACAAGCTAGCAAAGATGTGGTAGCAAAATCAGTAGTAGTATTTCGGTATGAACATTTAGATCTACAAGAATAAAACACAACAATTACTTTTTGCGTAAAATTACTAACGCTCGCAAATCCACCCATTATTGTATAGGAGCATGGGCGAACTAGGACGAGCTCCGATATTCTATTGTTAAGACTCGAATGATTTCATTTTAGAATCGTCTCCTCACCGGTAAAACAGTAAACTTTGACCATAGATCTACAGATATGATGATAAATCAACCAGACATCGAATTTATGTGAGTCTCAAAGATAAAAGATATAATGAACTCACTAAGTAGACATGACCTTTGACAAAATCAAACCCAAATCAACCATAGATACATTCATAAACAAGCTAAACAAACATTAATTGATCAGTATGTACAAGCAAACATGGCAAGCACAGCTTCATCAATCTAACAAAGGTCTTATATTGTATATATACTGAATAAAGCAAGTTTCTCTTATACAGTGTTCTAATATACAAATTCCGGCCCAGATCGATATCGGATACTACTGTCCGTAACCGCCTGCGCTCGGCCCGTTTACGAGGACGTCGACCGTATGTTGAGAGTGTCATTGACGTTACGTCACCGTGCTGAACGACTCGCCTGGGCACGCACTCGCGTTTCAACCTCCAAAATGATCCGGCTAACGTCATTCAACGTAACCGTTATGGAGGGAACTGTCTGCTGGACATGAACCGGTTACGTCTTGATGACGTCACGATAAACCTGTCTTCACTTGGCGTCGTCTTTCTTGGCCTGCCTGAACGTGGACGGTCAGCAACCCTTCCCGTTTCATGGAATCGTCTCTTCAGACGTCCAATTGTACCCTCGTTCACTCGGAAATTACGGGCGACGTCTCGGACCTTCATCCCGGCAGTCAGCTTTCCAATAGCCATTTGAGGTTGCTCTAACGCCATCCCAGCACGTCGTCCCATGCCTAGATTTCTCCGTTTATGCAGCGGTTTATTTAGTTGTGATCACAATCGAATCAACTCGTGTGAGTTTCCACTCAAATGACTGATCCGAACTAGCCCTGCACGTGCAATGTGTCATTATTGATTATTGACGCTTGGGAGTAAACGGCACGATTTATGCTGACACAGAGAACTGTTACCGTGTTTATACACTCAAGCCCCAGTGATTTACATACATATTATACATAAATACAACTTACCGTTATACTGACATACGTTTAGGTAGTCGGGGTAAATTTTATATATTTATCAGTATATATATATCGTTTAGAAAACTTGCACCAGAAGAATCTATTATTTATTTAAGTATATATCAGTGAACAATAATTTACCCGTTCATATTGGACCTTATGACGGAATACAATTTAATATTGTCTAAATTGTTAGATTGCCAAAACCCAACAATAACATAAAATACGCGATCTTACATTGAAATCATTTCTAGCATCTGATTTTACATTAGTTCTGAGAAACGTTTGTAAATTTGTATAAATTAGTTCATGTCCTGCCAGCAAAATATCATGATAGTATACAGTGTACTACAGTATTCTTTACACATATAATTATAACAGTATGATGGCATACGGAGAAAGCATGTCTAGGTTGTACCGCCTATAGATAACATGTACATGAAAACAAACAGAATTTCAAATATCCAAATTTACAATACTATGGCAATTATTTGTGTTGGTAAACTAATGTGACCAATTTTCACGGTTCAATTACATATGTCACCGTTTTGACACTATTGAGGCTACTGAATGATTTCATTTATACACATTTATTTTAGTTAGATTGCGAAGTTCTTACAACTTATATTAATCACTCTCGAGACCTCAGTCCTTATGGATTCCATTGCCACGAGGGAGAGAGAAGTGGCATGTGTAATTTAAAGGCCTGCAGGTTGACCTATTTTTGACCTTAAACACACTAGGAATAGCGGTACAAATGTGACGGTTGACGCACATCGTATTTGCCACATGCGAGGCCCTGCATGGTATGCATCTAATACATGAGCACCACTTATATCTATTATGACCCACGTACATATCAGAGGTTATAAATTGCTGAAATTGAAGTTCTGTATTTTTATAGTACTTACAACTGGTATAAACAATTCAACTCCACTTATGGCCCAAATAAGGCTGGTTGCGCGGGTTAGGCAGCCAGTTCCTGCATTGCTGTACCACACATTCAGGCATCAGTTCCCTCTTATGCCATGTACAGTCTCCTCTTCTAGCCGCTACTTTTCTCTCTATATATCTGACATCTTTCCATGCGCCACAATTATATAGCATTGCCCAAAACCTCCTGTATAGAAGCTTTCTCTCGTGTGAATTTAGATTATGCGGTGGACGATTATTAGCAGGCCACCAAAGTTGTTTGTTCTGTTCATTTATTATGCAAGGGGAACACAAGCACAGTGGACACTCAGCAACACCTTCAGCATGCTGAGGCATAGGGGGAGGTACGTAAGCAGCCTCTGCAACGGGCATGGCGGTGGCTGTTTCTTCTATTTCCATCTCTACGTCCCAGTTCTTATTTTGCAAGAAAGTCAGCAATTCTTTTCTCTGCTCATCAGTTACATACATTGTTATTTTACTCAATGGCATCTTGTAGAAATCGGCAGAATATGTGTAATACTCGTATGTTCAAGAGATTATAATTATAATATTATACATGTACTCATAGCATTCACTGTGATTATTATGTAGCATCAATATCGGTAAACACACACTGACACAGAGAAATATTTAAAATATAACAGAAAACTTGCGAATAATACTGTAGATATATAATTAAATGAAGTATGAAGGTTACCATATAACGAACACATATAGTTTATTCATATAAATACATACATATTATATACATGCATACAAATTATCAGTCTCAGTGATTACGCTACGGCTGATGAGGCACCTACATAACATGTAATCTATGTCCCTGGGCTGATCTGGATTATGTAGTTTGAATACTCATAACTATCAATTTTCTTTACAATCAATAATATACGTTTACTTAAATTGTCAGGGCCTCATTTTGACTAATTCTCAGCTCACAGAGAGATCGTGCATATTAACCGTTAGAAAATACCTACATACGCCAAATTATACTGAACGTACTGCTACATTGTTGATACAAGCCACTAATCATATAGAACAGGTAGTAAAGTATAAATCTTTACAATTGGACGGGGTCAAACTGCAGGCCTTTAAATGCCTTGCCTAATGGCACAATCGTAACTGCTCCAGTAGGGACTCGAACTCCGGGCCTTTCGCACGTGAAGCGAACACGCTACCACTGAATGATTTAATCATATTGCATTGCTCTTTGACATATATTTATACATAAGTATATTTTATAACAAGGAAAGATATGCATATCAAAAAGCACATGGGTTGACTCGAACTACCAGTGACGTGATTTGTGACGTATATTATGACGTCATTTTTGGTAGTCTAAACACAATGGTTGCTTCGTTTCTACAATAAAAACTTGTTCAGCCTTTGCTTGCTTAAGTGCATGAATGATCGAATGAACAAGGGATGCCTTACAATTATGATTACACTCTCATGTATCGGAACATTAGCTATCTGTATAAATTCATTACGTTATATCCCATGTTTCTATGTTTTTGTTATTAATAATACATCAAATACAATCGCAGTATAAAACATGAGAAAAGTATGAACAAATAAATGTATGGGTATGATAGTGTGAAATTCCGCAATGGATGGTCCTAAGCCTGGCTGAGAAAGGAGGAAGGTTTTGCATAGGGCCAGCACCCCCATCATATAAAAAATATAAACTGCTACAGAAATTAACACTACAGCAAATTCAGAGAGCTGTAGTGAAGATCATATACCCCAACAGGGGTGAAGAGGATTAAACTAAACTAGTGTGAAACTACGTAACGAATAACCACACATACCTGAATGTTAACAACTATGGCACAAATTAAGCTAGAACTATTTTAGACATATATGTTCACACTATGTGTTTATTGACAGCTACCCTCAAATAACAGATGCTTGGTAAATATATTTTGATAATGTATTAGTAACACTGCTTTGTGAACATTGTAACAATGCTTTAAACTTACTGAAGATAGGCGAATGGTAATACTATGGTGGTAAACAGTGGCCTTTTACATCTCTATAAAACGGACACACTAGTAAGAAGTGATATATTCAGTTTCAATACAATTTAAATGACATTTTGTACAAATTCTCTGGTTTCTACCAATATTTCTATGACGACCATCTACTATGAGTACATTATGAGCAGAACATCGACATCTAGACATGTAACTTAATATAATTAACTTTATTAACACAAGCTATAGAGGATAGTTGTGTTTATTAGCGTAAGATAGGATTTTATTTTATCGAAAGATCATTGAAATTTGTATGGAAATACATATGTACACAGGAAGTGTCACCGTGTGTTGCAATGCGCCAACAATAAGGTTGTAGTGCTTTATTATGTGCAGTTTCACACATGTGGCAACATTAGTTAGCCACACCAGTCAGAATGACTATGGTTAACAACATATGTGTTTTTACGTTTATTTATCGTCGCTACCGGTTGCCCATATGAGCGGCGCCTCCTGAAGAGATTAGTCATTTTAGATTTTGGAGGATAGTGCATGATACACAGAGAGAGACCCATTCCAGAGTCTCCTCTGGTTCTTTTACGTGCACGGTGTAAAACACCGACACGAGACCTCGGTTTATCGTCCTATCGGAAAGACTGTTCATTTTATTATGGTCAGACGGGGATCGAACCTGCGATCCCTGGATTACCAGTCCAGCGTGTTACCACTGGACTACATATCCGTCTGTGAACAACATATTAATATATTTAGTCTATATATATAATGTTCTGGAAATCTCAAGAGAACATGCTTTAATATGATAAGAATGGTTGAATGGTTAGTACTGTGCTAATTTATGTTATTTATTTTGAGCTGCATGGTTGCAAATACCAATTAAGTTTGGTGTATGTGGTTTTTGATTCATTATTTCAATATAATTTTATTACTAAAGAGTTAATTACATAGTTTATACAATTATTAATAAAATTATATTAATAACAATGTTTTTGTAGACTGGGGGTGGGCATTATTCTATAAGTTGCATCAATATTCTATAATAGAATCCGGACCCTCAGGTCACTTTTCTATAGAATAATTTGTGCAGGTCAATATTATGTGACAAAACAAATTAATTAGAATATATTACTTTATAACTGATGTAAAGCATATACAGTAAAGTGTAAATCGCTATACGTAAACTGTAAACAAGAGTCCGTAAGCTGTAACTCACATAAAGCATAGCGTGTAAACTGTGAACTACATCCCGTAAGCTGCAATCCACAGCCAGTATGTTGTAAAGCACAAAACCACACCCGTATACAGTAAAGCACAGTCCATAAGCTGTAAACCACAGCCTCTCAAGCTGTACACCCCAGAATGTAAGCTGTACATCACAGCCCCGTGATATTTAAGCAGTAAAACACACACCCTTGGTATGTACGCACAGACGGACACTTCCATATAATTATAACAGACCGCAATCTGTAAAACACAACCGGGAAGCTGTAACTCACAGTCCTTGCGCTGTACAGCACAACCCGGAATATGTAAACCGACAGCCAGGTAATCTGTAAATCACAGCCAGTAGGCAATAAATCACATCCCGTAAACTGTAATCTACAGCCAATACCGTATTTAGCTGTGTATAGTGCGCACATTTCTTACTGAAATCCTCATCCATTTTATCTACTGCGCATTATACACCAGTACAGACATCAGGACATTTTTTTCCGGACCAAAATTTCGTGAAAAAACTGAAATTCGACCCGAACGGCCCACAGTCATTCTATAAGTTGTTACATTCGACAATC
Source organism: Archivesica marissinica (assembly GCA_014843695.1). NCBI lineage: Eukaryota > Metazoa > Mollusca > Bivalvia > Venerida > Vesicomyidae > Archivesica > Archivesica marissinica. The sequence continues at coordinate 67,698,191 of CM026403.1, read as the reverse complement.
GTTATAAACTAGCTATTAAAACCAGTTGCCGATAGTCTATATAAATAAATCAAATGAATAAGACCACAAAATTAGCATATATTTCGTTTATTTTGGCAAACTTTGATGAATTTAATTGAAAAGGTAAATGCATAAAAAAATGGCGATTTGATAACATCACGTGGTTTTATCGTATGTAATATTTCCCGTACTTTTCGCGTACTTCGCCGTACAATGTACAATGCATTGCATTAAAAAAAACTTTTTTGGCTGCAGTATTTCAATTGATTGTAGCGATAATTAATTTCGACAAACCTTTCACAATGGGTCCCAGTTAATTAGGTAGGCTTCACGTGTTGAGAAGTTTGAGCATCTGCTGACATGTTTGAGAACGTGTTGAGATGTTTGAGAACGTGTCGAGAAATTTGAGCAGGTGTGCCCGAGTGCGATGAGGTATATCTCGAGTGATTAATATAAGTTGTAAAAATCACGGAGCACAATTTTTAGCGATTTTTGAGAAATGTTAAATTTTGACTTGGAAAATTGCGTTTTTCACGTGCGCAGTATACATAGGAACTCAGTTTTTCCGCCGATTTTCGTGCCAGATCGTGGGTGCGCACTATACACGGTAGCGCACTATACACAGCTAAATACGGTACTTAATATCTGAACAACATCCCGCAAGCTGTAAACACACCCGTATACAGTAAAGTGTAAATCGCTATGCGTAAACTGTAAACAACAGTCCGTAAGCTGTAACTCACATCCGGGAATATGTACATGCTCATTCTACATTAACGTGTGCAATAAGCGGCATCGCTGGGTCTTCTATTTCTTCCGTTGGCAGATAAAGTCTGAGTTTTCTCGAAATGTATATTGGTATTCTCGCTTGGAATCCCTTGTGTTTACTTCTGTTTTCATAAAAAGATGCTGAAACATGAAAAGTGTACTTACCGAATATTAGGTTAAACAAATTTATTTTAGCTCGATTGCGAAACAAGTTCTTACACTTTTTATTAAGCACTCTCGAGGCCTCATTCTTGATGGAATCCATCGCCACGTGGGAAAGAGAAGAAGCAATGTGGAATTTAAATGCCTCGCTTAAGGGCACACTCGTAACGGCTACTACGACTTCCACACTGGATATTGAGGCCAACATGTTTTAATAACGTTTCTTATTTTAACGTATGTCTATATTGGGTAGTGGAAAGCTTGGCCTACCGATTTGCAAACATGATGCGCATGCGAATCTCGAATAGTGGAGCTCAGTGTACTGTACATGTATCACTGTGCAGACCATGGTCATGATGTAAAATTGGGCGGAGAAAACTAGAAATTGCAATGTCAATAAGCGAAGGTGTCTGCGTACATCTACTCACATCATGTGCACCATGACTGGTGTCATGCGGTGTGCTGCATGCTCAAAGTAACGATGCAATTGTGGGAAGGGTAAACTGTAAGCTTCTAATGCTCTCTTGCACTTATTTTGCACATAACCTTATATATGATCCATAACTTATGCATATTGAGTTTTAACATCAGCTTTGCATTACCAAATACCGATAAAACTATATAAACATGCTATTTCGTTTTCCATTGAATAAATTACCATTGTGGGGCAGGTAAATTGTGTAATTGTTGAAGTTATATAATTGGTTTCGTGTCAGTTCTTTACACAGTGTACATAAAAGAACCATAGGAGACTCTGGAATGTGTCTCAGTTTGCTTGGTCTCTGTTTGCGAGCAGTTTACCGTATACAAAATGCTCTAAAATTGGGTCCACTATTGTTTTGCATACAATTTTCCTGAATTCGAAATGTTCTGCTATCATCTGATGATCAGATATGCGCTCCTTATTGGTGATGAAATATTATTGTCAGCTGGCATATATACACAGGAAAAATAAAAATTGGACGCTGTCTACTATTTCTATGCCGATAATGCGATCGCTTTCAATGTAGTCAATTTGCGTAATGCTCTGATATAACAGACTTATAAAGTATGACAACACCCCATTTACCACACGCTGTAGTTGATTACATATTGACTGATCAAGATCTGACCATGGTCCGTTATTTTCATGCGGATATATCATTGTTCCAATTTCTCCGCCGACCTCGCCCACTCGGGAAGCGTTTACAGCCCTCTTCAGCTCTGTCTTTCAAATGATCAATCATACTATTCCACTTCCTGACTAGTATGTCGTCATGAACATATTCATCGCATGATACAACATCATCAAATTCACTTGGTATATTAATACGTGCACTTAGACTGTTAGTATTGTAAAAAAGACGTATGTTTCTCAGTGGGATATCCTTCTCTTTCAAAAATGCATAATTATCTGTAACACTGTCAGATGAGGTTACACTGTTAGTAATTAATCAATCTGCAGATGTCTGGCACTGTGTGCTAGATGTAGCGTAAATAACGCATGTGTTCCCGCATATAGATGCAGTGGCACTACAACATGTCGTCGGTTCAATGGACAGATGCACAATAATTTTAACGTCACAGGTGGCGAAGTGCGTTGTGCTTCTTGAGCACATACGCTTGCATATGAGTCAGCCCGCTATGCAGTCGAGAGCATTTTAACTCTGTTCGAGGGAGAAGTTAGTTTTGCCATTGGTGAGTCTGTATCATATGCATTGCGTTGATTCTGACTACATGATGCATTATGCTTTCGCATACCATTTTGCTTAAAGCAGCATTACATCTTAATAAGGATGTTTAGGGTAAAATATAAATACTAATGTGCGTGTGTTTACAAAAATCGAAATAGTCGCTCAGAAACGATACAATTCGAATAAATACAAACCGTCGTATACGCGAATTTGTTTATCAACACACGAAATGTAAACACGCATAGCGCGCATGCGTGAAACAACTGCGGTTATGCCATGTTTGACGATGCATTCCGAATGTATATCAGGTTCCGATTGTAAACAAGTGCGCATACGTAACATTTGAATTTTTCAAATATATTTTATTTCATACGATATAGGGCTGTTGTAAGCTGTAATTGTAAACCACAGCCTGTAAACACTGTGATACACTATAGGCTTTACACTATACATTTTATACATAAACATTTTCTTACGCCATTCCAAGCACGTTTAAAAATGATACCCCATCACTATCAACCGTAATATGCCAGTATTTAAACTTACTTGTAAATCCACTATTTGAGTTCTCCGCAGCAATCATCTGTCTATCAAACGATGGTCGCATGGACGTCTACATTCGCATGTTTACACTCACAATTTTAAAAAATAACAAAATGACATGCGATTTTACATATTGGCCATCCTACTATAGAATATGATACCAGTGCCGCTTTGCGTCATATATTAGTTTGCAGTCTTGGTTTGATATCTGATTGCATACGTTTATGTGAATAATAAAGCAGCAATTGCACCATCTGACCTGATCAATGATGGTACTTGTTAGTGCAGATTGAGCTCTCTCTTTTAGAGGTCAACGAATATTCATATGGTAAGCTTATACCACTCCGGATACATAAACAATTATCCCTAATCATATAATACACCATAATAGTATCAATAAAGTGCACTATACATAAGTATATGTAAATAATAGTTAATTTAAACAGTTGAATGTGCACAAGCTGTATATTCAGAAATAATTGACAAACACGAGGACATTTTACTGATATATGGTCGTACATGGCTTTCATTTAACCTCACACCTGGCTTTCATTTAAGCTCACACATGGCATTCATTTAACCTCACAAATCAGTATGATCAGTAATATGTGCGCGTGTGAAATATTAGCACATGTCAGTAGCACATTAGCACATTTCGTCAACAAAAATTAATAAAAACAGAATAGCACATTTCGTCAACAAGAATGTATAAAAACAGAACAGAACATTTATGCAAAGGTAAATCATAAGCTACTTCTGAAGTGTGTGGTGCTATTTGGCGTAATATATAGCACAGCCAGTAAACTATAAAGCATAGCCTGTAAACCATGAACCACATCCTGTAAGCTGCAATCCATAACCCGTAACGCGTAAAATACAAAAACACAACCGGATGCAGTAAAACACAGCCCGTATGCTGTAAACCACATAATGTAAGCTGTACATCACAGCCATGTAAGCTGTAAGCCATGACCCGTAATGCGTAAAATACAAAAACACAACCGGATGCAGTAAAACACAGCCCGTATAGTATGCTGTAAAGCAAATGCCCATAAGTTGTAAACCACATAATGTAAGCTGTACATCACAGCCATGTAAGCTGTAAACCATGACCCGTACGTAGTAAAGCACATTCACGTAATCGGTAAACACGGAGGGGCAATTCCATATAACTATAATAGCCTGTACTATGTAAAGCACAAACTGGAATCGGTAAGCCAAAGCACTTAAGCTGTAAAGCACATCGCATAATCTGTAAACCGACAGCAACCACGTAAGCTGTAAACTACAGTGTAAGTTGTAAACTACAGCCCGTATATAATCTCTGAACAGTATCCTGCAAGCGGTAAACCAGTGTGCAAGCTGTAAACCACAACCCTTACGTAATATCTAAACAACACAGCATAAGCTGTAAACTACAGTCCATAAACAGTAAAGCACAACCCCGTAATATGTAAACACAGAGGGGCAATTCCATATAGTTATAACAGTCCGTAATCTGTAAACCCCAGCTCGTAATCTGTAAACCCCAGCTCGAAAGCTGTAAATCGCAGCTCTTCAGCTGTAAACAACAGCCCATTCGTAATTTCTAAATATTACCCCGCTATCCTCTAAACCACAACCCGTAAGATGTAGACAACAGCCCGTAAACTATAGACAACAGCCCGTAAACTGTAACGCTCATTCCTTAATTTGTAAACCACATTACGTAAACTGTCTGTAAGCTGTAAACAACAACAGGTGCTCTATAAAGCACTGCATGCAGGCGGTAAGCAACAGGCTGTAAACTGTAAATCACAGCACTTGATCTGCATTTAAACCACACCCCGTAAACTGTAAGCCATATTCCTTTAAGGAATGAATCGCGAGTGAATAGTGTCCATCGGGGAATGAACTATATTGGGTGTATTTAAAGTGTGTGGAGGCCGAATGCTGTAAACCCCATCTAGTAAACTGTAAACCAGACAGCAAGCTGTAATCTACAGTCCGAACACTGTAAAACACAGACAGCAAACTGTATATATCCCGAACACTGTACAAGACAGACAGCAAACTGTAAATATCCCAAACACTGTAAATCACAGACAGCAACAACATCCTGACAACTATAAAGCATAGTCCATAAGATGTAAACCACACAATGTAATATGTAAGTCACAACCCATAAACTATACCACACAGTCCCGTAAGCCATAAACAGCAGCCCATATACAGTAAACCACAGTATGTAAGCTATAAACCACAGCCTGTCCGTTATAACCCACATCCCGTCAGCTATAGCCACAGCCCGTGAGCTGTAATCGACAGTCCGCAAGCTATATACCACAGCCTGTAAGCTATAAACCACAGCCTGTAAGCTATAAACCACAGCCCGTAAGCTATAAACCACAGCATGTAAGCTATAAACCAGCCTGTAAGCTATAAACAACAATTCGTGAGTTGTAAACCCCATCCCGTAAGCTGTAATTGTAAACCACAGCCTGCACACTGTATACCTCAGCCCGTAAGCTATAAACCACAGCCTGTAAGCTGTAAAACATAGCCCGTAAGCTATAAACCACAGAGCGTAATCTATAAACCACAGCCTGTAAGCTATAAACCACATTCTGTAAACTGTAGACCACAGTCCGTAAGCTATAAACCACAGCCTGTAAGCTATAAACCACAGCCTGTAAGCTATATACCACAGCCTGTAAGCTATAAACCACATCCTGTAAGCTATAAACCACAGCCCGTAAGCTATAAACCACAGCATGTAAGCTATAAACCACAGCCTGTAAGCTATATACCACAGCATGTAAGCTATAAACCACAGCCTGTAAGCAGTAAAACACAGCCTGTAAGCAGTAAATCACAGCCCGTGAGCAATAAACCACAGCCTGTAAGCTATAAACCACAGCCTGTAAATAGCCACAGCCTGTAAGCTATAAACCACAGCCCGTAAGCTATAAACCACAGCCTGTAAGCTATAAACCACAGCCTGTAAGCTATAAACCACAGCCCGTAAGCTATAAACCACAGCATGTAAGCTATAAACCACAGCCTGTAAGCTATATACCACAGCATGTAAGCTATAAACCACATCCTGTAAACTGTAGACCACAGTCCGTAAGCTATAAACCACAGCCTGTAAGCTATAAACCACAGCCTGTAAGCTATAAACCACATACTGTAAACTGTCAACCACAGTCCGTAAGCTATAAACCACAGCCTGTAAGCTATAAACCACAGCCCGTAAGCTATAAACCACAGCCTGTAAGCAGTAAATCACAGCCCGTGAGCTATAAACCACAGCCTGTAAGCTATAAACCACAGCCTGTAAATAGCCACAGCCTGTAAGCTATAAACCACAGCCCGTAAGCTATAAACCACAGCCTGTAAGCTATAAACCACAGTCCGTAAGCTATAAACCACAGCCTGTAAGCTATAAACCACAGCCTGTAAGCTATAAACCACAGCATGTAAGCTATAAACCACAGCCTGTAAGCTATATACCACAGCATGTAAGCTATAAACCACATCGTGTAAACTGTAGACCACAGTCCGTAAGCTATAAACCACAGCCTGTAAGCTATAAACCACAGCCTGTAAGCTATAAACCACATCCTGTAAGCTATAAACCACAGCCTGTAAGTTATAAACCACATCCTGTAAACTGTAAACCACAGTCCGTAAGCTATATACCACAGCCTGTAAGCTATAAACCACAGCATGTAAGCTATAAACCACAGCCCGTAAGCTATAAACCACAGCCTGTAAGCTATAAACCACAGCATGTAAGCTATAAACCACAGCCTGTAAGCTATCAACCACATCCTGTAAACTGTAAACCATAGTCCGTAAGCTATAAACCACAGCCCGTAAGCTATAAACCACAGCCTGTAAACTGTAAACCACAGTCCGTAAGCTATAAACCACATCCTGTAAACTGTAAACCACAGTCCGTAAGCTATAAACCACAGCCTGTAAGCTATAAACCACAGCCTGTAAGATATAAACCACATCCTGTAAGCAGTAAAACACAGCCCGTAAGCTATAAACCACAGCCTGTAAGCTATAAACCACAGCCCGTAAGCTATAAACCACAGCCTGTAAGCTATAAACCACAGCCCGTAAGCTATAAACCACAGCCTGTAAGCAGTAAAACACAGCCTGTAAGCAGTAAATCACAGCCCGTGAGCTATAAACCACAGCCTGTAAGCTATAAACCACAGCCTGTAAATAGCCACAGCCTGTAAGCTATAATACACCGCCCGTAAGCTATAAACCACAGCCCGTAAGCTATAAACCACAGCCTGTAAACTGTAAACCACAGTCCGTAAGCTATAAACCACATCCTGTAAACTGTAAACCACAGTCCGTAAGCTATAAACCACAGCCTGTAAGCTATAAACCACAGCCTGTAAGATATAAACCACATCCTGTAAGCAGTAAAACACAGCCCGTAAGCTATAAACCACAGCCTGTAAGCTATAAACCACAGCCCGTAAGCTATAAACCACAGCCTGTAAGCTATAAACCACAGCCCGTAAGCTATAAACCACAGCCTGTAAGCAGTAAAACACAGCCTGTAAGCAGTAAATCACAGCCCGTGAGCAATAAACCACAGCCTGTAAGCTATAAACCACAGCCTGTAAATAGCCACAGCCTGTAAGCTATAAACCACAGCCCGTAAGCTATAAACCACAGCCTGTAAGCTATAAACCACAGCCTGTAAGCTATAAACCACAGCCCGTAAGCTATAAACCACAGCATGTAAGCTATAAACCACAGCCTGTAAGCTATATACCACAGCATGTAAGCTATAAACCACATCCTGTAAACTGTAGACCACAGTCCGTAAGCTATAAACCACAGCCTGTAAGCTATAAACCACAGCCTGTAAGCTATAAACCACAGCCTGTAAGCTATAAACCACAGCATGTAAGCTATAAACCACAGCCTGTAAGCTATATACCACAGCCTGTAAGCTATAAACCACAGCATGTAAGCTATAAACCACAGCCTGTAAGCTATATACCACAGCATGTAAGCTATAAACCACATCGTGTAAACTGTAGACCACAGTCCGTAAGCTATAAACCACAGCCTGTAAGCTATAAACCACAGCCTGTAAGCTATAAACCACATCCTGTAAACTGTAAACCACAGTCCGTAAGCTATAAACCACAGCCTGTAAGCTATAAACCACAGCCTGTAAGTTATAAACCACATCCTGTAAACTGTAAACCACAGTCCGTAAGCTATATACCACAGCCTGTAAGCTATAAACCACAGCATGTAAGCTATAAACCACAGCCCGTAAGCTATAAACCACAGCCTGTAAGCTATAAACCACAGCATGTAAGCTATAAACCACATCCTGTAAACTGTAAACCACAGTCCGTAAGCTATAAACCACAGCCCGTAAGCTATAAACCACAGCCTGTAAACTGTAAACCACAGTCCGTAAGCTATAAACCACATCCTGTAAACTGTAAACCACAGTCCGTAAGCTATAAACCACAGCCTGTAAGCTATAAACCACAGCCTGTAAGATATAAACCACATCCTGTAAGCAGTAAAACACAGCCCGTAAGCTATAAACCACAGTCTGTAAGCTATAAACCACAGCCCGTAAGCTATAAACCACAGCCTGTAAGCTATAAACCACAGCCCGTAAGCTATAAACCACAGCCTGTAAGCAGTAAAACACAGCCCGTGAGCTATAAACCACAGCCTGTAAGCTATAAACCACAGCCTGTAAATAGCCACAGCCTGTAAGCTATAATACACAGCCCGTAAGCTATAAACCACAGCCTGTAAGCTATAAACCACAGCCTGTAAGCTATAAACCACAGCCCGTAAGCTATAAACCACAGCATGTAAGCTATAAACCACAGCCTGTAAGCTATATACCACAGCATGTAAGCTATAAACCACAGCCTGTAAGCTATAAACCACAGCCTGTAAGCTATAAACCACAGCCTGTAAGCTATATACCACAGCCTGTAAGCTATAAACCACAGCCTGTAAGCTATAAACCACAGCCCGTAAGCTATATACCACAGCCTGTAAGCTATAGACCACAGCCCCTGTAAGCTATAAACCACAGCCCGTAAGCTATAAACCACAGCCTGTAAGCTATAAACCACAGCCTGTAAGCTATATACCACAGCCTGTAAGCTATAAACCACAGCATGTAAGCTATAAACCACAGCCTGTAAGCTATAAACCACAGCCTGTAAGCTATAAACCACAGCCTGTAAGCTATAAACAATAATTTGTGAGTTGTAAACCCCATCCCGTAAGCTGTAATTGTAAACCACAGCCTGCACACTGTACACCTCAGCCCGTAAGCTATAAACCACAGCCTGTAAGCTGTAAAACATAGCCCGTAAGCTATAAACCACAGAGCGTAATCTATAAACCACAGCCTGTAAGCTATAAACCACATCCTGTAAACTGTAGACCACAGTCCGTAAGCTATAAACCACAGCCTGTAAGCTATAAACCACATCCTGTAAACTGTAAACCACAGTCCGTAAGCTATAAACCACAGCCTGTAAGCTATAAACCACAGCCTGTAAGTTATAAACCACATCCTGTAAACTGTAAACCACAATCCGTAAGCTATAAACCACAGCCCGTAAGCTATAAACCACAGCCCGTAAGCTATAAACCACAGCCCGTAAGCTATAAACCACAGCCCGTAAGCTATAAACCACAGCCCGTAAGCTATAAACCACAGCCCGTAAGCTATAAACCACAGCCTGTAAGCTATAAACCACAGCCTGTAAGCTATAAACCACAGCCTGTAAGCTATATACCACAGCCTGTAAGCTATAAACCACAGCCTGTAAGCTATAAACCACAGCCCGCAAGCTATATACCACAGCCTGTAAGCTATAAACCACAGCCCCTGTAAGCTATAAACCACAGCCCCTGTAAGCTATAAACAATAGCCCGTAAGCTATAAACCACAGCCTGTAAGCTATAAACCACAGCCTGTAAGCTATAAACAACAATTTGTGAGTTGTAAACCCCATCCCGTCAGCTGTAATTGTAAACCACAGCCTGCACACTGTACACCTCAGCCCGTAAGCTATAAACCACAGCCTGTAAGCTGTAAAACATAGCCCGTAAGCTATAAACCACAGAGCGTAATCTATAAACCACAGCCTGTAAGCTATAAACCACATCCTGTAAACTGTAGACCACAGTCCGTAAGCTATAAACCACAGCCTGTAAACTATAAACCACAGTCCGTAAGCTATAAACCACAGCCTGTAAGCTATAAACCACAGCCTGTAAGTTATAAACCACATCCTGTAAACTGTAAACCACAGTCCGTAAGCTATATACCACAGTATGTAAGCTATAAACCACAGCCCGTAAGCTATAAACCACAGCCTGTAAGCTATAAACCACAGCATGTAAGCTATAAACCACAACCTGTAAGCTATAAACCACATCCTGTAAACTGTAAACCACAGTCCGTAAGCTATAAACCACAGCCCGTAAGCTATAAACCACAGCCTGTAAACTGTAAACCACAGTCCGTAAGCTATAAACCACATCCTGTAAGCAGTAAAACACAGCCCGTAAGCTATAAACCACAGCCTGTAAGCTATAAACCACAGCCCGTAAGCTATAAACCACAGCCTGTAAGCTATAAACCACAGCCCGTAAGCTATAAACCACAGCCTGTAAGCAGTAAAACACAGCCTGTAAGCAGTAAATCACAGCCCGTGAGCTATAAACCACAGCCCGTAAGCTATAAACCACAGCCTGTAAGCTGTAAAACATAGCCCGTAAGCTATAAACCACAGAGCGTAATCTATAAACCACAGCCTGTAAGCTATAAACCACAGCCTGTAAATAGCCACAGCCTGTAAGCTATAATACACAGCCCGTAAGCTATAAACCACAGCCTGTAAGCTATAAACCACAGCCTGTAAGCTATAAACCACAGCCCGTGAGCTATAAACCACAGCATGTAAGCTATATACCACAGCCTGTAAGCTATATACCACAGCATGTAAGCTATAAACCACAGCATGTAAGCTATAAACCACAGCCTGTAAGCTATAAACCACAGCCTGTAAGCTATATACCACAGCCTGTAAGCTATAAACCACAGCCCGTAAGCTATATACCACAGCCTGTAAGCTATAGACCACAGCCCCTGTAAGCTATAAACCACAGCCCGTAAGCTATAAACCACAGCCTGTAAGCTATAAACCACAGCCTGTAAGCTATATACCACAGCCTGTAAGCTATAAACCACAGCATGTAAGCTATAAACCACAGCCCGTAAGCTATAAACCACAGCCTGTAAGCTATAAACCACAGCCTGTAAGCTATAAACCACAGCCTGTAAGCTATAAACAACAATGTGTGAGTTGTAAACCCCATCCCGTAAGCTGTAATTGTAAACCACAGCCTGCACACTGTACACCTCAGCCCGTAAGCTATAAACCACAGCCTGTAAACTGTAGACCACAGTCCGTAAGCTATAAACCACAGCCTGTAAGCTATAAACCACATCCTGTAAACTGTAAACCACAGTCCGTAAGCTATAAACCACATCCTGTAAACTGTAAACCACAATCCGTAAGCTATAAACCACAGCCCGTAAGCTATAAACCACAGCCCGTAAGCTATAAACCACAGCCTGTAAGCTATAAACCACAGCCCGTAAGCTATAAACCACAGCCTGTAAGCTATAAACCACAGCCTGTAAGCTATAAACCACAGCATGTAAGCTATAAACCACAGCCTGTAAGCTATAAACCACAGCCTGTAAGCTATATACTACAGCCTGTAAGCTATAAACCACAGCCTGTAAGCTATAAACCACAGCCCGCAAGCTATATACCACAGCCTGTAAGCTATAAACCACAGCCCCTGTAAGCTATAAACCACAGCCCCTGTAAGCAATAAACAATAGCCCGTAAGCTATAAACCACAGCCTGTAAGCTATAAACAACAATTTGTGAGTTGTAAACCCCATCCCGTAAGCTATAATTGTAAACCACAGCCTGCACACTGTACACCTCAGCCCGTAAGCTATAAACCACATCCTGTAAACTGTAAACCACAGTCCGTAAGCTATAAACCACAGCCTGTAAGCTATAAACCACAGCCTGTATGTTATAAACCACATCCTGTAAACCACAATCCGTAAGCTATAAACCACAGCCCGTAAGCTATAAACCACAGCCCGTAAGCTATAAACCACAGCCCGTAAGCTATAAACCACAGCCTGTAAGCTATAAACCACAGCATGTA